>WPIO01000129.1:660000-1164189 GCA_009760855.2 Cristatella mucedo | reverse complement strand
GAAGTTGTAAGGCATGGAATAAAATAGCATTACCAGACCTTAAAGGAGTTGGTAGGATAAGTGCAGACGGCGACCTTGTAAGTCCTGATATGAACTATGTTGAACTCCAAAATGGATTTCTAAATTACTTTAGTTCTCTATATACACTTGACATTCCAGATATAAATCCTGGAGGGGAGATTGACTTACATATATAATATTATTCCTACCAACTAGAGTTGATATTGAGTCAATCGGTACAATTACGCTCATTCTTATAGATCAAATCGGAATCTAATAAATATTGTTTCCGGTGTAATAATGACTATAGAAACTTGTAAGTAATACATGGATTGGAATTATGCTAGACAAGGACATAATAAAGTGACTGGAGTAAAATAAAATTATCCCTTAAGTATGAAAGTTTGCACCAGTAGTGTCACCACTTACTAGTTTTTGTGTAAATTTAGCAAATTATGGAATGGAGATGAACCAACAAAGAAAAAATTATATATTTATAAACAAAGAAAGAAAAAGTTGACAAGGATTACATGATAAAGAAAGGAGAGTTTGATGATAAAACTGAATATGAGCGACATAGGAGAGACAAAGAGTATGATAAAAGAAAGAGAGAAAAAGACGAAGAGTGTGATCGTAAGATGAAAGAAATGGATCAAAAAATTAAAGAAGCAACGGTTATCAAACTTAACAAATGCAAAAACAAGGAAGCGATTGATAGTGATACTGAAGGCAACACAGAGACACTTAAGGAGAATGATCCTAAAGCATATAAAAGAGATAGAGAAAGTTATAAAGAAAAGTCATCAGCAACTATCACAAGACCTGATGGATATGGTAAAACGATGAAAAAATGGGCGCAGGACTTTATTTACAAAGAAAAAAGGTTTTTACTTTTCTATATAGATAAGTAAGGTCGAGTGTGCCGATTGATACAGTTTTAGAATTAAACGATCTTGAACTACAAGTATACCTACTTAAAAATTATCAATGCAAAGACTTTTTCCAGATTAAGAGAAATGAGCTTTATTATATTGCAAATAAACAAATACAATTTACAGTTCCAGGCAAACAATCACTACGTTATGTATTCTCGGATGCTTATCTACTTGTAGAAGGACAAATCCAAGTATTATATACATATATTATATTATATATTATATATATATATATATATATATATATTTCTTCAGCTCCACAGTCAAATCCGCCTATTTTCAGCTTCATAACATTGCTAAAAATCGGGCTTGTTTAGATAAAGATACCACATCTAAGTTGGTCCATGCATTCGCGACATCCCGTCTCGACTTCTGCAACTCACTGCTCGCTGGCCTACCAGCATGTGCTATCAGGCGATTGCAGCTGGTGCAAAACTCTGCAGCTCGGTTTGTCTGTCGTGAGCGTCGCAGTTGCCACATTACTCCACTTCTCGCCGACCTGCACTGGCTACCAGTCAAGCAACGGATTGACTTCAAGGTTTTGTCGCTCACTTTTAGGTCCCGTCATTATATGGCTCCAGCCTATCTGTCAGATATACTACCCCATCAGGCCAAGCATCGTACCACCCGCTTTTCGGAATCCAACATTCTAGAAATATCTCATACAAACCTCAAATCCTTTGGAGGGGTCGTGCATTTAGTTCATATGCTCCCAAAGCCTGGAACTCCCTCCCGACCTGCGTCAGAACATCCCCTGATCTGACCACATTTAAAAGGAACCTAAAAACACACCTATTTAGGACGGCATTTAGTGGGCCCCCATGATTCGTCCTTGATGTGCTTATGCGAGCTGACATTGCACATGCTGCCACTAACCACATTTGCATGCTGACCCTGTGCATGTCACCCCTAACCATGTTATTCATTTCGTTTGTTTTTCAAGCATGATTGTACTTACCATTCAATTGCATTTCACTTTACAGCAAATGTAAAGCGCCTAGAGAGAGATTAAGTTCTCTGACGGCGCTTTATCAAGTAAATTATTATTATTATTATTATTATTATTAAGTAAAACAAATTGCTACTGGAGCTTATGCTGTACCGACTACAAGCTTGGCGGCAGGACTCGTAAATAATGTTGGTGCTTTGCTATTTAATGCTATGAAAATTAGACTTAGCTGTCAAGAAATTAAAAGTATTTCATCAAGTCGAGGAGATGGCAAAGTATTAATACTCACAGGTCTTCTTACTTATCCAAATGATTACAATAGAACTGAAGGTCCTGCTACTGGGTGGAAAAAGATGAGGCAAGTTCTATAGATGATATGACCGCTGGTATTACAAATTGTACTAGCCAAGCAGCATCTGGAGCAACCACATCGAAAATTAGATTCTTATATCGAAGAGGGCTTACAAATAACTTAATTGATAATAATGGAGAATTTAGAATTTCACTTCCACTATCTAAATTGTCTGGATTTTGTGCAGACATGGATTGGGTTCTACACAATATCTCATTTTCCATTCATCTTACAAGAGTTTGAGGATTTGACTACGATGCAGTAATTACCGGAGCTACTAGAACTGCAGTATATCCTACAACACAATCCAAACTACATGTGTAACTCCTGTAAATGGTGATGGTCAATGGAATGCATTCAAAGTCAACACGTCAAAGATGATGTTAATAGTTCCATGTATTCAACCAACCCTATGCATTGAGAGAAGCTGAGCAAAACTTTCTAGTGACCTTGGAAAGAACAATAAACTCAGCTTTAGAGTTAGATGGATATGAAAATATGACAGTAAACACTACTAACCAGGGTTTGAAATATGTTAAAGTACTATCAATTCAAAACACAACTGATTCGGTCACGTGGTTGATTGTAGCTGCACAAAACTTTGATAAATATAGTTCATACCCTAGAAATCCATGTATCTATATTCACTGTAATTTTAGGAATTTACGCGTTACTACGACTGGTTCTTCTGTTTACCGATCAGTGACAAGATATAATTAATCAAAGAATGGTAAGTGTTCTACTGAATAAAATGTAAACTTCACTCGGTTTAGAAATACCTAGGCATCAATGAGCTAACAGAGCCAGTAGGTATAAAATACCGTGAGTGGCTAACGCTGTATCCAATTCAGAAATTTATGTAAGATATAATGATCAACCAATAACAAACACTAACAAACTTGACGTTAGAATTGCATTTAACGAGGTAATTCCATATGCTGCTGCTGTGGCTGCACAAACAACTATAATTGTTCATTACTTTAAAAATGTGTGAGAACACTGCTGAATTGACTCCAATGGTGATGGATCATAACTTACATGCACACAAGATTTCACACTGAGAAAGCAATTTTTTACTAATATAAATATAGATAATTATTAATAAAATACTATGAAAAAACAAAACTTGTTCAGGTTTCAGATGAACGGAAAAACTCAGTGTTGTTAAATATTGGCGAATCAGAAGTTTATACAGTTATAGGTAGTAATGCAGAGTTTGAAGATCAAGATGATCTTGAAAGCGAAGTAATGGCACAGAGAAAATTAAAAGAGTATATAGCAAATAGAAGTGAAGTTAAATATGCGTCAATGATATTTGGAATTATTTTCAAACCAGGAGGAAAAAATATTTAGAGATGAAACTAATGAAAAAATTAGAATCCTCAAATGATTGCTTCACGAGAGATGAATGTTATGGATACTCACCAGATAGTTTAATTGATGGAACAACCTTAGTAGAATTAAAGTGTTTTTGGATTACGCATTTTTTTTAAAGATGACAATATACCATCACAGTATCATCCACAATGTCTACAAGGTCTACATGTGTTAGGGTCAGATGACTGTTATTTCGCAGAGTTTGAGATACTTATACCTACCAGATGTAGATTGTAAAAATGCTCCAAAAAATTCATAGCTGCTGGCTATGTCAGAATACATTATGATACAGATCTATCGATTAGTAAATCATTGCTTGTATTTTTATTAGATACTGAAAGTATTTTGATTCTGAGTTTGATATTATGTCTAGATGTGGAAGATTTAACAATAAGAATAAACCAGGATGCGATATTAAGTATTATAAAACTAAATCACCAATCCAAGTAGTTCCTGAACCTGATCCTGAAAGATTTGTCCAACAATTACCAATAGTTTTAATGTAAAAAAAATTACTAATAGAGTATATAGATGAACATAGGAAATCGTACATCTGAGTTCATAACAAAGTTTAATGGATATCTGATGAGTGATCCAGATGCGAACGGATGGAAATACAATTTCTGGGTTAGCTGAAATGACTGTGATTCAGTAAACAAGAGATACACTTGGTTCAGGAAAAATTGACATCAAAGGTCGAATAGCAATAAATTTAGGAAATGGGGTGTAAATCCTTGAGATGCTGTGAATTTTTGTCAATTAAGTGCGCATGTAAATAAGTCGGGAAATACAATGACTGAAGATAATAATAATAATAATAATAATGCACTTGATAAAGCGCCCTCTGAGAACTCAAACTCTCTCTAGGCGCTTTAAATTTGCTGCAAATGGAAATGCAATTGAATGGTGAGTAAAATATGCTTGAAAAACAAACAAAATGAATAACATGGTTAGGGGTGACATGAACAGGGTCAGCATGCAAATGTGGTTAGTGGCAGCACGCACAGTGTCAGCACGCATAAGCACATCAAGGACGAATCACAGGGACCCATTAAATGCTGTCCTAAATAGGTGTGTTTTTAGGTTCCTTTTAAATGTGGTCAGGTCAGGGGATGTTCTGACGCAGGTCGGGAGGGAGTTCTAGGCTTTGGGAGCATATGAACTAAATGCACGGTCTCCAAAGGATTTAAGGTTTGTACGGGGTATTTGCAGACTGTTGGAATCCGAAAAGCGGGAGGTACTATGCTTGGCATGATGAGGGAGTAGATCTGAGAGATAGGCTGGAGCCAAAGAATGAAGTAACCTAAAAGTGAGCGACAAAACCTTGAAGTCAATCCGTTGCTTGACTGGTAGCCAGTGCAGGTCGGCGAGAAGTGGAGTAAAGTGGCAACTGCGACGCTCACGACAGACAAACCGAGCTGCAGAGTTTTGCACCAGCTGCAATCGCCTGATCGCACATGTCGGTAGGCCAGCGAGCAGTGAGTTGCAGAAGTCGAGACGGGAAGTCACGAATGCATGGACCAACTTGGACGTGGTATCCTTATCTAAACAAGCCCAAATTTTAGCAATGTTATGAAGCTGAAAATAGGCAGATTTGACTGTGGAGCTGATATGGTCGTCTAATGAGAGGTCGCTTTGGACTATGACACCTAGATCTAATCAAGGGAGATTTTGCTGTAACTTTATCTTATTAGGCTGCAACCAGAACTACTCCAACAGTATTCCTGAATGATTTTTGTGTTACATATGGTGGAATTTAAAGAGATTTAGTTTTTAATTGATACCATGTTGGCTACTATCTTAATATGAATGGTAATTCTAGAATAAATGTAGCTGATGCAAATAATAAGTTATTAATTAAGTTCTGACGCTGCAACTAAAGGACAACTTGATAAATATAAATATAATTCATTTATACAGCGCTCCAAGAGAACCTATTCTCTATTAAGGCGCTTCACATATGCCTCGGGGCTCGAGCCCACGATAGAGTATTTAAAAAAATAACTGAAGTGCTTCCATCATCTTGTAATCCAAAGTCGATGAACTCAATATTAAACACCAGTACTCCTTACATAAAAGGTAATGCTAACTATCCCTCGATAATAATATTTGGTGCAATGGTTATAGGATCATCTTATTGTCTGCCACCGCGGTAGACAAGTGCCGTGTCAATTCCATCAGGTGCTATTAGAGCTTTTAATAATGTAAGCAGTGGAACAGACTTTAAATCAGGGGTGTCCAACCTTTTTGCGTTCGGGGGCCACATTTAAAAAATTTAAAAGATCCGGGGCCACATGTAAATTGGCGTAGTTGACCGCCTCAGAGAATAAAATCGTAATTTAGTATGACTATTACTGTTATACCTAATAAATAAACCGCAATACAATAGTATTTTTTTAGCATAATTATAATTAAAAATAATAAATTATTAAAATTTAATCATGTGTCCTGGAAAATAATTCGATCGATATTATGGCCAATCTTTTACTTTTGGATTTTTATTTTAATAACATGAAGACAGAAACTTATAAAACTTACAAAATTACATGACAATGACTCACATAATATTAATGTCTTCGGATTAATTAAATGCCACAGGTATTCAATGTCTTCTGCACTGCAGGTATCAATGAGATAATTGGCATTGTTTCTGTTCGCATAAAAAGTCGACATCTGCTGCAAAAGTGGATGTGGCAATTCTAAGGATTCCTTATAAATGTTCATCTGTGAGAACGGATCGAGTCTTTGTTTTTACATTTTTCAGTCTGGTAAAAAGCTGTTCACAGCAATATGTGCTGCCAAAAAGTGCAATATACCTGTGAGCATGTTTGGCTAGGTTAGGAAAAGACTCTGATGAAACATACTGCTTGAAAAAGTTAACAAGGTCATGCTGATCATAAGCAGTTTTTAAATTGCTGGCATTATGAATGTCGATTAGTTCGAGTTGAAATTCATCAGGTCCATCAGAGGGATCGATATTAAATGGATTAATGTTCATGTCATTCGCATGTTGTTGAAAATCCTGAAACTTCTCTTCGAAATCATCAACAAGTTTGCTAACAAGAGTGGAGTACTTCTAATGAGCCAGCGTTTCAGGTGATCTTGTTGCTAGTGTTGTGAAATGTAACAGTTCTTCTGATCTAAGTGTTTCCGGAAAAGTTTCAGCTTTTGCACAAACGCGACAACACACTCATACATTTTATGGAACCGTTGATCCTTACCTTGGAGTTTGACATTAAGATCTGCAAGATGATTGGTCATGTCCACCAAAAAAGCCAAGTCATTCAACCACTGCTGGTCATCGAGGAAGCCAACATCTTTTCCCTTTTCTGTCATAAATATTTTTGTTTTGTCCCGAAGTGACCAAAACCTGGCTAACGTGTTTGCCCTACTTAGCCAACGGACTTGGCAGAAATAAAAACATCACAATGATCTGATCCCAACTCTTCAAGGAAAGCCTGAAAATTGTCTGTAGTTTAGCGGACGAGACCTTATCACATTGACTGTTGAAACTACATTGTCCATTACATGTTGCATGCTCAAGACCTTTGCACATAGCTGTTCTTGGTGGATGATGCAGTGATGACTGACAATTTTGTGAGGTAGTAATTTTACCATTAAAGATACAAATCCATTGTGTCTACCTGTCATTGAAGGGGCTCCGTCTGTGGTTACACCAATCAATTTAGTTTCAGGAAGATTACATTTTGTGAGGACCCTCTTGACCTGATCCAAAATATTCCTCCTCGTTGTAGTGCCTTTCATTGAGCATATGTCAAACAGTTCTTCGATAATGACAAACTTTCCCGTTACTCCGCGTACAAACACCGACAGTTGAGCCGTATCGCTATTGTCCGTGCTTTCGTCGAGCGTAAGAGAATAAAATTCGCATTCAGCAAATCTTTTAGTGAGACTTTCTTCTATGTTGGATGCGAGTTCGTCAACTCTTCTCGCAACCGTTTGATGAGAAAGACTGACTTTCTCGACTTCTGACTTCTTTTCTGGACAGACCACACCAGTAAACAGCCTGAGGCATTCCTTAACAAATTCACCATAGGAAAATGCTTTCCCCCACTTAGCTATAGCTTCAGCTATTAAAAAACTTACTTTGATTGAAGCGTCAGACTTGTTGCTGACTGCTGTAAACAATGACTGCTGTCCGATGACGCTCTTTTCAACGAGTTCACGCGATATATTCGAAGTTGACCAGTCAGGATGTTGTACCTTTCGCCATGCTTTGTTGAAGAATGTCGCTTAACATGGTACTCCTTTGCAGCGGCAATTGTTTCTTGGCATATTAGGCACATTATCCTACCGAAGCGTTCCATTAAAAAATAGTCTACAGTCCAAGAGGCTTTGAAAAGTCTTCCTTCTGCGTCAATTTTTCGTTTTTTGCTAGTATTCACATTCGCCGCCATTTTTCTCTGTGAAATACAAAAACAGATCAGTTACGAATTTATTAATTTTTATTTTATCACAGCAATATTTTAGTATTAGTAAGTAGGTTGAGCAATATGCGTTTTTTGAAAAACCTACCTGACTGACTCCAGTTCGTGCAGCAGCAGCTGAGAAACGGCTCTTTTTTTCTATCCAAAGTGTGAAACAGTTAATTCCGCTTGTGGAAGCGTTATAAATGTGATCGTGATGGCACCGCTGTAGCGCAAATATATTACCCCTTCACGCCAAAATGTTCACATGAAGGCTAGCAAAATAAATGGATTTTTTTACCTTCACGCGAAAATAGCCATTCGGACACCTTCACGCTTCACCCGCGCGTGAAGTACATCACAGCGCCTTATATCGCCGTTTGTAATGATTAAAAATTAACGAAAAACATGGAGCGAGAAATATTTTTGGGATAACGTTGCGGGCCGCATAGAAGACCTCGGCGGGCCGGGTTGTGGCCCGCGGGCCACGTGTTGGACACCCCCGCTTTAAATATATTATGCGTTCTTTTTACGACTACAAAGGGACTATTATTTCATTGATAATTTTGATATTTACAGATCAAATTTAGGAATAAATTTTCACCACTTGAGAAATACAGAGTAAAAGAGTGGCTAACTCTTTTACTCTTCCTGTGAATCTCTTTCCTTCGAATGATGAAATAATTGTACGATAACAAGTTCTGCCTCATGATCAATACATCTATGATAAGAAATCACTTCTGGACGTAACTCTTTCAAATGTATTTTTCCTAGAGAATATTTCTTACATGGTAAAGATCTAGTAACCATTTTTACAATAGTGACAATATAGACAAACAAATACAATATTGAACCCTTTTCAGTGCCATCAAGATCACAAATATCACATCAAACTTTAAATGGTTGTTATGATCTTGTGATTTCTCTTTTACACGACGGACAACCATCCAAAAAGACATTCTTTAATAGTTTTCTCTTTTCACATTTGAAAAAATAGCTCCATTACTATATTATATCATTCCTAACATTAACAGAGAAAAAAGAAGGAAAGTATGATCCAGAGTCTGATATTAGCCAAACATTCAAGCCTAGACCAAAAGATATTCCTAGTGGCTGCTTTAAGGTTGCTACATCTAATGACAATCATCAAGCTTACATATTATATATGCCAACTGACTCTGGGCATGAATATGCATTAAGTGTGACTGATGTGGCTAGTAGACATAAAGACACTAGAGCACTGAAAGGCAAATTATCAAAAGAAGTAGCTAAAGCAACAACTGTCATGCATTCGAAAGGTTCATTAGAATAGCCAAAGAAGATAACAGTAGATCCAGGGTCACAGTTTCAAGGTGAGTTTATGAAAAAGATGGAGAGACGTGGGCGGAGTACGCACTATATAAACAACAAGTAATAATAATGCTGCAATAGTTAAAAAAACGAACAGAACTATAGCAGAAAGACCTTTTATTGCTCAATATGAAAAAGGATTAGAGGGTCTGAGTGGAAGAATGGACACCAGAAAGAAACAGAGAACGGGTAGAAATTTAGCAAACGATAAATTACTTGAATAATAATGTTGCTATAGCTGTAGAAGAAGAACCAGCTAAAGCTATTAATAAGGAAAAAAATTAAAATTTTGAAACAAAAAAATCATAAGCAAGTAGGAAAAGATGAAAAATAATTAGAACTTGAAACTACTATTGGATAGAACCAGGAACTAGAACGAGGTGATGGAGATGATAAGTAAAGAAGACAAGCTGCTGATCCAATAAGGAGCTTGGCCAATCATTTTAAAATTAGGGCTTTGGGCGGCCCCCGCGCCTCGCACTGGCTGGCACTGAAACGCTAGCGACCCGCCACGAGCGAGCGATGGCTCAAACTGACCTTGGCGGCTCTGAGGACTAGCAGCATACGATTGCCACCCTGCAGGACACGTCTGCCTGGCTACTGTGGTAACTAGAAGAAGCGCGGAGCAGATGAGTTCCAAGATTATGCTGTGCTATCGGCAATTAAGCCAAATTGGTGACTTGAACCGTCGAGTCGTCGAACTATAAAGGGCAAGCGAATGGTCTCACTACTTACATCATCTGTATTTGTGACTTCTCGGTATGGAGCGCACCATGGTGGCCGAAGAGGACTTTAAGGACGTACAGAATTAACTGCGCCGATAAGGTGATACTTTTATTTAAAAATACTAGAAATCTGTCAACTTAAAAGTTAATTTGCACATTGCCCACGGCAAGACATTTCATTTAGAGGACACGTACAATTCACTTGACTTTCAAGACCTTCCTTGCAATGTTCGTGTTTGAATCAAGGTTTCCGGGGTCACATCTAGCGAACCGTCAGACATGCCGAAGCTGACTACATAGGCCTCGCGCATTTTTTCAGACGCCGAGTCGCGGACTACTTTTCATCCTTTGTCTGGTTCCGTTTTTCCCACTCTCGTATCAAAATGATTCTGCTTGGTGCAAGGAAGGTCTTGATGCCACGTCAATCAGACACAGCTATTCCTTACTTCTATGTAACACGGCAGTGAAGTTAAAATAAAGTGATGCGACTGTACTGCTAAACGTACATGCGGGCATTACTCTGTAGCATGTCGTCTTATTAGCCAATAGCAGTTCTGGCAGAGGCATGGCGCTTGTTATCAGTGCAAAACTGACAACCGCAGCGTGCTTAACAATAAAAACAAGACAATTTTATTCGCTCATTGTTCAGGCACGATGGAATCAAGATCTCTGTATAATTCAGTACTTTAATGCTAACTTTAGGAATAATCGATCAGAAAAAATACTCTTTGTAACCGATGGCAAAAAATAAAAATTGTTTTCGTAGTGTTAGCAATAGGAGCGTGCTGAGAGTTAGCTCTTCAGTTATCACCCCTTACCTCGTCGCTCACCCTGCTACGTTGCGTGCCTACGTACGCGCTGCATATTTTGCATGGAATACTTTATTTGATCACGTCACGTGAACTCTATCGGCTTCTTGACTAGCACAAAAGAGCAACAACTGGCAGCAATTGATTTCGCGTCGCAATTGCAGACATTGTCACTATCGCAGCTTTCGCAGGCAAAGGATGACTCGAAGCGTGCAGTTGGGGCTTCGCGTTGTAGCTAGCGAAATGTATTTAATCGCTTATTCGCAAGGTTAGTCCGAGAGCGGCTACGTGTCCTAGTTTGACATATTTTGGCTATGTCCGTGCAGCTGCGTTAAGCTTCAGCTTCAAGATATACCGCTGCCAAGGATTGCGGCGACACCGTCATTTCGGCTGATGCAGAAGACACCATTGCCGAAATAATGGAAGCAGCCCGTGAGGCGCGCGCTGCAGCGGAAGCGCTGGCGCGACAGGCAAGCCGCCTCGAGCGAGCTGCAGCTGCCCTGCAGAGTGTCCTAGTTTGACATATTTTAGCTATGTCCGTGCAGCTGCGTGAAGCTGGAGCTTCAACAGATACCAACGCCGAGGATCACGGCGACACCGTTGCTTCGGCAGCCGCAGGAGACACCAATGCCGGCATGCTAGAAGCTGCCCGTGAGGCACGCGCTGCAGCGGAAGCGCTAGCGCGACAGGCGAGCCGCCTCGAGCGAGCGGCGGCTAACGCTGACCTTGATAGGGCCAAGGAGCAAAAGATTTACGCCGCTCAGAGGGCCATTATTGCCTCTCTGATTCAGCAATGTGCACTAGGTGCAGAGGTTAGGTCGGGCCTGGAGGCAGCCCTTGCTGCACGTAGAGAGGCACCATTGCCTCGCTGATGCAGCAATGTGAGCTGGATGCCGAGTTAAGGTCGGGACTGGAGGCGGCCCTCGCAGATCGCAAAGAAGTTTGCGAAAGGCAATCCCGCCAGATTGCTGACCTGCAGGGTCGAGCTGAAACGCTGCGGCTCCACTGCCTCGAGGAGTTAAGTAATCGACTGTTAGCGGAGGAGCGTGTCGCCGTCGCCAAAGAAGACCTGGAAGAAGTTAATTGTGAGCTCCGCCGCCATAGAGCCACCGCCGCCGATGCCGAGCGCGACGACGACGCCTCCGCCGCCGCCGGTGCCGAGCGCGACGACGACGCCTCCGCCGCCGCCGGTGCCGAGCGCGACGACGACGCCTCCGCCGCCGCCGGTGCCGAGCGCGACGAAGACTCCTGATCAGGAACGACCTTACGTCACTTGAGTGCAGTTATACTAGATATATCAATAAGTTAGTATGCTCATTCATAAATTGTTTACTTGTGGCCACGACCTTTCAAATACGCGCTAATAAATTGGTTATAATTTCGGACGCTCGAATGAGTTTCGCTGCTACTTTTTAAAAGAGGACAAGGCAACTCTTCAGGATTAATGAGCTCCGTTGTAATGTGGAGCGCCTCTGCCGGCCGCTCCATCGCCGCCATCAAAGCAGACGTTCTGTGCGTTGTGATTGAACTGTTGGCTTTTCGACTGAGCAAAAAGGTGATGAGAGTGTGCTGTTTTGGAGCTATGAGCACACGCTGCGGTGCAATACGGTCGCTTCAGTAGAGAAGAGTGTTCTTAAGCGAAGTGATCTTACAGTTTTACTAGAAAAGCTATCCGACTTGGTTAATTTCTTCTTCAGTTTCATTCCGTTAGAGTATTCTGATCCCTCACACTTTCATACTGCGAACAGACTCTCCTCGTAATTTACCGAACTCGCCTTCCGGTGGTCGTGGCCAGCCCCACGAGGTCAAGGTCAAGCGTGACGCTACTTCGACGGCTCTTCTTCTCTTTCTTTGTAGCCAGTGGCGCCGTGGGGCAGCGTCGGCGTTGGCGGCAGTGACGAGATGCGGCGAGATCGGGTGAGATTCTGATGCAAAGCTGAGCCACGGCGTTCGCTGCAACCAGGCGCCTCACTGGTGAGCCACTGAGTGCACCACTTCTTTGCCGCTTATGGCAACCGTGACTATTCGCCTCGAACGACGTCCCCGCGGATGGGTCTCACGGGTTTCCTGCACGGTCGGCGGGTTGGCCACAATCCTAGGACGAGAGTGCCGACTCTTCGAATCTATCCCAGTTATAACTGAAGCAGTAGAAAACACACAGAAGCTTGCACATGCACACTCTTTGGACTCAGCAGCAAGCCATGTGACTTTAAATCTATGTAAGAACTTTCCCTATGAATCGTTGCTGAGTAGCTACCAGGAGCTCGTAAGATTTTGGAAGTTAGAAGCCGGCACGAACTTGAGCTTAGCCGCAAGATGTGGCTGTGTAATTGAGCCTATGGTGCTTGTCACACGCTCTACAGTCCCCAATTGACCGAGAGCTATTAAAGACGGCGGACATCTACAATATTGAGCAAAGGACCAGTCTGTTTGCATCAGCATAATCGATTTAAACTGTCCTTAGAATTGCTGGTTTTATAATCAGTAAGTAGCAGTAGTCTGAGGCACGCGCTACACTTGGAAGCATATGCTTTCAACGCTCGTTACACGATGCGATCACGATGCGATCAAGTGGCTCCCTGTTAAGAACGCATATTAGGTACAGCAGGTCGGCTGTGGTTTTTTGCCATAACTATAACATGGTAATTAGGATATCAAGGTATCGCTGATAACAAGATATAATGAACAAGATATCAAGCAAGCGCAGGAGCTAGGCTCCTGACTTACCGTCTTCTTGTTAGGGCAGGAGGCCAAAAGAGCCTCCTGCTGACCATTTTTACACGATTGTTCCAGCCAGAATAGCTTGGCATGCTGAAACTGAAAGGCTCAACAAAAAACTTCGGCGAAACCCAAATAGTATCGTCTCCAGCGGATTAAGCGGAATGCTGGATAGCTCTTCATAGAATAGTTGGCTATTGTGCTCCTGAGACTTTTTCGCGATGTCCGAGCTATCATCTGGTGTGGACAAAAGGACGCCGACGATTGGATTTGGAACTTTTGCACTAGTTGCAAGATAATCATTGAGTAAGAAATGAGCATAACAGCTTTTTCGCCAGGCAGCTGAACCCCAGGCGAAATGCTATCACGCCTGTTACGGCTGAGGTCACGAAAGGTAATGTTGCCAGAGAAATAATCATGCACGAAAATGGTAAGAAGAACGCTTAGAACTGGATAGAATCTCGCTTGAATTTGGTGGAGTAAAGAATATTGGAACGGAAACAAGACCGTGCTAGCATCAAATGCCGACACCGAGCAAGCCGCTTGAGTTTGGTCAGGCAATTCTGACGTGAAAGTCCTCACAGCTTCAGCCGGACATGTAAACGTAATGTTACGTGTGATTATTTCTCTAGCAAAATTACCCATCGCGACCTCAGCCTTAACAAATGTGATTGCATGGCACCTGGAACCGTGTGCTGCTGCCTGGTGAGAAAAGATTGATCAGCTGTTTGGCTAACGTGTCCTTCGATGAATATATTGCAACTAGTGCAAAAAGGATAAACATGATTTGAATGGAGGACACGATCGGCGTTATTCGAATCGTGGAAACATAGAGTCGTAGAAACTGGTAGAAAGGACCCTGCCTGCACTTGTCGTCACTGGGAGAATTAGAACAGTGCGCACCGGTTTAGTCCTTCACCGTTTCGTGGATAATGGAGTAGTTGGTAAATGAGGTAGACGTAGGAAAGACCAACAAGCCGCAGACCCATTGCATACTTTCTACACTAGGTTTGGCTGCAATAGCGCCTACCTATCTGTGCTACATCCCTAGGACGTGCTAACACGAAAGGGAAGCTTGTATGCATCGCCATCGTATGCCGTGCGCCACTCGTCATATAAACGGAGCAGATACTACCTCAATATTCTCCTGATTTTTGCATTCCTGATAGCTTATCAAACAGAAATAGATGTATTTCAATTCAGATGGCTCTACCTCGAAGCGGCGATCTTTAGAAAACTGAATTTCAAGTTATTCAAATATACTGCAAAGATAGCTTCTCAATTGATTTGTGATTACAGCATGCATAATTTAGAAATCGTGTGCACATTATATAGTTGACACGGGTGGCTCAAATGCTGTACATAGGTAGGCCAGATAAAGAGAATGAAGGCTGGACATTAGGCTCAATTCTATTTGACGTTCTAGATTTTTCAACCAATTCGGTATCAACATTTCAAAGTCCTATCGCTGCACAGTAGCTGTGGCGGGGTCCATGCGTGGGAAGAACTAGGCCGCGAAAGGCAGCGTTCGTAGCTGTGCTCGTCTCAACCGACGCGAGACCAATACTGGCGATGCCCTAAACATTGCATGGCGGCTAGCGACCTGTAGGTTCCCGAAAAAGTGTACCAAGTTATGCCGACAGTGGAACGCGGCAGCGAAATAGAGTGTCCATACCTTAGCAAGTCCTCATCCACAGCACGTAGATATAGCGGAGAACTAGCCGACGGTGAGGAAGGGGAGGGTTGGAAGCACCGAAGGATCCCAAACAACTGCTGCACTGTTGAAATGTCGGCGGCGAGCTAAGTCGCACGGATTACGATCGACAATCATCATTCGCTGTTCCTAAACTGCAACTGGTGGGAACCAGTACAGCTATTTATTATCTACGGCCGAGGCCGCGTTGAAGGCGAAGACGCCGGGTAATAGGCTAGCAGGCCGCCTCTGAGACGCCCGCGTCTTGTCTGCGCGTTCGCTGCGTTCGCTGTCGGTTCTGTAGCCCGTGAGCTAGATCCCAGGCAGCAGACGAGTTTGTGCATCCCGCTTCCGTCCTTTCTTTCTTCCGCATCCGCTTCTAGAGAGGCTGTCGACTCTCTATCAACGTTGGCTTCGTCCGTCCGCGCGGCACCTCCCGCAACGGCTTCCGCTGTAATTGCTTCCTCTGCGCTCGCCCAGAGTGCATAGGGAGCCGCAGGGCAGCGCCGTTGTTATTCCCAGAAACGCGTCCTCACCGGATTAGATATTTCTGGCGCCCTGTCCGTTGGCGTCGCTGAAAATGCTCGTGCGAACGCAGATTACTTGCTTGCTTAGTGGCCGGTGCACTGTTGATAACGACGCTCGTTCGCAATATCCACGGTGGTAAATGCTGTGAATAAACTTTCCAGCGTGCGCCTCGCCGTCCCATTCTCCTGCCGTAGTGGTAGTTTTTCCATTTTACTTTTTGATTATGCGTTCGGGGTAAAGCAAATGTGCGGCCCCGACGAAGCAAAGGACAGTGGTAACTCGGCATATGAGCCTCTCGACATACGAACGTTTTGAGATACGATGTGTCTCTCGGCCGATTTTCTGCTGAGAGATGTGAGCTAAAATTCGAGTTACGAGCCAGCTTCAGATACTCCACCTCCAGTTGCCGCTGTGAACGTCACCCTAGGCGGGGTTACTCAGGCCAACAAGGATAGGGCAGTGAACGACGTCCCGTTGCAATACGCTTCTCTATGACCCGGGTATGACGCCAAGCGCAGGCCTGTTGGTTCGCTCCCAGACAGACTAGAGCGAGCCGTCGTGGTGCATGGACGCACAAGATCACCAGACTCCGGTGTTAAATCCAACTACGGCAGGAGCCGTTAAGTACGTACTGTACTTTATTTAGGCAATATCATAGTGTGAGAGTTGAGCGCATAACAAATAATAATCGGCTCGACCGCGTAAAGGCAATATCGTCATTTAGGCTTTACATCCGAAGATATCCGATGATATCTTATGATTATTACTATTATTTTATGTTATATTATAATCCAATATATTATTATATGAGCTATCCGATTACATGAGCCATTTGCTATATTATGATATGAGCTATCCGATATATGAGCTCTATTATCTTAGCAACGAATACAGTTAGGCTCCTTAAGACCTGCGCTTTCTCGATTTGCCACTGATAGTGCACAATCACGAGGGACTTGCAGTCAGTCAAAGTAGCTGCTACATCGAGGAACGAGCTCACCCAACAGTTGGCACACTCAGGTTTTTGGGAACCGAAGACGCGGCCCTAAATAAATCAGAGTTAGTATGGGCTGTGTAGAAAGGCATTGCATGAGGGCAGAAAAAGTACAAAAACCAGCAGACAATAAGGGCTAACGCAGGAAAGGTAGATCGGTGCATAAAGTACTTGGCTTGGAGAAGTGGGTAGGACAGAGATAAAGGGGCCTTGATTTGAGTAGTGAGGCAGTCAGGCCGGGCGAGGGGTAGGGCACTGACTGGGGTGCAATATCTCTGGATAAGATTAAGGCATCTGCCAGAACAGACGTCAACTCGGGACTATCGTTTATTGGTGACATGGAAGCTAGTGCAGCACCGTCCATTATCAAGCTGGGTTAAGGACAATGGTTGTCTTGCTGGTAGGGGAGGAGAGTCTCTGCTGCCCTAGGTATTAGCAAAGTGTTCAACTCTAAGTACCGGGTCAGTTGATGGCGCATGTCACGTGACTATGGGCACTCGGCTTCGGCAAATGCACCGCTGCCTCGCCCATAGTAGACTCTGCATGAGTACTTACCATTCAATTGTATTTCCCTTTGCAGCAAATGTAAAGCGCCTAGAGAGAGAGATTGAGTGATCTAAGGGCGCTTTATCAAGTACATTATCATTATTATTATTATTATTAAGATTGATGGACTCAAAATTAAGCACAAGTACTCCTAATATATGAATTAAAGCTATTCTCCCTCACTAATAATATTCGGTGCAATGGTAATACGATCATGGTTTGGTCCAGCGGTTAAAGTGCTTGCCCCAGCCAAGGTCTAGCTGAGGTCGTGGGCTCGAGCCCCGAGGCACATGTGAAGCGCCTGAATAGTGATTAAGTTCTCATAGGACGCTATACAAACGAACTATATATCAAATTGTCTGCCACTGCGACTGACAGGTGAAATTTCTATTTCATCAGGAGATATTAGAGCTATACACACTGTAAGCTGTGGAGCAGATTTTAAAAACGTTATGCATTTTTTTCATGACAACAAAGAGACCATTATTTCATTGATAATTTTGGTATTTGCAGACTAAATTTATGAATAAGTTTTAAAAACTTGGGAAAGACAGACGGAACAGAAGAGTTGCTAACTATTTTACTCTCCTTGTGAATCTCTTTCCGTTGAATAATGAAATAATTGTTCACTAAAATGTTATGCATCATCATGGATACATGTCTGATAACAAATCACTTCTGAACGTAGGTTTTTCAAACGTTTTTCCGAAAGAATATTTCTTACGTGCTAAAGATCTAGTAAACTTTCCACAATACTGACAATATAGAAAACCTAATCTAATTTTGAACTGTTTCTAATAATATTACTATCAAACTCTTTTCTGTGCCATCAAGATCACAAATATCACATCAAACGTCAAATCGTTGTTATGGTCTTCTTATTTCTCTTTTACATGACAGACAACCATCCAAAACGACAATCCTTACTATTTTTTCTCTTTTCACATTTGAAAAAATAAGTCCATCACTATATTATGTTATTCTTTTAACATTAAAAGAGAAAAAGAAGGAAAGTATGATCCAGAGTCTGATATAAGCCAAACATTCAAGCCTAGACAAAAAGAAATTCCTAGTCACTGCTTTAATGTCTAATAACGTAACGTCTAATGAGAAGCGTCAAGCTTACATACTACATATGCCAACTGACTGGGTATAAATATGCATTAAGTGTGATCGATGTGGCTAGTAGATATAAGGAATCTAGAGCACTGAAAAGCAAATTATCAAATGAAGTAGCTAAAGCAATAATTGTCATATATTCGAAAGGTCCATTAGAATGACCAGTCAAGGTAACAGTAGATCCGGGGTCGGAGTTTAAAGGTGAGTTCTTGAAAAAGATGGAGAGACGTGGAGCACGTACAATAGAAAATACTAGTAGTAATATTGTTGCACTAGTTAGAAAAATGAATAGAACTATAGCAGTAAGAGCTTTTATTGCTCCACATGAAAAAAATTAGAGCGTCTGAGTACACACATGCACCGGCACAGTTTATATACATAGCCGTCCAGCTTCAGCAAAGCGGAAACTCTCAGCGACGGCTCCACCGGATATCGGTGCTAGGTGCTCTCGTCGGCGGCCGCACAGGCTGCTGTTGCGGGCATGGGACTCGTGTCGGGCTCATGTTGGCGGCCCCCGTCGCTCGCGCTGGCTGGCACTGAAACGCTAGCGACCCGCCACGAGCGAGCGATGGCACATCGGATGGCTCAAACTGACCTTGGCGGCTCTGACGACTAGCAGCATACGATTGCCACCCTGCAGGACACGTTTGCCTGGCTGCTGCGGCAACTAGAAGAAGAGCAGAGCAGCTGAGTTCCAAATAATGAGCTGCGCTACCGGCAATTCAGGCAGATTGGTGACTTGAACCGTCGAGTCGTCGTCGAATTATAAATGGCAAGCAAAAGGTTTCACTACTTACATGAGCTGAATATGTGACTTCTGGGTAGGAAGCGCACCGTTATGTCCGAAGAGGACTTGGCTGACATTAGGAATCAACTACGCCGATGAGTTGATACTTTTATCTAAATATACTAGAGATCCGTCAACTTAAGAAAGATAGTTTTTACATTACACACGGCAAGGCATTTCATCAAGCGGACACGTACAATTCACTTGACTTTCAAGACTTTCATTGCAATGTTCGTGTTTGAATCAAGGTTCCCGTGGGCTCATCTAGCTAATGCTCAACATGCCGAAGCAGGCTACATAGGTCTCGCGCGTCTTGTCAGACGCTTAGTAAGGACTAATTTTCATCCTTTATCTGGCTCCATTTTTCCCACTCTCTTAGAAAAATGCATCTGCTTGGTGCAAGGAAGGTCTTGATGCCACGTCAATCAGACACAGCTATTCCTTACTTTTATCTTACGCGGAAGTGAAGTAAAATAAAATGATAGTTGGTTCAATGCAACTCTTCTGCTAAAAATATATGCGGGTACTACTCTATAGCATGACGTCTTCCTAGCCAATAGCAGTTCTGGTAGCGGTATGGCGCATGCTATCAGTGCAAACCTGACAACCGCAGCTTGCAGAACAATAAAAACCAGCCAATTGTATTTGCTCATTTTCCAGGCACGATAGAATCGATATCTCCGTATGATTCCAGAGTTTACTGGTAATTTTAGGAATATCTGATCCAAAAAATTTTTTTGGCACCGACGACGAAATATTAAAATCTTTTGCGAGGTGTTGGCTACAGGAGCGAGCTGAGAGTTAACTGTTCTGTTTTCACTCTTTATTTCGTCACTCACTACATAAAGTTGCCCACCTACGAACGCGCTTACATATTTTACATAAATACTTTATTCAATTGCGTCGCGTGGACTCTATCGGCGTCTCGGCTAGTGCAACAGAGCGAAAACTGGCAACAATTGATTGTGCGTCACAATTGCAGACGTCGTCACAATCACAGCTTTTGCAGACAAAGGGTGACGCAAAGCGTGCAATGGCGGCGGCGCGTTGTAACTAGCGAAGAGTATTTATACGCTCGGTGGCAAGGTAATCCGAGAGCAGTTGTGTGTCCTAGGTGACAAATTTTAGTTATGTCCGTGCCGCTGCATGTAGCTGTACCTTATACGGAGACCGCTGCCGAGGATCGCGGTGACACCGTTGCTTCGGCAGCCGCTGGACACACTGTTGCGGGCATGGTAGAAGCTGCCCGTGAGGCACGAGCTGCCGCGGAAGCGCTGGCGCGACTGGCGAGTCGCCTCGAGCGAGCGGCGGCAAGCGGTGAACTTTATTCGGCCAATGAGAAGAACATTCATGCTGCTCAGCGGGGCATCATTGCCTCGCTGATGCAGCAATGTGCACTAGGTGCGGAAGTTAGGTCGGGACTGCAGGCGGCCCTCGCCGATCGTAAAGAAATTTGCGAAAGGCAGTCCCGACAGATCGCCGACCTGCAGGGTCAAGCTGACACGCTGCGGCTCCACTGTCTCGAGGAGCTCAGTGGTCGACTGTTGGCAGAGGAGCGTGTCGCCGTCGCTAAGGAAGACCTACTGGAACTTTATTGTAAGCTCCGCCGCCATAGTGCCACCACCGCCACCGCCGCCGGTGCCGAGCGCGACTACGCCTCTGCCGCCGCCGCCGCCGGTGCCGAGCGCGACACGACCACCGCCGCCGCCGCCGGTGCCGAGCGCGACACGACCACCGCCACCGCCGCCGGTGCCGAGCGCGACACGACCACCGCCACCGCCGCCGGTGCCGAGCGCGACGACGACGCCTCTGCCGCCGCCTCCGCCGCCGCCGGTGCCGAGCGCGACGACGACGCCTCTGCCGCCGCCTCCGCCGCCGCCGGTGCCGAGCGCGACGACGACGCCTCTGCCGCCGCCTCCGCCGCCGCCGGTGCCGAGCGCGACGACGACGCCTCTGCCGCCGCCGGTGCCGAGCGCGACGACGACGCCTCTGCCGCCGCCTCCGCCGCCGCCGGTGCCGAGCGCGACGACGACGCCTCTGCCGCCGCCGCCGCCGAGCGTGACGACAACGACGCCACCGCCGCCGCCGCAGCCGGTGCCGAGCGCGACGACAACGACGCCGCCGCCGCCGCCGGTGCCGAGCGTGACGACGACGACGCCGCCGCCGCCGCCGCCGCCGGTGCCGAGCGTGACGACGACGACGACGCCACCGCCGCCGCCGCCGCCGGTGCCGAGCGTGACGACGACGACGCCACCGCCGCCGCCGCCGCCGCCGGTGCCGAGCGCGACGACGACGACGCCGCCGCCGCCGCCGCCGCCGCCGGTGCCGAGCGTGACGACGACGACGCCACCGCCGCCGCCGCCGCCGCCGCCGCCTATGCCGAGCGCGACGACGACGCCACCGCCGCCGCCGCCGCCTATGCCGAGCGCGACGACGACGCCACCGCCGCCGCCGCCGCCTATGCCGAGCGCGACGACGACGCCACCGCCGCCGCCGCCGCCTATGCCGAGCGCGACGACGACGCCACCGCCGCCGCCGCCGCCGCCGATGCCGAGCGCGACGACGACGCCTCCGCCGCCGCCGCCGCCGCCGCCGGTGCCGAGCGCGACGACGACGCGTCCGCCGCCGCCGCCGCCGCCGCCGCCTGTGCCGAGCGCGACGACGACGCCTCTGCCGCCGCCGACGACGACGCCTCCGCGGCCGCCGCCGCCGCCGGTGCCGAGAGCGACGACGACGCCTCCGCGGCCGCCGCCGCCGCCGGTGCCGAGAGCGACGACGACGCCTCCGCGGCCGCCGCCGCCGCCGGTGCCGAGAGCGACGACGACGCCTCCGCCGCCGCCGCCGCCGCCGCCGCCGCCGCCGCCGGTGCCGAGAGCGACGACGACGCCTCCGCCGCCGCCGCCGCCGGTGCCGAGCGCGACGACGACGCGTCTGCCGCCGCCGCCGCCGGTGCCGAGCGCGACGACGACGCCACCGCCGCCGGTGCCGAGCGCGACGACGACGCCACCGCCGCCGGTGCCGAGCGCGACGACGACGCCACCGCCGCCGGTGCCGCCTATGCCGAGAGCGACGACGACGCCACCGCCGCCGGTGCCGCCTATGCCGAGAGCGACGACGACGCCACCGCCGCCGGTGCCGCCTATGCCGAGAGCGACGACGACGCCACCGCCGCCGGTGCCGCCTATGCCGAGAGCGACGACGACGCCACCGCCGCCGGTGCCGCCTATGCCGAGAGCGACGACGACGCCACCGCCGCCGCCGCCGGTGCCGAGAGCGACGACGACGCCTCCGCCGCCGCCGCCGGTGCCGAGAGCGACGACGACGACGCCTGCGCCGCCGCCGCCGCGACGACGACGCCTCCGCCGCCGCCGCCGGTGCCGAGAGCGACGACGACGCCTCCGCCGCCGCCGCCGGTGCCGAGAGCGACGACGACGCCTCCGCCGCCGCCGCCGCCGGTGCCGAGAGCGACGACGACGCCTCCGCCGCCGCCGCCGGTGCCGAGAGCGACGACGACGCCTCCGCCGCCGCCGCCGGTGCCGAGAGCGACGACGACGCCGCCGGCCGAGCGCGACGACGACGCCTGCCCGGTGCCGCCGCCGCCGCGCCGCCGCCGCCGCCGCCGCCGGTGCCGAGCGCGACGACGACGCCGCCGCCGCCGCCGGTGCCGAGAGCGACGACGACGCCTCCGCCGCCGCCGGGTGCCGAGTGCGAGACGACGACGACGCCGCCGCCGCCGCGACGCGCCGGTGCCGCCAGAGAGAGCGACGACGACGCCTCCGCCGCCGCCGCCGCCGGTGCCGAGCGCGACGACGACGCCTGCGCCGGTGCCGAGCGCGGCGACGACGCCTCCGCCGCCGCCGCCGGTGCCGAGAGCGACGACGACGCCGCCGCCGCCGCCGCCGCCGGTGCCGAGAGCGACGACGACGCCTCCGCCGCCGCCGGTGCCGAGAGCGACGACGACGCCTCCGCCGCCGCCGGTGCCGAGAGCGACGACGACGCCTGCGCTGGTGCCGAGCGCGGCGACGACGCCTCCGCCGCCGCCGCGCCGCCGGAGCCGAGCGCGACGACGACGCCCGCCGCCGACGCCGCCGCCGCCGCCGGTGCCGAGAGCGACGACGACGCCTCCGCCGCCGCCGGCGCCGGTGCCGAGCGCGGCGACGACGCCTCCGCCGCCGCCGGCGCCGGTGCCGAGCGCGGCGACGACGCCTCCGCCGCCGCCGGCGCCGGTGCCGAGCGCGGCGACGACGCCTCCGCCGCCGTCGGCGCCGGTGCCGAGCGCGGCGACGACGCCTCCGCCGCCGGCGCCGCTGGAGAGCGCGGCGATGCAGCAGCCGGAAGGTCACGGTGGAAATCCTTCTGGCGGAGTGCAAGAAAGAAATTCGCTAGTGGGTGCTGTTTGGCACCTAGACAAAACAAAATAGGTAACAAGCAAGCCAAACAATCAAAAACACCTTGCTAACCAATTTTGTTTTTATTTTACAATAATAGTTTTTTCCCGTATCATTTATTGATCGCAAAAAATGTGAAAAAGCATGCTTTTCACGCCCTAGGTGTGAATTATTTACTGATCGCGCTAGAAGATTTGTAACTGCTTCCGAAGATTGGAAAAAGTTACACTATAAGAAGTAATGCGATTCCTAAGGTGTAGAGCTAAGCAACATATTTGTAAGATAACAAAACAGCTACATAAAAGAAGTAATGCGATTCTCTTATGAGACTCAGATGAAGATCTAAGTAACATATTTACAAAAAAAAATTCAAATTCCAACGTTTGAGTCAGAAGTAAAAAGATTGTCTAATATTGAAGGCAGTTTTCGTTTTTTTCAAAATGATAGATTAGCCTCTAAGTAAAACAGATCTGGAAAGGTGTTGCTATTTGGAAATTGCTAATTTTGTATAATTATATCGCCAAATTTTCTAATTGCTACAGATACACCTTTCACCAGGATTACAATATGTAGACATACCTGAAGCTGGTTACACATACTGTGAATTGCCAGAAAAGTTAAGAATAAAAAACATAAAAGCATAAAAAATTTATAAACCTAACTCTTGATAATGGGATGATAACATGACAATTTGATAATTGATGTGCATCATGGTATGTACTATGACGGTAATTCAGATTTAGCGAAACGGAGCTACAGAGTGTTGATAAATTTACCTGGTGGAATAAGAAATATTGATTTATTCAACAGACTTAGAAGAAGATGATAGCTTATTAGAAAAACATGAAAACATTATAGAGGCGAAGAAGTTTAGATATAAAAGTATTAGGTGGTAGTATTAATTGTTATATTAATGAAAAGTGCAGTCACTCTTAATAAACCAGTTTCCGTTAGATTTGCTATACTCAACCGATCAAAGTGGTTAATGCAAAATGTTTACTGCGGTGAGGTGGAAAGATTTTACAGCGACAATGTTAGTTTAGCATATAGTGGTATTTATTTAATTGTAACGAAGGTTAAAATTGAGAAAGTTGATAGTGATTTTACTTTATTTTCCATGGCATTCGTCCTAAATTCTCATTATGAATGGTCAGAGATATGGAAAAGTAAAAAAAGCAGATGAGTTAATATGATCAAACAGAAGGTCGTAGAAGAAAAGTGAAAAACTATAAACTATAAATAATTGTACATTCCTGTACTTTCGACAGAAGTTGCCTAAAAAAGAAATTGAAATCGCTGATGAAAGTGAAATTGAACAAGAAAAAAAGGCATCGAGTAAGAAGAACTACTATCTGGAGATTCTGATTAGTATTGCTATTCAGAAGATTTCGATTATGGTGATGGATTTAATTTTGAAGAAAATGTTTGAGTATGAATATGTAAATGAAGGAGAATAAATTTAAAAATTCATTATTGATATAGAACTGCATTAATCGTATTTATTTATTAATGGCTTAAAAGCTAATTTTACATACAATAAATGGTGCTGATCTGAGAATAGTCAAACATTCTATGGATAAGTTAATCCAGGATCTTGATAGTTCATATTTAAAATAACTTAAATGATGTCTGAGATCCATGTGATAAGTTAATGAATTATCGCGGTGAAATAATGAGAATGAAATGATTTCAATAAAAAAATCTTTTTTAACAAAAGATGGAGTGCAAGTAATTTATCCTAGTTAATTTTTATATATAATAGAAGATGACAACACAAGATTTTTCAAATGTAAAGTTAGGAACATCTGCAACACTTCTTAAATCGTACCTTGATCATCAAATCAACTCATGGTTAACAGCTTATGACACTCACAACTCTCGACTCCGATATTTCAATCCTTACAGATCAGGCTGTGAACACGTTTTAATTTGACGAATGCGACGCTGAAGCTCAAAGAGTAATCATTACTGGTATTATTCAAATTACAACAGAACTAGAGTGAACTTTTAAAACGAAAGTTGACAGCCCACTAGATACTCCAGGTGAGATATAATCTTATGCAGCTTGATTCGCTGATCAATTGCCAAAAATATTCACTCTGATCCCTATAGTTTCTGGCGTTAAACCTGATATTACAAGCATTGTTGATAATGAACGTTATGCAATTCTAATAGATGGTACTAGAGCTAGACTGAAGTCAACAATTGCTGCTAACACTGCTGCAGTTGCTTCATCTGTTCCAGCTGTTACTGATCCAGCTGCGCCAGTGTCAGATCCTCTTCCAGTCGGACAATAAATAACGTAGAATGCCTATTGAGACAAGATGTATTGATGGTTTAAATGAGGTTGTTGGACAAACAAAAGCCATGTTAAAACCGACCAAGCGACTGAGCTGACAGCGGGTCGGATGAGACATCGCATGCCACGCCTAGAGAGTCAGTAGCCTCCGAAGTAGGGATCAGTAGGTCCAAATGGAAATGCTTCTGGCGGAGCGTCAAAAAGAAGATGGCGAAAGGGTGCTGTATTTTGACTCAAAGCTAAATGGCGACTCACGAGTGGCTTGCTGTGGGTCGGCCATCATCCTCCATATGCCTAAATCACGTTGCTTTCACCAGCGTTTTTGCGAACGTGCCAGCAACATCAGTAGTACAGCTGGAGCGAGGGCGCCGACCACGAATGGCCTATTGACGCTCAGTAACTAGCAGTGATGAAAGTGTCTTTTCTTTATTTTTGGCCAAGCCGTCGAAGCCGGTCAGCGAGATGTGGCAGGAGTGACTCTTCAGGCACCATCCCCATAGGCCTCCTTTATCAAATTGCATCGGGTGATCGACGCCTGACGATCAAAGTCGGCGTCGCCATTTCAAGCTGTGCAGCTTTCGCTAATGAAGAATGATGCGAACCATGCAGTTTCACCGGGGCATTGTAGCTAGATAGTATTTTAATCGCTCGTTGGTTAGGATTTCCGAGAGTGGCTGCGTGTGCTAGGGATACGCTTAATCTATTTTTAGGAATGTCCATGCAGCTGCAACGAGCTTCAGCTTTAAGCGATATCTCTGTCGGAGACCGGGACGACAACTTCACTTCGGCTGCCGCAGAAGCCATCATTGTCGGCATGCTGGAAGCCTAAAGGCAGCCCGTGAGGCAGGCGCTGCAGCTGAAGGGCTAGTGGGCCAAGCGAGCCGCCTCGAGAGAGCGACTGCTGACGCTGACCTTGGCAGAGCCAAGGACGCAAGGACATACGCTGCTCAGAGGGGTACATTCCTTGATGATGCAACAATGTAAACTAGGGCAAGGAGTTAGATCAGGCAGGGCCTGGAGGCGGCGGTGAGTGCTCGGAAAGAGCAGTGCGATCTGCAATCCCGCCTGATTGCTGACCTGCAGCATAGAGTGAAGACGCTTCGGTTGCACTGCCTGGAGGAGCTGAGCGGGCGACTGTTGGAGGAGCGTGCCGCCGTCGCCGAAGAAGACCTGGCAGACATAGAAAATCAGCTTAACCGCATCAGAGCCCCAGCGGCTGCTGCCATTGATGCCCACAGTAACGAGGACTGCACCAACGATGCCCCGACTTCGTTCCAATCCCTTTTCACCAGCCAATCAAAATACAGCGATCTGGCCGAGCACACAGCTAGCAAGGTGCAGCTACAGCATCTCGGTAGCGCTTCGCAGACATGGCGAACTGTCGCCACGAAGTCGGCATTTAAAATCTGCGAAGTAGCTCCGACGAATGAATCCGTTACTCAGCTCTCCCAGCACGACTCGGCAGCCGCCACTCGCTGCAGCCGCAGAGCATGAGACTGAGCGATCAGGACAGACAGAGGCGTGCCATGCTGATTCAACCACCGAGTGCCGCACCACCTCGTTCGCGGCTTCGACCAAAACGCTCACCCACACACAGGAAGCTCAGCTCTGCGACGGCGGCAGCCACTCGCAGCTGCTGCAATCGAGGATGCGACGAAGCTCCGGCTATGAGGCAGCGACACGGCTGACTGAGCTGGCCGCTGCAGACGCCGAGCACGACGCCTCACGATCAGTGCTCAGCAAGGAGCGCCATGCCAAGCGGCCGAGAGCTGCATAGCCTCGCTCACGAACTCGACCAACCTTGACCATCGCCAGCTCTAGGGAAGCGAGGCGCTGAGGCGGCTGCAGCTGCAGCAGTGACCAGGAGCCACAGTGCTTGCCGGTCGAGCTTATGAGATCACAATATTTTGACGTCAGAATATCTCGACGTCAGACGTGCTCCAGGTTTAGACGTCAGAGGTGCTCCAGGTTTGGACGTCAGAACTGCTTGAATTAGCCCAGACGGATTGCATGGTGTCTGCATCTGAAAAATCATGGTTCAGTTTCCGTGCCAGCGGTCTTCCGCTCCTGAAACGTTAAGCAAGACCGTATCCAATCATTAACGGCCTCCTTCCATTGTGGTGTAAGATTATTTCTCTAGCAACAATACCCATTATGACATCAGCCTTAAAAGAAGTGATAGCATTTCGCTTTGGTATCATGTCCAGCTTCCTGGAGTGAACGTATTTACTAACTGATGTGATCATTTATCCCCTGATAAATATACTGTAGCACGTGCAAGAATAGGACGAGCACGATTGTAATGAAGGACACGATAAACCTGTATCGGCTCAGAGAAACCTTGACTCATACAAACTGATAGAAACATTCTATCTGAGCTTGTTCTGACTGGAAGAAATTTCACAGTACATACCGGCGCTCTGTCACCTGTTATCATGGTTGAAGAGGTAATGTAATGTAATGTATCTCTGTCTGTAGCTCCACGAAAACTATGCGAGTTTTACGTAGGAGAGTTTTGTATGGCGTACTCACAGCCTAAACGGCTTTCAGAAAGCATTCGGTAGCCAACAGACTTCATCTCATGCCACAAAGAGAAAGTGGGAAGCATAGCAAAGTCAGAAGAGCAGTTGAGGTAGTCAGTGGCATGAAGTAGCAGTTCAGGACCGCTGAAAAGGATGAGCCATACTCGGCAGCAGGAGAGTAGTTTCGTTCCGTAAGAACTGTGTAAGCGAGTTCCACAGTCTAAAACCTGCAGAGATACAGCTTCTGTTGTCAACTGCCTTAAAGCGGAGGAACAGAACAGCTAATTTATTGTCCATACAGGACCTGAAGGCACGAGGAGGCTGAAATTGGTGTAGCAGTTCAGCTAGGTATGGAGGAGCCAAGCGGTGGCGAGCCTTGTGGGTCAGTGTGAGGGCTCTGTATCCGTTGATCAACCGGCAGCCATCTTAGCTCTTTTATCAAAAGAGACAAGTGGTCAAACCTCTGGGATTTGTAGACTAACGTTGCTACCACATTCATTGTCAGCTGCAGTGGCCTGGTGGCTTTTTCGGTAGCCCAGCTAAAAAGGAATTGCAATAATCTCGCCAAAACAGAACTAATGAGCTAGTTAAATTTTGGCAAACCGACGTGAAAGACAGCCCCTAATCTTAGATAGCGATCGGATGCGATGGCTAGCTGTGGAAGCACTCTTCTGGACAAATCTTTTAAAATTATATGCAGTTGTCGGAGACGACACTTTATTTTCGAGCACGTGGTCTCACGAAAACATCATTTTTTAGAAGCGCAAATCTTTTTAATCCAGCCACGCACTCAGGGTGTCCTATGAGCTGCAGTTCGGTTTTCTCGTCATTTAGTTTAAAGAAATTTTCGGACATCCAGAATAGAATTTCACCAAGGCAAGCATTCAGTTTATCAGTTGCTGCAGCAGATTCCGACGGTTTGAATGACAAAACAGCACAGAATGGTGAGCATAAAAATGATACCCTATTCTGTGGCATTAATCACGTTTCCCAGAGGTTGAGCATAAATGGTGAACAGAAAGGGACCGAGGACGGACCCTTGAGGGATTTCACAGGTGATCGGTCTCGTCTGTGAGACCTGACCCCCACACAATACGGAATGAACACGATCAGACAAGTGTGATTTAAACCATGCCAATGCCTCGTCTGCCAGACCGATCATTGTTCTCAATCTTTCAAGTAGGATATTGGGATAAATGGTATCGAAGGCAGCTGATTGATCTAGCAGAGCTAGGGTATTGCCATTCCCCTCATCGTTCCCGCCTAGAATGTCATTGTTAACACGGAGGGAAGCAGTTTCAGTGGAGTGCTTCCTTTTGAACCCCGGTTGAAATGTCTCTGAAATTTTATTCTATTCAATACGTGCAACCAGCTCCATAGTGAAATATTTGCAAGAATCTGTGACGAAAAGGGAAGAACTGGTTTGGTAAAGTGGTTAAGGTGCTCGCCCCCGACCACGGTCTGGCTGAGGTCGTGGGCTCGAGCCCGGAGGCTTATGTGAAGCGCCTGAATAGAGATTAAGTTCTCTTGGGGCGCTATACAAATGAATTATATATATATAAGAAGGGAAACTGTGGGATAGTCTTCTACCGAAATCCGTTTCAAATCGATTAGAGATTGGCATTTCGCAGCTTCAATAATTATGTCACATAAAGTTCAGTGTGGACGCACATAGTGCCAACTTATTTCGCTCCTTCGGACATGGATATTGCATGGCAATCAACGGTAATGGTCAGAGACAATCTATGGTAATCTACGTCAATCTATGATGGTCAGCTGCAATTACAAGTAAATCTTGTGATAGAATATCAAACTTTCTTGCATATTGAAGTAAGCTGTATTAAAACTGCAGCCCAATCCTGTAAATATTGTATTGCAAACGTATCGTCGTGGACGTTGCACGGCAATTGACGGCCTGGGAAAATAGAATATGAAAATCTATAACGGTCTATTAAAAATGGCCTGGACGCTGCTTGGTGACCCTGCCATTTAGATTTCTTGTTCCTGTATTCTCTAATTTTGCGCACCCAAAAGTGCTAATGTTAATGCTAGCTCTCGATCATTGCATTGCAAATAAACGATAATGGCTTATGCCAATACAGCAATCTTCTAAAGTCCGTCGCAAATCGACTGCACGTAGGCTGTGCCAAGCTTTAGTATACATTATGTATTACCTTGAACTTTTTTAAAGTGCGATGTAAATAATACTTGATGTAATACCTCTATTGCAATCAAAGCCGTCGATTGCCATGAATTGCCCAAGATTGAATGAGAAAAATGTGTCGGCAGAATGTGCGCTCACACTAAACGTTACGTAGTAAGATAAAAACAACTTTAAAAAGATATTGTATAGAAAACTTAAAACGGACTGAGGTTGACGACAGGCCATTTCTATCGGCTCGAGCGCACTGTTCTCGATTTTACGTTAGAGATTGTTTAGAAGGATGTGGTACGGCCCGAGCCATTGCTGTCAATTTTCATTCATTGCTCGCTATTGCACGTGAGCGATTGGTTGACAAAATGTGATTGCAATTTAAAAACAGTACTCTTTGATACTTAAGAAAGGTTTGAGCTTGGCCCAGTAAATTTTCGGGGATTTTTAGGGATATCAAAAGGATTGCAGCATTTGCCAAGGTCATCGCCGTCGAATACAAAGATTTTTTTATTTTATGTGCCTGTGCACGCAACACAGTGTGCTTTAATGCGCAATAAAAATTGGAGTTCGGTGCAATATATTGGTATTCGTTTTTCGATGGATGCGGTTGATTGAAGCGGATTACCGTCTCGGCCTGGCTATTGCAGGGCACACGAGAACAGCCGTGCAAATTCAAGTGAAATTGTGTGAGTGGAATTGTCCCAGAGTGAGCTGTCACACGCAATCAAAAAGGGAACTATTCAAACAGGATTCACTTTGTTGCGTTGTGGAATACAATGAATTGCGAGAATTTTGGTATTATTCCTGGCCGCTGCAATCTTGTTTCCATGGACTTCGAGAGAATGCATAAGCAGAATCTCGTGAAATTTCTGTGTACGTTTTAAATCTAGCGTAATTTGATAATACAAACTATTTGCAGCTTTGTGTAGCTTATTTTGGGGGGATTTCAATCGAATTCAAGTGACTTATGGTAGATTGCAGTAACAGCAAATATCAAGCGCCTAGAAAGAGATTGAGTTCTCTGAGAGCGCTTTATGAAGAGTATTATTATTATTACAGGCCACCGTCATTGCAGCTCATTTGCAAATTAAAGTACGAGTGAGCGAAATAACATGATATTTTGTAGATGGATCAAATTGAAGGTGGAAAACAATATCCGCTCATAATTCGAGCACGGCAACGCCAACGTATTGTAAATTCAGCCTAAATGAAATCTATAACAGTGGATTGCGGTAACTCGTCGAACCTGTGAACCAGTAATGACTGATGGTAAAAGGTGCTAGTGTTAGCCTAGGGCTAAGGGGGGGTCTCTCTTCGCGACCTTCACCTTTGGTAGTGGGCTCGAGTTGCTCACTGCAGGTGGCGGTGATGGCCCTTGAGATATTTTCTCCCGCTACATGAACGAGGTTGTTGAATCAGCTAACCTTATAAGGTTGCATCCAGCGTCGGCTGGTTTCCCTCTTTAAGTACAAACACTGCAAACCCCGAGTATGCGTTTGTCACATCTAGGCTACCTTCACATCTTGCTATATGTGCTCATCTTGCCAGTTGCGACGACCAAGAGATGCGAATCTGTTAAATGTATGAATCAGTTAACATACGCTTGTAATAAGCTATGTTAGTTAGTATATAGCTAGTCTGCTAATAAATCTCTCAGTCACTGAAGTCAGCTTTATAATTCGTATTCGATGGGGTAATCATAGTCCTATAACTAGAGTACAGCAACGATGAAACTTCAAGGCTAGTACTTATTTATTTAAAAAAAATACTTATCTTATTCCTGCAGCATGTGCTCTCTGCAGAGTGACCTCTTTGTTGTCACCAAAAGTGTCGACTTTCATTACATCTCCTGGCCTCAAAACATTTAAAAAGGTTTAAACGAGTCTACTTCTCACAATTGCTGTGTCCTTGTGAATCATCCTTTATGTGCTTTTTCGTACAGAAACTGTGAGGGTTACCACTAGTAATACTTACATATTGTCGATATGTATGTCAACTCTAAACAAATATGCTTGTTGACCTTACAAATGTACGTACACACTACGCACCTGTTCCTTACAACATTTGGTGGGTCTTTGTGATTCGTTTTTTGTGCTGCCTGTACATGCAAAACGAATTTATCTCTAGAAAATCCACGAAAAAGAAATGTGAATCTTCCGAAATACTTTTACTGCAGTTGACACGTAGTAATGCTCTGGGCTGCATAGTGGTCTAGCTACGGTCTATCCTTCTACTACGAAAGAACATGGATGAGCTATCGAGACCATTACGAACAAGATTGATGCCTCATCAGGGAGAAGGAACGGATACTTGTTTAAGTTGGCAGCTATTACATATACTCGTGGTAGTCAGGCGTGAGGGAGTGCAATAAAAAAAGGTTTTGACCAAACAAGACTATAATTATGAGGTAATTAATACCAATTATAATTCATTTTTATATATATAATTTATTAATATTGCGCCCCTAGAGAACTTAATCTCTATTCAGACGCTTCACATATGCTCGGGGCTCGAGCCCACGACCTCAGCCAGACCTTGGTTGGGGCGAGCACATCATCCGCTGGACCAAATCCGCTCGGCTTGTGAAGAACTGTCATGTAAAGGTGTATGCGGAATTTAAACTTCGTAGCGCTCCCAATGGCTATTCTAATAGTTCCCACTGCTATTCCACTTATAATTAATAAAAAAAACTACTCATTAGGATCCTATGAGCTTATTGTAAAACTCTATACGGATTAAAAAGCATCCTACTGACGAAAAGGACATCGTTGCTCGCTAGACGGCTGCTAATACAGTAAGCCAGCAGGCACGATCCAGCCCTAGACGCGACCGACGTCCGATCGATAGATTGAGGAGGCCTCGATAGATAGATTGAGTAGTAAGCGAATGCTGCTCCCTGCTGCTCCCTGCTGCACTGCCTGAGCAATGTGCCGCATAATTGAGATCGTCACCGTAAGCGTATGCTGAGCATATGCTTAGAAAGCCTTTTCTTCGTCTAATCTGGATTTAGTAATTGTGAATATAGTCCTAGGTGATTCACTTTCATAGCAACCTAAGAGAGCTTAACCTCTATCCAGGTGCTTTACATATGCTGTAGGGCTACAACTCACGAACTTAGTCGTTACGGTCTGGTATATTTCCTCTGAGCCAAACGAGGGCGGGTCGTCTGCAACTACTCACTGACGGACGCAGTTGCATTCGATATCGTGCGGCTTAATCAAACCCTTAATAAAGCAAGTTGATCTGTACTCCATTCCTAAGTGACCAGATGACTTCAAAGGGCTGACAAACTCAACTAGTTCGAAGAGCCTTAAGGGCTAATAACCACAATGTGTGTTTCGTAACCAAGATTACTGATTGAAACTGAATTCGTCCTCCTAACCCTTAGATTTATATGCTTATGCATGCTGAGGTGTGAATATCACCACTAACCTCGAGCACGTTTTCCGTATACAAGTGTCTAGAAAGACATTTGGCTCTCTTACAGCACCATATAATTTTTTATTTTTACTACCATCAACCAGCTGGTATGGGTGTGGTCATCATATCGCATCGTGGTAGATAATTAAACTAGGCAAGCAACTGTCCAGAGAGGAAGAGGAGCCGGTGGGAACTTGCTTATTTTGGCACAGACGAGGTCAACCAAGAGCTTGGCAACGACTGCTAATGTCAAGGTCATATTGCAGCGATTTTCTCTGCAGCTTTAGTTGCTTGAAGTCATGCAAACTTTTGCAAACTCTGATGCAGCTATAATACTTCGGCCGCTAAGTTTCGTAGCGACTAGTGATTAACTTTATACAGTCATTTATCATTAAGAACTGGTCGGGTATATGGTTGGCCTACGTCCGCCGAGACACGTCTTGGGCGTGACCAGGACCTCGACCAGGAGGCAGCCAGACCTCAGGCGTCGCGCGCTTGCAGAGGCGTCTCATGCCTGACAGGAGTAACCCTCCTTACAGGCGCTCGGTGGCGTGCGGCGCAGGCGAGCGTGCAGCAGTGTACATAGCCGCCGCGAGTTGGAGGGCAGCGCCACATAGCCGAACCGGCTGCAGTCGTCCAGCTCCAGTGGGAGCGCTCGCGTGTATGGCCCGATCCGCTGGACCAGCTGGCCCCCTGGAGGGGAGCTGACACTGATGGTGTTGCCTCCCTCTGGGGCGTCTCACTTCCGTCTACTTCTGGGCCCAAGGACCCAGGGGCGCTCGTCTGCGGCAGTGAATGTGTCTCCTCGTGATCAGCCCACGCCAGGGGATCCTGTGTCAGCTTTGCTCCGTCCTGTGGGCACTTTGCGGTGCCCACGAATCGCAGCCAGACCCTGGCCGAGCCATTAATAGCGTCCGCTAGGCAGAGCTTTCTGAGAAGCCTGCGATGGCACTGGCTCACCCTGAGGGCTGCCAGGGTCCGTTCGTTTTCCTGGTGCCAGGAGCCAAGGGAGCCTACGACGAAGGCGCAGTGCTCCACATGACGCCCTCTGATACGAAGCTCCTCCACCAGCTCGGTGTATTAGAGGGGCTTCCTCTCTGCCGCCGACTCTAGCGCGAGCTCCCTGTTGTCAAACGGGACCGTTACGTCGACCACCACGGCATAGGCGCCAGTGTCAATGACAAGGTCCGGGCGACGTAGCAGGACCGGGTCGAGGTCGTGGTGTTAATCCAACCGCGCGTGCCTCCTCAGCGCCCAGGGCAGTACCTCCAAGAGCCGGTTCAGGACCGCATCGTGCCGTTCGGTGATGGCGACCATCATGCTCGGGCAGTTGTTCAGGACATGCTGCAGCGTCTCGCGCTGACCGCAGCCCTTGCGGCAGAGGTGCTCTGACTCGGGGTCGAACCTGGCCCTGGCAGCAGCCACCGGCAGGAGATCCAGCCTCGAACGAAAAACAAAGCGCCAAGCAGCAAAATGACACCAAGGCCTAAAAAGAGGAAGTGGGTGTGGTTACTGTGGCAGTCCGTTGCCAGACAGCGAGCCACTTTCCCCTTATCTTGCCTCGCTCGCCAATCTGCCGCCCATGTCTTAGCTAAATGCTGCCTGATGGTGGAGACGATGATGGAAGGCGCGAATTGAGGGCGCTCATGATCTCCTTCTTTCCAGTGGAGCTGGATGGTCTCAGCCGTGTATTGGACCCCGACACCTAGGCGTCGGAGCGCCTGGCGGGCCTCCGACCAGAGCGATCTCGAGCCCGTACTCGCTGTATTCTCGAAGGTGCCACCGGACAGGAAGATAGTTCGGGCAGCGTCAGAGGGTGCTCCTCTGAGCACCTTGATGGCATCGTCAAGCCCTTCTCGTGCAACAGCTGCCACCTTCCAATCCAAGGAAGACAGCATGCGACATGCCTGCGTGGCTCGAAGAATGTCCACGTCCTGCGAGAGCGGGAGGAGGCCGAGGCCACCACTGGGGCGTGAGGCGTGAAAGAATCCCACAGTGGCTCTGTCAGGAAGGTAGCAAACCGACCTGCAGAAATCCTTTACCGCTCTGTCGACCGGGACGAAGACCTTCTTTTGGAGCCACTTCGAACGTCCCAGATACTCCAGTCTGGGCATAAGAAACGTGCGGAGAGCGTCCATCTTCTGCCACGGGGCTAGAAGGGACTGCTGGAGCAAGGCTATATCCCGGGTAAGGAGGGAGACTGCCGTCTCAACCTCCACCCGGGTGTATGTGAAGCCCTGAGGGGCACCCAGATGTAGGTTCGCCTCCTCGTCACCCAGCATAGGAACCGGGGCGCCAGCGATGGTGAATGCTAGGCTCTCCGACGCCGCCAGGTGACGCACCAGCGTCCTGCATTTCTCCGGTCTGAACTTGAGCCCAATGCTCGAGGCCACGATGTGCTCGATCGAGCTGGCGCTGGAGGGAGCCCGTCGAGCCCTCAAATATGGCCATATCATCGGCCAGAGCACAAACGAGATCTTGGCCGAGCCCTGGGCATATCCATGCTCCTCCGCCCTAGCCGCTAGCCTTCTGACGAGAGGCTCCATCACCACATCAAAGAAGATGGGTGAGAGGGGGTCGCCCTGACGGACACCCGAAGCCGCTGGGAACGGATCCAGGTAGGACTTAATGCAACAGGAGAAAATGCACACAACGTTCGCCAGATATACTAACGAGCAAAACGGCCTAATAACGGTAATAAACAGATGACGAATATTCCGAAAAAAGTCGCTACTGCACAAAAGGCACCAATTGTGGCAGCTGGTCACCCGCGTCACTTCGGCGTAAAGACTTGCTTGCAACATACCGCAATTCAGTAACTCGCCTCTTCGGAGTTTTTACCTTCTTGCTGCAGCGTAAGTCTCTAGTCGTGCTCAAAGCTACTGCCGATCCTTTCGATTTTAGTAGATTCAAAGGTTAAGTTGAAAGAAGGTAGAATCCAACGACGCTCTACCCATGTCTGCATTCCTAAGTAGGTCATTGTACAACCCTAATCAATGCTGGCACTGTGGAGTGATTATCTCTAAAGCCAGACTGGAACTTACTAGCAAGGTTTGAAGTTTCAATTGATTTCAATTCAATTTATTCAATAATTTCAAATTTATGAGTTCAGCTGGTCAGCCACGACCCTTTCCAGTGTCTTTGATAGGAATGGTAGGAGTAAGACTGGGTGGTAGTTACTTGAGTTCTCTTGGTCTAGTGTCGCTTTCTTGAGAAGTGGCCTGACTACAGATTTTTTGAAGGGTGCTGGGACATGACCTAAGGCTAATGACATATTAATGATGTTACTTATGCATGGCAGAAGCAGATCGATGCAACGTAGGAGCAGTACAGTGGGAATAGTGTCCAGAGGACTTATTGTCTTCTTTCTTTGATTGGGATATGAACTTCAGGACGAGATCATTAGTGACCTGCTTAACTGTAGGCCTTGAGGTGCAGCCAGGAATCGGGGAAAAGCATTCTAGTGGGGATGTTGCCATTGCAGCGATGGACTACCTGATCTTGTCAATCTTCTGCATTAAGAATCGAGAGAAGCGATCGGCTAGATCATCACAAGGATTATCAGGTAAGGAGCTAATCTGGGACAAAGTGCACTTGCATGAGAAAATTGGGTCGAGTGTGCGAACTTTGATGTGAGTATGGCCATGCACATGAGCGACAAGAGACAATGAGCCCGTCAATGCACGAAATTCAGTGCTGAAGGCGTCAGATGAGTTATCAAAGTGAACGTTGAAATCACCCATAACGAGGAAGGATCAATTTCTTGCACACATAATCGAAATGAGATCGGAGAAATCTCAGATAAACGAGGATTTGGTACCTGGTAGTCTATAGACTACTGCCACTATCGGTAGCTTGTTTTCGTGTGAGGCCAAGACAATTGATTCAAAAGACTGCTTCGAGGGTACTGGAAATGACTTGAAGTTGAATTTCGCACGATAACAGCAACTCCACATCCAGTTTTGATTGATCTAGGAGTAGGAAAGAATGAGAAACCAGTTGAGGTTGCAACTCCACATCCAGTTTTGATTGATCTAGGAGTAGGAAAGAATGAGAAACCAGTTGAGTTTACGTCTTCAATTGCCGGACAGTTTATCGAATTTAGCCAAGTTTCCGTTAGGGGAGCAGGTCGATAATATTTTCAGAAATAACGTCGCTTATTACCAGAGTTTTATTGCACATTGAGCGAGGATTCCATAGGCAAGCATTATGTCTGACCGATGGAGTTATAACAGCCCTGATGACCACCAAAATAGAAAGATTCAGGTAGAGATATAAATTGCAGTTAGAGATATGGAGGTTACTAGCCGCCGGCGTAGCTCTAACCGCCGCCGGCGTAAAGATCCAGCAGCCCAAAGCGATAAGCGTTTACATATCCGTAGGCACGTAATTTCTTACGTGCTACGGTCAAATAACAATCAGAATCACTTTAAACGGGTGTTAGCTGTATTGTTTCCGTATACGATGTTCTCAAGAACTTCGGTTTTCGGTAGAATTCTGCAACGAACACGAATGCACGTGAGAGCTCTTTATGTCAGCAGGAGGAGCTCTCCATATCAGGAACTCTCAATGTCAACTGTATAGCTCACAGCTGCCGCCGTTCGCTCCATTAGAAGCCATCCTTCCAATCCATCCATTCCTCTAATTATACTGATTTTTTTTTAATAGAGCCTAAACTTCCTTTATATATATATATATATATATATATATATATATATACATCTCTGTATTCTTAGTTATACATTCATCAACATAAATGGAAGTGTCCTAGCCCTCGGGGGAACGTCCTAGGGTACACTGAAGGGCATGTTCGGGGAGAACGTCCAGGGGGAAATGTCTTACAACCACTTTTTCGCGATCTGCCAACCTGGGAAATTGGCTTAATGCATGTGACCCGAACCAGGAAGCCAGGTTGGCGAATGGTGCTTCACCAGTCAAGACCCAACTAGGAAGCTTTTTGGCATCCATTTGTGAGTCCGTATATTTAGGTTCAGCACGAGCCGCGTCAGGCGTCGGGCGATTCGGCAGCGTGCCCGGACAGCCTTCATTGCCGGCTTTTGCTCTGGTATCTCAAGGTAAGCATTCCCTGGTACCATTGAGATCGTATGCCAGATGTGGATTGGTTACCACGTCTTCAGACCTTGGTAATGGCCTCGCGTCTCCTTGTGATTTTCCTGGAAATTTTAGTGCATTTAAGCTGCTTGCTCTCGACCCTTAACGTTTAAAGGGCGGAGAGACTCCAAACTACTATTAAATAGTAGCGGAAGATGCTGGTGATGCAGGCGGGCGAGCGAGCGTTAAGACGTCGTGAATGCTGCTCTGGAGCCGGTGGAATGAAGAGCCAGAGAGAAAGAGGGAGAGAGAGAGAGAGAGGGAGGGAGGGAAAGAGAGGAAAGTAGGTCACAGAGAGATGTGTGTGAGAGAAATAGCGAGAGATGATAGCTGCGCATAGAAGCTAATACGGTGTCGTTTTTCAAGCAGCCGCGTAAGTCCGCTAGGGGCACAGTGGTCATAGCAGGCTGTTTATGTTCGCAAGCGTATTTTTATATTTACGTTAAATATACACGCGTATATAGTTACCTTTTTCGTTTAGAGTTTTTTCTAATACATAAATCGTATACCCCTAAACCTTTAGACCTAAACTGTAAACCCAGAAAATCCGCATTTACTATTCGACCTAATAAGTCGTTTGTTCCTACAGCCTTGTCAGGCTACTATGGGCATGGTGCTCATAACAGGCTGTTCAACATGGACGCTGGCGACCGTGTTGACCAGACTGTTATGAGGACTGCGCCCACAGCAGACTTAAACGGCTGTATGACGTACGTACACGCCGTATGGCAACTACGCCGTATAGGCCAACTCATAAGCAGGAAGTAGGTCACTGCTGCCCTGGCCGGGTCAAATGACCTGCTATGCACTTTGCAATTAAAGCAAGCTTTTTTCAGCTGGGACTGCGGGTTGCAGTGCCTCGCAAGCTGAGGTGCTAGCACGTTCGTCGGTTGGTCAGAGTGGTGTGACTTCAGCTGGCGGCGGAATAACATAGTTGGGAGACCAAACCGACAGAAATTGCCCCGTCGCGCGATCCAAAGCAACAAAAAACGAGCGTGGTGGTGATGCTCGTCGCGTTGTCGCTTTGCCTTACGCACACGATGCTCACTTGAACGCACGCCAAGCACTCACGCGACCTCACACTCACGCGCACCGCTTTCATGCTGACGCGAGCGGTCTTTGAATGTGATTGGGACAAAGTCATCGACTCACGGGGACGGAGAAAGAAATCCGAAACCTTGTTTAGTCCAACTCGTGTGCCTACCTGCTGAACCAAGATGGAAGCCGGAGAGATGGGAATATACGCAGGATCTGTTGTCCTAGCAAATAAAGTACAGGCGTGGTTAATCAACCTGCTAGATCTGGTCTCCAAACAGGTTCTCCGACAAACATACACAAAAATTAATGTGAATATAATTCACTTGTATAATACCATTGGAGCTTAAACTATATTCAAACGCTTTGCATATGCCACGGGGCTTGAGCCCAGGACATCGGGCTAACTTAGGTCGGGGCGAGCACCTTGGGCTAAACCAGCTCGGCGAGGCTTTCAGGTGTGCGTGAAACAACTAAAAATAAATTCCCAAGTGGTAAGTATAATATAATATAATAATATACTATAATATAATAATGTAAGTATAATAAGTATGCTAAGCATATAATCGTGCTTCCTTTACAGCGCATTTAAAGTGTCTAGTAAGAGATTAAGTTCTCTGAGGGGGCTATACAAGTATATTATTTTCAGTATTATTTGCTAACGAATACGTCCAGCGCCGTCGAGGCAAAAGAAGGAGAAGCAGAGCGGTCGACGTTTTTAGTTGGCCCGGCCGCCTGCAATGCCGAAGCTTTTCCTTTATGGTATAACATAATATAATAACAATAATAATACACTTGATAAAGCGCCCTCAGAGAATCTCTTTCTAGGCGCTTTACATTTGGTGCAAAGGTGAAAGCGATTGAATGCTGAGTAAAATCATGCTTGATAAACAACATGAATAAGATGGTTAGGGGTTACGTGCACAGCGTCAGCATGCAAGTGTTGTTAGTGGCAGCATGCATAGTGTCAGCATGAACAAGCCCATAAAGGACGACTCACAAGTACCCACTAAATGCTGTCCTAAAAAGGCGTGTTTTTAAGTTCTTTTTAAATTTTATCAAGTCAGGCAATGTTCTGACGCAAGTCGGGAGGGGGTTCCAGGCTTTAGGAGCATAGGAACTAAATGCACGGTTTCCAAAGGATTTGAGGTTTATACAAGGTATTGGTATATTGTTGGATTCCGAAAAGCTGGTGGTACTATGCTTGGCCTGGTTGGGGAGTAGATCTGAGAGATTGGCAGGAGCCATAGAATGAAGTGACCTAAATGTGAGCGACACAACCTTGAAGTCGATCCGTTGCTTTACTGGTAGCCAGTGCAGGTCGGCGAGAAGTAGTGTGATGTGGCAGCTGCGAAGCTCACGACAGACAAGCCAAGCTGAGTATTTTAGCACCAGCTGCAATCGCCCGATCGCACATCCCGTTAGGCCAGTAAGCAGTGAGTTGCAGAAGTCGAGACGGATGTCACAAATGCATGGACCAACTTGGACGTGGTATCATTGTCTAAACAAGCCTGAATTTTAGCAATGCTATGTAGCTGAAATTTTGCAAGCTGCGACTTTTCAACACAAAATGTGATCATACAAATTTGGCCACGGTCTGGTGAAAATTAAAAATCAAAATTTATTTATGAAAGCGTTCACAATTCGAGCACTGTCAGTAGATCAAAAGCGTCCAACAAAAAATATGTAGGCTAAAATATTCACAATCGGTTATGTAAGTTCTCATTCGCTTGTTACCGTTTTCCCAATTCTCATATATTTTGAGAAGAAGTATAATTTATTTATCTCTTGATGTCTGAGACAAAAGGTGTTTTAGCAGTACGTCGTAGAAAATTAATTTGACTTACGACAGATTTTACTGTCCTTATCTATTTTGTATATCGGGGGAAGGGCAGACTTTATACACGAACACACACACGAACACACGCACATACACACACACACGCACACTCACACACACACATAAAATACTTCGCAATCGGTTATGTAGATTCTCATTTACTGGTTATTTTTTCCAATTTGTTATATATTTGGAAAAAGTTGCAATTCGTTCACCTCTCTACGATTTCGACAAAACATATCGAAATAGAAAGTAGTAAACAGTCGATTTACAGCATTGGGTTTGCAGATTTCCTCACACGTAGGGCAATTTAGGTCGTCATGTGACTCCATCGGACGGTTGGTAGATATTATGCTCCAAAACACTAGTGGCCGGTCTGGTTAGTCGTCCCTGCAATCGTTCTCTCGTTCTCATTGGGGTGGACAGTGACATTATACACATGCAAACTCATCCTTAGAGAATTTTTGCTCTATAAGAGCAATAATCAAAGCCAGATAATAAACGAACGTATCCTTAATGTTTTTCTGCCTGCCTCCTTTCGTAGGAATGACCATGCCTTTAGCTTATTGCAAGCTTTCCAAGTGCCAGTAACTAAATTGTTCTTCATGCATACTCAGGTCTATAACTAAGAATGTATCAAGTTTGCTGGAGGCACTGAACTTGCATATGTTCAGTCGTCCTCAGACACGGACACCTCAGCCTAATTGGTCCATGCATTCATTGCATTCCATATAGACTTCTGTATCGAACTCCTTGTACGTCTTCCGGCCTGTGTAATGAGATCCTAGCAAAATTGTGTTCCCCTTTGTGCTGAATCTTGGTTTTAATGTTGAACCAAAAGATATGCTTCCTTCCAGCATATGTAAAGTGGCTGGACAGAGATGTCTTTCTAGGAGGTTGCTATTCAAATATTATTATTACTATAGTTGTTAGTAGTAGTAGTAGTAGTATTGTTAGGATTTGTGTGCTTAATCTTAGTTCAAAGCTCAGCAGCTAGGTTTAAAATGTATTAGCATCGGAAGTGCCTCAATACATTATTTCTCACACCTGCCGTATTGAGCTTTGGTAAGGTTTGGTTCATACCAAAGTGTGGCAAATCTCTTACTTGATTTTCAGTTACCTGTTTACTTGGTTTGACCTTTACTAGCTGGAGAAGTGCCTGCTGGAGATCTGGCATGTTCTAAAAGTAGTTGCCCCTTTTGCTATTCCTTCTCATTACCGTGTACCCAATATGTCTGCGTTAGTTACATTGGAGTGCCAGGACAGCACTTTTGGTTTATACCGGAAGTTTAAGGTCATAGAAAGGATAAGATTGGTCAGTTTCTGAACGGAAGGTGATGCATAGATATTCACTCACAATATTTGGACCATGGAGCAGCCATCGTGACGCTGCTATCTCGTCTGCGTTTTGAGTAAATATCAAATATCGATATCACCAACAATATGCCTACCAGTTTCAATTAGAGGCAACATGTTCTCGTAAATTATCATAAATCATGCTTAATTTATCAAGTCACCATGACGTTGCACTTCTCTATTTGCAATGTCAGGTCAGACACAAGCAGACTTGGAGCTGATCAAACTCCTGAAAATATCGGGTGGTTATGCTGCCCTAGGCTTTTTCAAATGTTCAAAAACCTCACCAGCTGATGCGCTGTGGCTGCTGCAGTAATTGTCTTTTGAACTCATCCCACGATATTCAACTGGGTTTTAATCGAATCTGAGGCTAATTCCAGCCCCGCTTCCGTCTGCTCCAGCCATGGCGCCCGCTCGCAGTGACGCTGAGCTAGGGCAAGACGAGTTGCATTTTAATTCGACCTCTTTAGAACGTAATCGCAATCACCAGCCACAACGGAAGTAAACAGAAGTACTAGGGACCTAGGGAAATTAGGCTACGATGTGATGCTGGAAACATGAAGCCAGACCCTAACGCTGGAAGACACTCTTGGACCTGAGCAATCTTGAAGAAGAGGTTGCTAACCTCACAAGTATAAAATCGCCGCGACGTGGGTAAGACAGTGCTTGCATAGTTGGAAAGTCACTAGTGTGGTGCATGTCAGCTCTCGGCTGGCTCCAGCTCGCAGAAGGGGTGGGGGACCGCAAACAGCATGCTACAAGGGAACGCATAATATACAAACCGTCGGAGCGAGCGTGCATATCTCCAACCCGAGCAAGCATTTGGTACTTGTTACCTTTTGTGGGTGGCCGCATCGTCGTCGAATGCCTGGCGTATTTCCGGACGTATAGCTGAGAGCCACTAAGGGCATCCAAAAACCACTACTTATCCGGCTAACGTAAGGTCTTCAAGAGCCAAGGTTCAAGGGTGTCATCGAATATTCTGCTCAAAGCTACAGGTCAGGCCCAAGCCCGACCGGTGACGAAATCGTTGTTCCAACTGTCCCAGCAAACTAAACCTAGCCTGTGTTCAGGGTTACAGCCCGGAGATTGACTTGGCCAATCCCGTCATAGGTACGTAACTGAAGTCGAATGAATGGTTAAGACAATATTTAATTTTTTCAGCTGTGTGTTTTGGGTCCCAGTCGTCGTATTGCATATAATCAAGTCTGCAAAGTGCCATCGCACATGGGAATCCTACTAGTGCTCTTGCAGTTCAAAAAGAGCTTAGTTTCTTAATTTAATTTCATCCCTCCACACAACCCCAATCTTCAGCACTCCAATGGATTAGAGGATCGGTTAACTCTAAATGGCTTAGCATATTCCTTGTGGATAGAAGTAATTACTTCTCTGCGAGTTAAAAACGCAGACCAGCAGCACCGAATCACCATCTGATTCATCTGAATCATCATCTGATGGTGTCTCGACCTTCCATGAGGATGATTGCAGACTTTAGGCATGCGCTTGTGCCGAAGTGAAACGATCTTTAATGCCACCAATTTTAGAAAGTTCTCTTCGCACCTAGTCGTAGCCCGGAACCTTCCATATTGAGAAGCATATTAATGGCCTTCCAGCAAACTTACTATTTAGTATTAAAAGAGTAGTTGCAATATGACTATACTGAAAGTCCAGCCTTAGACAATAGCAGAATTTTAACGCTCACAAAGTTTGACAATTTGGTGACCTTCAGCAAGGCTGGTTGGTCTTTGCTGATGAATAGAAATAGGGTTTAGTTGATTCTGTGAATAATTGCGTGTCACGGGCAGCCTGAGGGTTTTAGTTTAAACTGATGAAATGTCGTTCTAGATGTTTTATTCCGAAAAGAAATACGTGCTTTTTAAACAGAGTTTGATAAATTCTTCTTTTAGTTATAGGCCTATCGTCCCAAATTGGCATCATTATCGTTCCAATTCATACTTGGGCGTTCAATAATTAGCAAAACTAACAAACGGAACTTACAAGACCTGCCTTCTAGACCTGCCAGAGGGGGGCATAGCAAAAGCTTCTAATAAGCAAATCTAGACAGAATCCAGATACTTTTGCAATTGACAGGTCCTGCGGCTGTAAATGCGTTCGAGAAATAAAAGGGCTGTTGGTTATTAAAAATTCAACGGATAGTAAAGCCATTCGTAGCATCTGATAATTTCTATCGACAGTCAAAAAACCAGAGCTTGTGCTGTTGGTATTTGGCCAATTACTGTGATGTCTTAACGTGATTTTTTATAATCTCCCTTTCCTGGCCAGGCATAGAGGCGACCTGCTTCCACATTGTCTCTTCTGCTGAAGCACATTCTACAGAGCCTGAGGTTTATCGAAAAAGCTTAGCTAATGCATCCGCCGAACACCTTGCCTCAGCTACTTACTGATATTGCTCAAATGTCGACCTATCTGTTTCAAGCCATTAGATTGGCTGGGTCAGCGAATCGGCACTAAACCGGGATTTGTCAATAAAGTGCTTCACTCCAGTTTTTTCTGCCCAGTAACTTGTATTTCTAAGCTCAATTGCTATTCTTTGAGGTCATTGCATTGGGTAGCAAGATAACGACTCTAAGCACACTGCTGTGCAAATAGGCAAAATTATTGATGCTCAAAAGTCGCCCTACCTTGTTCAAACCAGGAGACTGGCTGGGCCTGTGCAGCTGCAATAATCCATAATTTTTCAATAAAGTGCTTCACTCTATTCTTTGTCCGTCCAGAAACTTGTATTTCTTAGCTCAAATACTTTGAGGTCGGTGCCTTTGGCAGCAGAATACTGACTCTAAGTACGCTGCTAGGCCAATGAACCGTATATTTAATAAAGATATCGTCCAGGCTGGCCAGCAATATTTGCTCTCACGAAATGTGACTAGTGCTGGGACACCACGAGCAGGACTCGCTGGTCTGCATGTGATAGGTTAAATATCTAACTTCCAAGCCGTGAGTGCTTACTTTACAGTTGAGTGGATAGCTCTGTCATTCCCTTTCCGCCCTAGAGAAGCACGAACGGATTTAATAAAGCTTATGGTTCGACTGTGCGGAATAATAATCGGAAGTCTTTATTTTTCACGGTGCACAGCTAGCTGAGTCAGACGAGCAGGTGGTACTATAAGAAATCAGATTAGGAGTTATTTCGCATCGGCATATTAACATTATTATATTATATATTATTAAATATATATTATAACAATATTATATTATATATTATAAAATTATATATATTATGTATATATCATGACATTAATATATATTTATTATAACATTATAAGATATTAAGGCGATTGTGTTTGTTTAATAAGCCCTTGTGCTGTCAAGAAGCAGGCGAATGGACGTAGATTAGAAAAATTAATGAAAACTAGGTCTCTATAGCTGGTGTCAAATAAAGCTCCAAGTGTGGTCAACATAGACACGTTGTCTGCTTTGCTGAAGGCGCTTCGATGGCTCTCTATTGATCGACGGACACACAGCCTGATTCTTACTTCGACCGACAAGGCCTGCCCTGGCTTCATACCGAGCTTCATACTGAGCCGAACTACTGCACCGGCGCTGGCCTCCACGCGCCCTCATGTCGTCTAGGGACAATAAAGTAACTATTCCATTGTTTTGCTGAATTACATTTGGCGGCCAGATTTTAATCTACTGCTAATAGACTGCGTAACTTGTCAGAAATGTTTGTGCAACGATAGGTTTGATCCTGCTTTTGACTCTAGCACACTCATTCCAGTCGTCTCATGTTACTGTTTCCACGCTTCTCACTTCCTCGATGATTCTCCTGACTCAGCCATGCTTTCTAATTATTCTTGGTTGCATGAATCATGTCCGTTAGCTACAATGCTTTCTTAACGCTGTTTATATATATATATATATATATGTGTGTGTGTGTGTGTGTGTGTGTGTGTGTGTGTGTGTGTGTGTGTGTGTGTGTGTGTGTGTGTGTTAGCTGATTTACAAACTTTGTTTATGTAAAAGCAGAAGATCGTTAACGGCTATCATCACAACTTGCAGTAAGGGATCGCTTGCTGCAGTATTCAAACCCACGACCTCGGTCGTTATGAGCGAGCTGGCTAGCTCTTCGGATATCACGGCCCCTATTATTTGATTGCACTACAGATAACATTTCATCACAGCAGCCACTTAGTATTTGTAGGTCTGTGGAGTTACAGATAGAGATACATCCATAAATGTACAAAACAAGAGATGAAACCTTGAGGTCGCTATGCTCTTTGTTGCGGAGCAAGTAGAGATCAGCTGGACGTGTTAATCGTGACAGCTTCCACGTTCACGACACCACGAGCAGGACTCGCTGGTCTGGATGTGATAGGTTAAACATTTACCTTCCAAGCCGCGAGTGCTTACTAAATGGTGGAATGCATAGCTTCGTTGTTCCTTTTCCGCTCTAGTGTAGGACAAACAGATTAAAAAAAAAGCTTCTCCTTTGACTGTGCGAATATCTCATGTCTTTATTTTCACCCACCTGCTGCTGACCACTCGATGTATATGCAGGTTGCATGGCCATTCGTCGAAGGTCGGTGGTGCACCATTAAATAGTATTGTTCACGCTTCACCCTCACAGCCGGAAGACTTTTACATTTACTCGATTATATCAAATCAAATCTCAGACTTGCTTGCGCACCTAGGTCTGTCTTTCGGACTATGGTGCAGTTGGGCAAGTGACGCTCACATTTGCTCAAAATGCTGGATCTGTAAATCCCGGCCAAGATTACCTGGGTAATTTGCGAGAGCTGCCCCCCCCCCGCCAGAAAGGCTGTCCCAGAATACTTTTCCCAGAGTGCCTGTCGCAGAATGCCCGTCCCGGAATGGCTGTCCCAGAATGCCTGTCGCAGAGTGCTCGTCCCAGAATGGCTGTCCCAGAATGCCTGTGCTAGAATGCCTGTCCCAAGCAGCCTTGGGACAGGCATTTCCTTGAATCAGCAACGGCTCGTCCACAGTGAGAGGAATAATACTTACCAACAAAGATAGTAGCATTTATATTCTGGAACATCTTAATCACTTCAGATATAATTCACTCGGACAATCATATCATACCTTTTTCCGAGACATCTTACAAATCTCTTCACACTCATATGAGCGTTGTTCATCAATGAAAGCTATTTTCCTTCATATCTTTGCACTTGCGTGATATCACACTATGGCCTCCAATGGTCCGGGCCAGCCAGCCTCCCTAGAAATTTGCACTGCGATGCAGCTGCACTCCGCAATGCGTGTCGAGAAAATGTGGTTTTGATTCCACATTGTAGAAAACAGTGTTCCGAATTTACCAACCAAATTCCCTAGCACGGCGCGTGGGCGTTCTCGTGTACCGGCCTTCAATGGCCCGGGCCAAGCCAGCCTCTCTAAATAGTCAAACCACGATAATAAAGATTTGGACACTGCGGTTTTGACACGAACTTTCAGAAATTGGTCTACGAGTTTACCCGTCAATCAAATTTCACGGCATAGCGCATGGGCTTTCTCGTGCTACGGCCTCCAATGGCCTGGATCAGCTAACCTCACGGCATTTTCCAACGGCGATACAGCTGCCATTTCCACATTAAACGTTGCAGTGAGACGGTGCTCACTCTTCACATCCGAGGATGTGAGTTCAAATCCGGCAGTCGGCGATCCTTCATTAGCAGGTCCAACCGGTGGTAATAACCGTTAAGGCTCTTCTGCCGCAATTTAAATGAGGCTGTGAAATCTACCAAAATTTATTTTGTATTTTATTTTTAATCTAAAGTATCGACAACGGCATTCCAAATTGCATGCGATTGCATTTTGGCATTTTCATGCTAAGGCCTCAAACGGCCCGAACCACCCAGCCTCCCGGAATATTCAAATTGCAATTCGGCTGCTTTTTGCACGTAGATGGTGGTTTGCAACTGTGGTTTCGATTATACAATGAAAAAAAAAGATTTTGGGCTTAATCAGCTAATTTCATAGTATTGGGTAGGTGTTTTATAATGCTGTGGCCTCCAAATATCCCGGCCATCAGACGCCGTAGCAATATACTGCATTATCGCGATTGGATAAAAAAGTGGGTAAACTCGTGATACGGCTTTCTATATTGTGGAATTAAACCGAAGTGTCACGAAGCCAATCATGGAAATGGTAGCTGTATCGCTGTTTCAAATATCTTGGCGGCCAAGTTTATTGGAGGTCGTTGCCTTAGTAAGTGGATGCGCAATTTCATGGAATCTTTAGACTAAAGAAGCAACGTCGTTTCCTAAACTGGAAATGAAAGAAAACTAATCGCGTGATGCCTGTTGCGTAATTTGCAGCTGCATTGCAGTTGGAATATGTAGCTTGGTCCAGGCCATTGGAGGTCATAACACGAGAAAGCCCACGTGCTATGATCTTTCATTGGCAAAGTCAGATTGTGGCTTTCTATAAGTTTGTGTGAAAATCACACCTACATAAAGTTTAGTGTGTCAATGGCAGCTTAATCGCTGTTCCATTTGTTAGGGAGGCTGGCTGACCCAACCGTTGGAATCCGTTGACTGCATACACGAAAAATTATTATTACTATTACTATGAAATATTATAATCTCGTCGGATTGACCAGCCGCCATCTTCGTAGTGGCAGAATCGACCGCCTGCAGTCGCTTTTGTTCACGTGTTTTGTCCCTACTGTGTGCCAAATCGTAAGCTGAGTTGCGGACTACTTTTCAGCCTTCGTGGTTACATTTTACCCACTATCGTAGCAAAATGCATCTGCTTGGTGCAAGGACGGTCTTAATGCCACGTCAATCTGACAGCTATTCCTTACACGGCAGTGAAGTAAAATAAAATGACAGTATGTTCAATGCAACTGTACTGCTAAAAATATATACGGATACTACTTTAATAGCATGACGTCTTTCTAGCAGATGGCAGTTCCGGCAGCGGTATCGCCTGTGCTATCAGTGCAAATCTGACAATCGCAGCGTGCTTAACAATAAAAACCAGTCAATCTTGTTTGTTCTTTTTCCAGGCACGATAGAGTCAAGATCTCTGTATAATTCCGTACTTTACCGCTAATTTTAGGAACAATTTTAGAAAAACACTTTGGAACCGAGGACGCAATATTAAAATCGTTTGCATAGTTTTGTTTGCCGAAAATACATTATTCAATCGCGTCGCATGGATCGGCGTCTTATCAGCGTCTTGACTACTGCAAAAGAGCAACAACTGGCAACAATTGATTGTGCGTCACAATTGCAGACGTCACAATCGCGAAGCATACAGTTGCGGCTGAGCGTTGTAGCTAGCGAAATGTGTTGAATCGCTCGTCGGCAAGGTTATAAGACAGCGGCTGCGTGTGCTGGTTCAGTATATTTTGGAAATGCCCGTGCAGCTGCGTGAAGCTGCAGCTTCAACAGATACCAACACCGAGGATCGCGGCGACACCATTGCTTCGGCCGCCGCAGGAGACGCCATTGCCGGCATGTTAGAAGCAGCCCGTGAGGCACGCGCTGCAGCGGAAGCGCTAGCGGGCCAAGCGAGCCGCCTCGAGACAGCGACGGCTGCCGCTGACCTTGGCAGGGCCAATAACGACATGGTACACGCCGCTCAGCAGGGTATGATTGCCTCGCTGATGCGGCAAACTAAAGAAGGTGTTAGATCAGGCCTGCAGGCGGGACTGAGTGCTCAAAAAGACCAGTGTGACCTGCAGTCGAGGAAGTTTGCTGACCTGTAGCTCAGAGAATCATTATTGCCTCGCTGATGCAGCAATGCGAACTGGCTGAAGATGGTCGGGCCTAGATGCATAGCTCGGAAAGAGCACTGCAAAAGGTGCGAAAGGCAATCTCGCCGGATTGCTGACCTGCAGCGTAGAGTGGAGACGCTTCGGTTGCACTGCCTGGAGGAGCTGAGCGGGTGGCTGTTGCCGAAGCGTGCCGCCGTCGCCAAAGAAGATTTGGCGGACGTAGAAAATCAGCTCTGCCGCCACAGAGCCACCGCCGTCGGAGCCGAGCGCCAATCCAGTGTGACCTGCGACCGGTGCGACCTGTGACCAGTGCAAGCTGAAATCCCGGAAGAAGGAGCCGTCGTCGCGCTCGGCACCGGTGGCGGTGGCTGCGGAGCGCTTTCGCTGCAGCGCGTTTCTTACGGGCTGCTTCTAGCATGCCGGCAATGGTGTCTTCTGCGGCAGCCAATGGGACCGTGTCGCCGCGATCCCCGGCAGAGGTATCTCTTGAAGCTGCAGCTTCACGCAGCTGCACGGACATTGCGAAGATAGATTGAACCAGAACACGCAGCCGCTCTCGGACTGACCTTACCAACGAGCAATTAAATACTCTTGCGCTAGCTACAGCGCTATGCTTCGCGTCACCCTTTGTCTGCGAAAACTGCGATTGTGACGATGTTTACAATTGTGACGCTCAATCAATTATTTTTAGTTGTTGCTCTTTTGCGCTAGTCGAGACGCCGATAGAGTTCACGCGACGCGATTGAATAAAGTATTCCATGCTAAATATGCAAGCGCGTACGTAGGTGCGCAACGTAACTGTGTGAGCGACGAGGTAAGGGGTGATAACTGAAGAGTTAACTCTCAGCACGCTCCTATCGCAAACACTACGCAAAAGATTTTAATTTTTTGTCCTCGGTTCCAAAGAGTGTTTGTTCTGATGATTATTCCTCAAGTTAGTGGTAAAGAATGATGAAATGATTCTTAACGTCTGCCAAGTCCTCTTCGGCCACCACGGTGCGCTCTGTAATGTAATGTAATGTATCTGCATCAGTAACTCCACAAAGTCATAAAGACCATGTGGGTGTTACGCACGAGAGTTTTGTATAGCGCACTCACAGCCTAAGCGGCTTTCGGTACGCATTCGGTAGCCAACAGACTTCGTCTCACGCAACAAAGAGAAAGTGGGAAGCATAGCAGAGTCAGGAGAGCAGTTGAGGTAGTGAGTACCATAGAAGTAGCAACTCAGGACCGCTGAAAAAGATGTGCCACAGTCGGCAGTTGGAGAGTAAATGTCGTTGCGTAAGAATTGTGGAAGCGACTTCCACAGTCTAGGACCTGCAGAGCTAAATCTTCTGTCGCCAACTGTCTTTAAGCGGAGGAACAGGACAGCTAATTTATTGTCCACACAGGACCTGAGGGCGCGAACAGGCTAAAACTGATGCAGCAGTTCAGCTAGGTACGACGGAGCCAAGCCGTGGCGCGCCTTGTGTGTCAGCGTAAGAACTTTGCTCTGTAGTTAAATTTTTTACAAGCCACTGTGGAAGACAGCTTCTAATCTTTGATAGGGATCGGATGTGATGGCTTGCTGTAGAGGCAGTCTTCTGAATGAAGCTTTTGAAATTGAGGCAGCTGTCGAACACGACACCTATATTACGAGCACGTGGTGAAGGTCGCACAATAGCATCACTTATTAGAACAGCAAAGCCTTTTGATCCAGCCACACGCTTAGGGTGTCCTATGAGCAGCAGTTCGGTTTTATCGTCATTTAATTTCAGGAAGTTTTCCGACATCCAGGATCGAATATCGGCAAGGCAAGCATTCAGTTTCTCAGTTGCTGCAGCAGATTTCGACGGTTTGAATGACAAATACAACTGAGCATCGTCAGCATAGAAGTGATATCCTATTCCATGGGCCTTAACCACTTTTCCCAGAGGTTGCGTATAAATGGGGAACAGCAAGGGACCGAGTACAGACCCTTGAGGGACTCCACAGGTGACCCTTCTCATGTCTGAGACCTGACCCCCACACGACACGGATTGAACACGATCAGACAATTAGGATTTAAACCACGCCAGTGCTTCGTCTGCCAGACCGATCGTTGTTCTCAATCGTTCAAGCATAACTTCGTGATCAATGGTGTCGAAGGCAGCAGACAGATCTAGCAGAGCTAGGGCCATGACATTCCTGTCGTCGTTGCCATGTAGAATGTCATTGTTAACACGGAAGAGAGCAGTTTCAGTAGAGTGCTGCCTCTTGAAACCTGATTGAAATATTTCTGACATTCCATTATTTTCAATATGTTCAACTAGCTGCTTAGCAACAATTTTTTCAAGAATCTTTGATAAGAACGGAAGAAGGGAAACTGGACGATAGTTTGCTAGAACCTCTGTGTCTAATCCAGGCTGTTTAAGAATAGGTCTAACGATTGCCGATTTGAAGGACTTGGGGATGACCCCTTTTCCCAAAGAAGCATTGAAAATCTTGGTTATGGCAGGGCTTAGTTGGTCTGCAAGTGAAGACCACAGAAATGAAGGTATAGGGTCTTCAGGAGACGAGCTCTTTTTGCTAGACCTTATTAAGGCAGCCACATCACAGGCAGAAACATCAGAGAACCTTTTAAGAAAGGTCACAGGTTGAGGAACGGCGATTGCTTTGGTCGGAGGGGGCTTAATGGAGGCACGAATGTGCACAATATTTTCAGTAAAGAAGGCTGAAAACTTTTCGGCTGAGCCCTTAATATCTGGGGAGTCAGACCTGACAGCATTGGCCAGTAAATGGTTTACTGTCTTATAAATCTGTTTGGTGTCCGACTGGCAGGAATTCAGTCTTCTAATGAAAAAAGAAGCCCTGGCTTTCTTAAGCTTTCGGGTGTAAACTCGAAGGAAGTCTTTAAAATTGACTAGGTGACTAATTGACTCAGACCCCGATTTCTTGAAACGACGTTCCAGCCTGCGCTTAATACGGCGCATCTTAAGGAGTTTTTTTGTAAATTGAAAGCAATATCGACGACTTTGAACATGGATAGAGCGAACCGGAGCATGCTTGTCAAGAGCACTCCTGAGTGTCATGTTCATCGCATCAGTGAGGGTATCGAGGCTGCCGGTCGAGTCTGAATGCAGATCAAGAAGGCCTGCATCACAAACAGATTTCAAAAACTTGTCCATGTCAATGCTTTGTAAGTTACGTCGTTTGGCAAATTCGACATTGCCTTATAGGTACGGGGGAGCAGGAACAGTAAACGAGACCGAACAATGATCCGAGAGGGTCAGTGGGCACACCACAAAGTCAGTGGGGAGGACATCCTTAGTGATCACGAGATCTAGAATGTGGCCACCGACGTGGGTGCTATGATTACTCTATACCTAGAAGTAACCAATACAGATCATGTAAGTAGTGAGACCTTTCGCTTGCCATTTACAGTTCGACGACTCGACGGTTCAAGTCACCAATTTGCCTTAATTGCTGTTTTTCAAGCATGATTTTACTTACTATTCTATTGCGTATCACTTTGCAGCAAATGTAAAGCGCCTAGAAAGAGATTAAGTTCTCTGAGGGCGCTTTATCAAGTGCAATATTATTATTATTATTATAGCACAGCATAATCTTGGAACTCATCTGCTCCGCGCTTCTTGTAGTTGCCGCAGTGGCCAGGCAAACGTGTCCATCTGGGGGGAGGGGGGCAATCGTATGCTGCTAGTCCTCAGAGCCGCCAAGGTCAGTTTGAGCCATCGCTCGCTCGTGGCGGGTCACTAGCGTTTCAGTGCCAGCCAGCGCGAGCCACGGGGGCCGCCAACATGAGCCCGACACGAGTCCCATACCCGCAACAGTAGCTTGTGCGGCCGCCGACGAGAGCGCCTAGCACCGATATCCGGTGGAGCCGTCGCTGAGAGTTTCCGCTTTGCTGAAGCTGGACGGCTATGAGAAAATAAATGTCCAGCGTATCGCTACTCGCACCCGCTCTCTGACATTTGCAGCCGACCATGGGATTAAATGCACTTCTCTAACTAAACTGTGCTCGTGCATCAGCAACGTTCGCTTCATCCACTATTTGCGAAAGCTGCACAGTTTGCAATTGCGATGCCGACTGCCATTGTGAGGCGATGTTGACTGTTTCCTGACGTCGATAAGTATCACCAGATGCTGTTGCGTAAAACATTTTATAATTTTAAATTAATAGACGCATCAGACAAAAGAAGAATTTGAAGCTATAATAAAAGAGCAATGAAACTGAACAAAGAGAGACTACTGCTGATCGAACACGTGCAGCTCTTATCTAGCACAACTTATCTTTACATCATTTAGAAAAAATTTAACTGGTTGTTCTTTCATTACAACAGTCTTAATTTTAAAATGATTGGCCAAGCTCCTTATTGGATCAGTAGCTCGTCTTCTTTATTTATCATCTCCTTCACCTCGTTCTAGTTCCTGGTTCTATCCAACAGTAGTATCAAGTTCTAATTATTTTTCATGTTTTCCTACTTTGTTATGATATTTTGGTTTAAAATTTTAACTTTTTTCTTTTAATAGCTTTAGCTGGTTCGTCTTTCTTCAGCTATAGTAACAATATTATTCAAGTAATTTATCGTTTGCTAAATTTCTACCGTTCTCTGTTTCTGCCGTTGTCCATTCCTCCACTCAGACCCTTGAATCCTTTTTCATACTGAGCAATAAAAAGAAAAGTCTTTCTGCTATAGTTCTATTCGTTTTTTAACTAGTGCAACATTATTATTACTAGTTGTTTATATTGTGCGCGCTCCACCCACGTCTCTCCATCTTTTTCATTAACTCACCTTGAAACTCTGACCCTGGATCTACTGTTACCTTCTTTGGCCATTCTAACGGACCTTTCATAAGCATGTCAATTATTGCTTTAGCTACTTCTTTTGATAATTTTCTCTTCAGTGCTCTTGAGTCTGTATATCTACTAGCCACATATCAATCACAATTAATGCATATTTATACCCAGATTCAGTTGGCATAATTATTGTATGTAAGTTTGATGCTTCCCATTAGATGTTACTATATTAAAGCAGCGACAAATAATTTCCTTTGGTCTAGGCTTAAATGTTTGGCTTATATCAGACTCTGGATCATACTTTTCTTCACTTTTATACTAATAATAATAATAATAATTCACTTGATAAAGCGCCCTCAGAGAGCTTAATCTCTTTCTAGGCGCTTTACATTTGCTGTAAAGTGAAATGCAATTGAATGGTAAGTAAAATCATGCTTGAAAAACAAACATAATGAATAATATGGTTAGGGGTGACATGCACAGGGTCAGCATGCAAATGTGGTTAGTGGCAGCATGCACAGTGTCAGCTCGCATAAGCACATCAAGGACGAATCACAGGGACTCACAAAATGCTGTCCTAAATATGTGTATTTTTAGGTTCCTTTTAAATGTGGTCAGGTCAGGGGATGTTCTGACGCAGGTCGGGAGGGAGTTCCAGGCTTTGGGAGCAAATGAACTAAATACACGGTCTCCAAAGGATTTAAGGTTTGTACGAGATATTTCTAGACTGTTGGATTCTGAAAAGCGGGTGGTACGATGCTTGGCCTTATGGGGTAGTATATCTGACAGCTAGGCTGGAGCCATAGAATAAAGGGACCTAAAAGTGAGCGACAAAACCTTGAAGTCAATCCGTTGCTTGACTGGTAGCCAGTGCAGGTCGGCGAGAAGTGGAATAATGTGGCAACTGCGACGCTCACGACGGACAAGCCTAGCTGCAGAGTTTTGCACCAGCTGCAATCGCCTGATCGCACATGCTGGCAGGCCAGTAAGCAGTGAGTTGCAGAAGTCAAGATGGGATGTCACGAATGCATGGACCAACTTAGATCTGGTATCTTTATCTAAACAAGCCAGAATTTTAGCAATGTTATGAAGCTGAAAATAGGCGGATTTGACTGTGGAGCTAAAATGGTCGTCTAACGAGAGGTCACTTTGGAACATGACACCTAGATTTCGAGCTGATTCAACTGGAGATATGCTGGCAGAGCCCATTTTGAGATTCAGCCTGTCAAATCTCTGGATCACACTGGGTTTGCCCATAACTAGTAAGTTAGTTTTATCATCGTTAAGTTTTAGAAAATTTGCTGCCGTCCATGTGCGGATGTCATCAATGCATGCAGCTAGTGAGTTTAGAGAATTTGAGGTGCTCGAAGGCTGGGAGGGATCAAAGCAAAGGTACAACTGAGTGTCATCTGCATAGAAGTGAAAGCCTAGATTGTGCTTGGCAATCACATCAGAAAGATGCAGAGTATAAACAATGAAAAGAACCGGACCTAGCACTGAGCCCTGAGGTACTTCATATTTCAGAGGTACTTCAGATGATCTTTGTCCATTCACGTCAATACTCTGGAGTCTCCCACTGAGATAGGACCTGAACCACTGCATAGCAGTGCCAGTGATGCCCAGGCGAGATTAGAGGCGCTCTAGAAGAACTTTGTGATCGATGGTATCAAAAGCTGCCGAAAGATCAAGCAAAACAAGCAGAGATACTCTACCCATGTCTGCATTCCTAAGTAGGTCGTTGTATACCCGAAGCAATGCTGACTCTGTGGAGTGATCAGCTCTAAAGCCAGACTGGAACTTACTAGCAAGTTGTGAGGTTTCGATATATGAGTTCAGCTGGTCTGCCACGACCCGTTCCAGTGTCTTTGATAGGAATGATAGAAGGGAAACTGGGCGGTAGTTGCTCAAGTTCTCTTGGTCAAGTGTAGCTTTCTTGAGAAGTGGCCTGACTACAGCTTTTTTTTAAATGTGCTGGGACATGACCTGAGGCTAATGACGTATTAATTATGTTAGTTATGCATGGCAGCAGTAGATCAATGCAACGTAGGAGCAGGACAGTGGGAGTAGGGTCCAGAGGACTTGTTGTCTTCTTTGATTGAGGTACGAACTTTAGGACTAGATCACTAGTGACCTGCTTAAATGCAGACATTGTGGTGCAGCCAGGAACCGAGGAATAGCATTCTAGTGGGGAGGTTGTCATCGCAGGGATGGATTCCCTGATCTTGTCTATCTTCTGCACAAAGAATCGAGAGAAGCGATCGGCTAGATCATCATTAGGATCATCTGGTAAGGAGCTAATCTGGGAACGGTTGAGGAGATGGTTTATTGTCGACACGTATTTTTGGATTGTGCATCTGTGATTCAACAATGTTTTTATAAAAACTAGACAGCCTTTGCTAGGATCGATTGGTACAACCTACAGTAGTCTTCATATGCCTGTCGATGGACAGTTAGTCTGGATCGTTTGTATGCTTTTTCAAGCTTTCTTTTAGTCGACTTGGCTAGTTTAATGTTTGCGGTAAACCATAGGCCGTCTGGGCGGGGGCGCACAGTGCGCTTTGTCAGAGTGGCAAACTCGTCTAGCGTGTCAGCTTGTGTCGTGTTGAAGCTATCTACCAATGATGACAGATCGGAGGGAGGATTGAGCAGCAGAGGTGAAGCAGATATTCTCGCATGGACAGCATCGATGTCAAGGGTCTTGAGGTTTCACGATTCACAGGTTATTTTAGAGGAGGATGTGGGCACACACTGTAGATTGAATGAGATCTGCATGTGGTCAGATAAGCATGATTTGGTAATAATTGGTGATGACAAAGTGCAGTTATATGAGAAAATCTGGTCGAGCGTGTGACCCTTGATGTGGGTAGGGCCATGCACATGAGCCACAAGAGACAATGAGTCAGTCAATGCACGAAATTTGGTGTTTTACTGTTTTAATGTTAAGAATGACATATTATAGTAATGGAGGTACTAATATAGTAAGTAAGAAATATTCCTGAGGCAAAAAAACATTTGAAAAGCCACGTTCAGAAGTGGTTTGTTACCATAGAAGATCATTAGGCATAACATGTTATTGAACAAAATTTGTATTATAAAAAGGAAAGAGATTGACAAGGGGAGTAAAAGAGTTAGCAACTCTTCTATTCCATCTGTATTTCCCAAGTGTTTAACAATTCTTCATAAATTTAGTCTGAAAATACAAAAATTCTCAACCAAATAATAGTATCTTTTTAGTCGTGAAAAAGAATGTATAATATATTTAAAGTCTGTTAAAGTGCTTACTGTATATATAGCTTTAATATCTCCTGATGGAATAGAAATGTCACTTGTCAGCCACAGTGGCAGACAATTTGTCATCCTATTACTATTGCACCGAATATTATCATTGAGGGAGAGTTAGCATTACTTCATAAGTAAGTAGTACTTGTGCTTAATATTGAGTTCATAGACCTTGAAATTACAAGATAATGATAGCACCTCAGTTATTTCTTTAAATACTCTATCAACATATCCTTTAGTTGCAGTGTGAGAACTTTATTAAAAACTTATGAATTGCATCAGCTACATTTATTATAGAATTACCATTCATATTAAGATAGTAACCGACTGCATAACAATTAAGAACTAAATCTCTTTAAAGTCGACCATATGTAACACGATAATCATCTGGTAATACTGTTGGAGTAGTTCTGGTTGCAGCCCAATAAGATAAAGTTGCTGCGAAACCCTCCATGTTTAGATCTCCAGTCTTTGTATCGCCCGACTTATTTACATGCGCACTTAATTAACTAAAATGCACAACATCTCAAGGATTTACACACCAATTTCCTAAATTTATTACTGTTAGACCTTTGAAGTCAATCGGTCCTGATCCGAGTGTTTCCCTTGTTAACTGTATCGCAGTCATTTACTGGGTCAGTTAACCCAGTAATTGCATTTCCATTCGCATCTAGATCGCTCAGCAGATATAAGCTAAACTTTGTATTAAACTCAGATGTATGATTTTTTATGTTCATCTATATACCCTACTAGTAATTTATTATATTATAACTATTGGTAACTGTCGGACAAATCTCTCAGTATCAGGTCCACTGACTACTTGGATTAGTCATTTAGTTAAATAATACTTTATATCGCATCCTTTTGTACTATTATTGTCAAATCTTTCAAATAAAGACCTAATGTCAAACTCAAAATTAAAATACTGTTTTGTCTCTAATAAAAATACAAACAACGATTTAGTAATCGATAGATGTGTATCATAATGTATTCTGACATAGGCAGCAGCGATCTTCAGAGAGTGTATCAGATAGTGAATCCGTGTTTAAGTTTGTAATATCTGTTGAATCATAATAATCTTCTTCGCCTGGAAATTGATAAAGTTCTGTTTTTTCTTGATCCATCTCCGTAATAGTAAAAATTATTTTATTAATTTATATTTAATTTCTCTATTGACTTAAACAGTTCTATTTTTCTAGGATATCAATTTTTTATCTGTTTCCATTTTCTCTTTATCAGCAAATCTGACTTTCTGTATAGGTATTTGTTTGCTGTTTCCACTTTTTCGTTTTGGCATCTATATAATAATTAACCAAAATTACTACTGCTCATCACCAGATGCTGTTGAGTAAAGTTTTTTAATTTAAAATAATAGGCGTATTTGACAAAAAAAGAATTTGAAGGTATAATAAAAGAGCAATGAAACTGAACAAAGAGAAACTACTGCTAATCGAACACGTGCAGTTGTTCTCTAGCAAAACTTATCTTAACATCATTTAGGAAAAATTAAACTGGTTTCTCTGTCATTACAAAAGTCCTACTTTTAAAACGCTTGGCCAAGCTCTTTATTGGGTCAGTAGATCTTCTTTTTTCCTCATCTCTTTCACCTTGTTCTAGTTCCTGGTTCTATCTAACAGTAGTATCGAGTTCTAATTGTTTTTCATGTTTTCCTACTGTTTTGTACGATGGCTTGGTTTCATAATTTAAATTTTTTCTTTTTTATAGCTTTAGCCGGTTCATCTCCCATTACTGTAGTAACATTATTGTTCAAGTAATTTATCGTTTGCTAAATTTCTACCCATTCTCTGTTTCTACCGTTGTCATTTCCTTTATTTCGGAACCTTGATTCAAACACGAACATTGCAATGAAAGTCTTGAAAGTCAAGTGAATTGTACGTGTCCGCTTGATGAAATGCCTTGCCGTGTGTAATTTGCAAACTATCTTTCTTAAGTTGACAGATCTCTAGCATATTTAGATAAAAGTATCAACTCATCGGCGTAGTTGATTCTTAACGTCCGCCAAGTCCTCTTCGGACATAACGGTGCGCTTCCTACCCAGAAGTCACATATTTAGCTCATGTAAGTAGTGAGACCTTTCGCTTGCCATTTACAGTTCGACGACGACTCGACGGTTCAAGTCACCAATCTGCCTGAATTGCCGGTAGCGCAGCTCATTATTTGGAACTCAGCTGTTCTGCTCTTTTTCTAGTTGCCGCAGCAGCCAGGCAAACGTGTCCTGCAGGCTGGCAATCGTATGCTGCTAGTCGTCAGAGCCGCCAAGGTCAGTTTGAGCCATCCGATGTGCCATCGCTCGCTCGTGGCGGGTCGCTAGCGTTTCAGTGCCAGCCAGTGCGAGCCATCGGGGCCGCCAACATGGGCCCGACACGAGTCCCATGCCGGCAACAGTAATTAATAATTAATTAAGAATTAATGCGCTTCGTTAACTAAACTGTGCCGGTGCATGTGTGTACTCAGACGCTCTAATTTTTTTAACGTGGAGCAATAATAGCTCTTTCTGCTATAGTTCTATTCATTTTTCGAACTGGTGCAACGTTATTGGACGTGGAGCACGTGCAATAGAAAATACTAGTAATCTAGTAGTTTCTATTGCACGTGCTCCACGTCTCTCCATCTTTTTCATGAACTCACCTTTCAATTCTGTACCTGGATCTACCGTTACCTTGTTTGGCCATTCTAACGGACCTTTCGAATACATGACAATTATTGCTTTAGCTACTTCTTTTGATATTTTGCTCTTCAGTGCTTTAGATTCCTTATATCTAGTAGGCACACCAATCACATTTAATGCATATTTATACCCAGTGCCAGTTGGCATGTATAGTATGTAAGCTTGATGCTTCTCATTAGACGTTACTACATTAAAGCAGCGATTAGGAATTTCTTTTGGTCTAGGCTTGAATGTTTGGCTTATATCAGACTCTGGATCATACTTTCCTTCTTCTTTTTCTCTTTAAATATTAAGAATAGCATCATATAGTAATGGAGGTATTTTTTCAAGTGTGAAAAGAGAAAAATATTAAGGATTATCGTTTTGGATGGTTGTCCGTCATGCTAAGGAGAAATCAGAAGACCATAACAACCATTTGACATTTGACGTGATATTTGTAATCTTGATGGCGCAGAAAAGAGTTTGATAGTAATATTATTAGAAACAGTTCAATATTATATTAGGTTTTCTATATTGTCTCTATTGTAGAAATATTTACTAGATCATTAGCAAGTAAGAATTATTCTTTAGGAAAAAGTTTGTAATGTGTAGTTTGGAATGTGCTGGTAGGATATCCTGCAGTTATATTAGCTGTGGGGATTATTGCATTGTAGTCAAATCCTCCAACTCTTGTAAGATGAATAGAAAATGAGATATTGTATAGAATCCAATCCATATTCGCACAAAATCCAGACAATTTAGAAAGTGGAAGTGAAATGCTAAATGCTTCATTATTATCAATTAAGTTACTTGTAAGCCCTCTTCGGTATAAGAATCTAATTTTCGATGTGGTTGCTCCAGATGATGCTGGGCTAGTACAATTTGTAATACCAGCGTTCGTACCATCTATAGAACTGGACTCATCTTTTTTCCACTTAGTAGCAGGGGCGCGACGACGCCTCCGCCGCCACCGCCGCTGGTGCCGAGCGCGATGACTCCTCCGCTGCCACCACCGCCGACGCAACAACCGGAAGGTCAAGATGGAAATCCTTCTGGCGGAGCGTAAGAAAAAGATTGGCTAGGGGGTGCTGTTTGGCACCTAGACAAACCAAGCTAGCTAACAAACAAACCATAAAACCAAACAAATCTAGCTAACCAAAATTTATTTATTTTATAATACATAGTTTTTTCCCCGTACTAAATACGTGTGTCAAAAAGTGTCAAAAAGCATGTTTTCATGCGCTAAGAGTGAATATTCAACGATCGCTCTAAAAGATTTGTAACTGCTTATGAAGTTTGGAAAAACAGTTACACTTAACAAGAATTGCGATTCTTTTATTTAGGTCAAATGTGAATCTAAGCAACATATTTATAAGAAGAATTTCAAATGCCATCGTATGAGTCAGAAGTAAAAAGATTGTCTGATATTGAACGAAGGTTATCTGTTTTTATCATTATGACTGGATTAGCCTCTGGAATAGGAATAGTGCTGAGAATGTAATACACTGATAAAAGGTTAGATTATAAAGTAACACAGATCTTGAACGGCAGGGTTATTTGGTAATTGCTAATTTTGTCGAAGTAGATAACCTAATTTTCAAGAGGCAATATATTTCATTAGGATCGAGAGTTGTCTGAAAGGGGATTAAATTGGATTATTTGTAAAGTAGTCGCATTGTATGGTAACTTATTATATGCATCTATACTGCAAGCTGGTTACAATGCTGTGAATTACCGGAAAAGTTAAGCATAAAAAACATAAAAGCATACATTTTTTTTAAATATAACTCTTGATAATATGATGATAATATGATAATTGATTTTCTTTATGGTGTGTACTTAGATGGTTTTTCTAGATTTAATGAAACAGAGCTACAGAGTATTGATAAATTTAATTAGTTTTATCTCGTGGAATTACTCAAGAAAATTAAGACCATGGTTTTAGAGCTTGGAATAATTTTAAAATTAGAAATGTAGGTTAAAATCCTGACACACTTAAAACAAGATGTATTAGTACTTCCAGTTGCATGTGATGCAATTATAATTCATTCAGCAAACTTTATGACAACTCTTCAAATGACATGGACTATTTTATTGAAGTATACTGGAATTTTTTCATCTTGAATTGCTAACAGACATGGATAAATATGAATTCTTTGAGAAAGGCATATGAGGAGGAATGTTTCAAGTTTCTGAGAGATATGTAAAGGCTAACAATGAGTATTGTAAAAATTACAATCCAGAAGAAAAGTCTTGGTCACTGTATCTAGATGCAACTAAACTCTATGGATTGGCAATGAAACGACAACTACCAATCGAAGGTTTACATTTATCCCAAAACCTACAGTGGAAAAATTGACTAAAGAGTCAATACTTCGTCTTAGCAAGGTTTCAAGTAATGGATTCGTATTTGAGTTTGATATCGATAAATCAAATGAAATTCATGATATATTTTATATTATATATAATATATTATTCATTTTAATTTTTTATATTACTCATTGATGTCTAAAGCAGGCAAGGTTATAAAGGATTAGTACTGTTACTAAAAATGTAGATTTGGTAGAGGTGATGATCCATCTGCAAAAAATCTGTCCTAGATCTACTACCAAAGGAGAAATTTCTTTTCACTAAATAAAACTTCAATGTTATTTGAAGCTTGGTTACGTTCTTAAAAAAGTTCAGACAGTATTGAAGTTTCCCCAATCATATTGGCTTGCTAGCTATATTGATAACAGTACAAATCTTAGAAGCTCTACAAGAATAACTTTGAAAAAATTTTGCGTGAGGAGCTGCACGATGCATTCTTTGGGAGAACAAGGGAAAATGTTAGAGGTGGAAGAAATATCGATTTATTCAACAAACTGAAGAAGAGGATAGTTTATTATAAAAACCTTATAGAGGCCAACAACTGTAGATAGAAAATTATTAGGTGGTTGTATTGTTTCCGTTGAATTAACGAAAAGTGCAGTCACTCTTAATACACCAATTTACGTTTGATTTGCTAAACTTAACCTATCAAAGTGGATTATGCAAGATGTTTGCTATGGTGAGAAGGAAAGATTTTACGGCGACAATGTTAGTTTAGCATATAGCGGTACTTATTTAATCGTAAAGAAGGTGAAAACTGAAAATGTTGAAAGTGACTTTACTTTATTTTCTAAGGCATTTGTCCTAAATTCGTATCATGAACGGTCACGAGTTGTGGAAAAATAAAAAAGTTAGCAGAGTTAATACGATCGAACACAAAGTTTTAGGAAAGTTTAAGGATGAGATAGCAGAGAAGTGGGCAGAGAATCACGGTGATTAATAAATGCAAATCTTAAGCAAGTGTGTTTTCATAAGACCGAAATTTTATTTGATGCAGGTTCCTAAAGCAAGTAAAACTGGAGCAGATGATACATCTCATGCAAGAAAAGCTAAAGGTGTAACCACATCAGTTGTTGAGAATTAGCTATCAAACTTTAATTCTGTAGACCGTTTGAGGACTAAAGAAGACGTGTCATGTGAACAGTTTAGAATACAAAGTAGAAATCATAGAGTATTTACAATCAAGCGTAACAAGAAGGCATTATCAGCTTTTGAAAGCAAAAGATATTGGTTACCCTGTCAGAAGTGTAGTTATGCTTGTGGCCGCTATAGAATTGAAGAAGCAAAGCAACAAGGAGAAGATCTTGGTTTTCGCTTGAGTTGCAAAGCTCAGTAATTTTAAAAAAAAAAAGACTTTACATTTTCCAGAACGTGCCTGAAAAAGAAATTGAAATCGCAGATGAAAGTGAAATTGAACAAGAAAAAGACATCGAGGAAGAAGAACTACTATCTGGAGATTCTGATGAGTCTTGCTATTCAGAAGATTTCGATTATAGTGATGAATTTTATTTTGAAGAATATTTTGTCTAAGAATATGTAAATGAAAGAGAAGAAATGTACAAAATCATTATTGATATAGAATGGATGTTTCAAGAATTCTTAGCTGTGAAAAGGCTCCAGAAATGGCTTTAAGATTTTTTTATTTAAATTAATGGTGCTGATCAGAGAATGGTTAAACATTCTATTGATAAGTAAATCCAAGATCTTGATAGTTCATATTTAAAATAACTTAATGATATCTGCGATCCATGTGATAAGTTAATGGATTATTGTGGTGACATATTTAGAATGAAAGGATTTCAAAGAAAACATCCTCTGTTACAAAAGATAGAGTGCAAGTAATTTATCCTAGTTAATTGTTATACATTATAGAAGATGACAACACAACATTTTTCAATTTTAAATTTGGTAATATCTGCAGCACTTCTTAAATCATACCTCGATTATCAAGTTAACTCATGGTTAACAGCTTACGACACTCAAACTTTTGACTCTGATATTTCAATCCCAACAGATCAGGCTGTGAAAACGTTTTAATTTGACGAATGCGACGCTGAAGCTCAAAGAGTAATCATTAATGGTATTGGTCAAATTACAACAGATCTAGAATCAACAGTTAAAATGAAATTTGACAACCTACTAGATACACCAGGTAAGATATAATCTTATACAGCTTGGATTGGTGATTAATAGCCAAATCGACTCACTCTAATCCCTATAGTTTCTGGCGTTAAACCTGATATTACAAGCATTGTTGATAATGAACGTTATGCAATTCTAATAGATGGTACTAGCGCTAGACAGAAGGCAACAATTGCTGCTAACACTGCTGCAGTTGCTTTATCTGTTCCAGCTGTTACTGATCCAGCTGCTTCCGTGTCAGATCCTCTTCCAGTCGGACAATAAAAACGTGTAACGTAGGATGCCTATTGAGACAAGATGTATTGATGGTTTAAATGAGGTTGTTGGTCAAACAAAGGCCATGTTAAAATCGACCGAGCGACCGAGCTGACAGCTGTCGGATGAGGCATTCCGCATGACGCCTAGAAAGTCAGTAGCCTCCGAAGTAGTGATCAGTAGGTCCAAATGGAAATGCTTCTGGCGGAGCGTCAAAAAGAAGATGGCGAGAGGGTGCTGTATTTTGACTCAAAGCTAAATGGCGCCTCACATGTGGCTTGCTGTGGGTCGGCCATCATCCTCCATATGCCTAAATCACGTTGCTTTCACCAGCGTTTTTCAAACGTGCCAGAAATCTTAGTAGTACAGCTGGAGCGAGGGCGCCGACCACGAATGGCCTATTGACGCCCAGTAACTAGCAGTGATGAGAGTCCGGGCGAAAAAAATGACTGTTCAGCCTTTTCTTTATTTGTGGCCAAGCCGTCGAAGCCGGTCAGCGAGATGCGGTATGAGTGACAATTCAGGCTCCGTCTCCCATGGGCCTTTATTAAATTTCATCGGGTGTAATACTTATCAGTGTTATGACTTTCGCACAAGAGCGACAAGTGGTAATAATCGACAGGTAACAATTTCTTGCTGTGACCACCACAGTTACGACGAAACTGTTCTAGAATGTAATCATAAAAAGTAACCTAAACAGTTGCTAATGCCAATTACTTACATTGGTTTTCATAGTCAGACCTTCTTTTCCTTGAATCAGCAACGGCTCTTTCACAGTTACAGGAATAATACTTACCAAAAAAGTAGCATTTACATTCTTGAACATCTGAATCAATTTAAGTAAATTTCACTCGGACAATCATATCATACCTTTTTCCGAGACATCTTACAAATAAATCTTTTCACACTCATGTGAGCGTTTTTCATCAATGAAAGCCATTGTTGATATTTTTGCACTTTCGTGATCTCACACTATGGCCTTCAATGATCCGGGCCGGCTAGCCTCCCTAAAAATTTGCATTGCGATGCAGCTGTCATTACCGCAATACGTGTCAAGAAAATGTGGTTTTAATTCCACATTGTAGAAAACAGTGTTCCGAATTTACCAAAAAAATTTCCTAGCACGGCGCGTGGGCATTCTTGTGTGCTGGCCTTCAATGGCACGGGCCAAGCCAGCCTCTCTAAATAGTCGAACCGCGATAATAAAGATTTAAATGCAGCGTTTTTGACACGAACTTTCAGAAATCGGTCTACGGGTTTACCCATTAAGTTTCACGGCATAGCGCATGGGCTTTCTCGTGCCACTGCCTCCAATGGCCTGGATCAGCTAACCTCACGGCATTCTCCAACGGCGATACAGCTGCCATTTCCACATTAAACGTTGCAGTGAGACGGTGCTCACTCTTCACATCCGAGGATGTGAGTTCAAATCCGGCAGTCGGCGATCCTTCATTAGCAGGTCCAACCGGTGGTGATGACCTTTAAGGCTCTTCTGCCGCAATTCAAATGAGGCTGTGAAATCTACTAAAATTTATTTTGTATTTTATTTTTAATCTAAAGTATCGACAACGGCATTCCAAATTGCATGCGATTGCGTTTTGGCATTTTCACGCTAAGGCCTCAAATAGCCCGAACCACCCAGCCTCCCGGAATATTCAATTTGCAATTCAGCTGCTATTTGCGCATTGATGGTGGTTTGCAACTGTGGTTTCGATTATACAATGGAAAAAAGATTTTGGGCTTAATCAGCTAATTTCATAGTATTGGTTAGGCGTTTATTAATACTGTGGCCTTTAATTATCCCGGCCATCAGACGCCGTAGCAATATAATGCATTAGCACGATTGCCTAAAAAATAGTGGGTAAACTCGTGGCGCTGCTTTATATATTGTAGAATTAAACCGAAGTGTAACGAAGCCTATTATGGAAATGGTAGCTGTATCGCTGTTTGAAATATCGTGGCGGCCAAGTTTATTGGAGGTCATTGCCTTAGTAAGTGGATGCCTAATTTCATGGAATGTTTACAGTTAAGGACGCAACGTCGTTTTCTAAACTGTGAAATGGAAGAAAAATAATTGCGTGATGCGTATTTCGTAATTTTCAGCTGCATTGCAGTTGGAATATGTAGTTTGGCTTAGGCCATTGGAGATCATTGCACAAGAACGCCCACGAGCTATGCTGTGAAATTACATTGGCAAAGTCAAATTTACGGTTTTCTATAAGTTACGGTTTTCTATAAGTTGAAAATAAGTTATCTATGAGTTTCTAAGCCGTTTGAGAGTCACTACCGCTGCTTCCAGTTTGAGCCACTGTCGTTATCTGTTGTTTCGTACCAGTGCATTCCGATCAGGAGCGACTTTACCTCATTTAAGTGCCGTTATACTAGATATCTCCAGTATGTTGCTACCCTCACTCATGAATTGTTTACTTGTGGCCACGACCTTCCAAATACGCGCTGATAAATTGGTTATAATTTTGGGAGCTCGATTGAGTTTTGCTACTACTTGTAAAAAGAGAACAAGGCAACTCTTCAGGATTAATGAGCTCAGTTTTAATACGGAGCGCCTCTGCCGGCCGCTCCATCGCCGCCATCAAAGCAGACGTTCTGAGCAAAAACCTCCTGCTGACCATTTTTACACGATTGCTCCAGCCCGAATAGCTTGGCATGCGGCAACTGAACGGCTCAACAAACAACAATATTTTCTCCAGCGGATTAAGCGGAATGCTGGTGTTTTTATTAGATACAGAAAAGTATTTTTATTTTGAGTTTGATATTATGTCTAGATTCGGAATATTTGACAATAAGAGTAAAAAGGATGCGATATAAAGTATTATATAACTAAATCACTAATCCAAGTAGTCTATGGACCTGATCCTGAAAGATTTGCCCGACAATTACCAATAGTTACAAGATAATAAATTACTAATAGAGTATATAGATGAACATAAGAAATCATACGTCTGAGTGCATAACAAAGTTTAATGGATATCTGATGAGCGATCTAGATGCGAATGGAAATACAATTACTGGGTTAGCTGAGCCCGTAAATGACCATGATACAGTAAATAAAGGATACACTTGGATCAGGAGCGACTGACTTCAAAGGTCTAACAGTAATAAATTTAGGAAATGGGGGTGTAAATCATTGAGACGCTGTGAATGTTAGTCAATTGAGTGCGCGTGTAAACCAGTCTGGAGATACAATGACTGGGGATCTAAACGTGAGAGGTTTTGCTGTAACTTAATCTTATTGGGCTGCAACCAGAACTACTCCAACATTATCACCAAATGATTTTTGTGTTACATATAGTGAACTTCAAAGAGATGCAGTTCTTAATTGGTACACAGTTGGTTACTATCTAGATGTGAATGTTCATTCTATAATAAATGTAGCTGATCCGATAAATAAGCTGTTAATTAACTTCTGACGCTGCAACTAAAGGACATGTTGATAGAGAATTCAAAGAAATAGCTGTGGTGCTACCATTACCTTGTATTCATTTTGTTTGTTTTTCAAGCATGATTTTACTTACCATTCAATTGCATTTCCCTTTGCAGCAAATGTAAAGCGCCTAGAGAGAGATTAAGTTCTCTGAGGGCGCTTTATCAAGTGAATTATTATTATTATTATATAGACAGTGCAGCAGTATTGCAACTCGCGACGAGCTGAGCCGATCGAGCTGAGCATAGGGTGTATTTAAATTTTCATGTGGTATTTTCCAGGCAGATTGGTGACTTGAACCGTCGAGTCGTCGTCGAACTATAAATGGCAAGCGAAAGGTCTCACTACTTACATGAACTGAATATGTGACTTCTGGGTAGGAAGCGCACCGTTATGTCCGAAGAGGACTTGGCGGATGTTAAGAATCAACTACGCCGATGAGTTGATACTTTTATCTAAATATACTAGAGATCTGTCAACTTAAGAAACATAGTTTGCACATTACACACGGTAAGGCGTTTCATCAAGTGGACACGTACAATTCACTTGACTTTCAAGACTTTCATTGCAATGTTCGTGTTTGAATCAAGGTTCCCGTGGGCTCATCTAGCTAATGCTCAACATGCCGAAGCAGGCTGCATAGGTCTCGCGCGTCTTGTCAGACGCCGAGTCACGGACTAATTTTCATCCTTTATCTGGTTCCATTTTTCCCACTCTCTTAGAAAAATGCATCTGCTTGGTGCAAGGAAGGTCTTGATGCCACGTCAATCAGACACGGCTATTCCTTACTTTTATCTTACGCGGAAGTGAAGTAAAATATAATGATAGTTTTTTCAATGCAACTCTACTGCTAAAAATATATGCGGGTACTACTCTATAGCATGACGTCTTCCTAGCCAATAGCAGTTCTGGTAGTGGTATGGCGCGTGCTATCAGTGCAAACCTGACAACCGCAGCATGAAGAACAATAAAAACCAGCCAATTTTATTTGCTTATTTTTTTGGCACGATAGAATCAAGATCTCGGTATGATTCCAGATTTTACTGGTAATTTTAGGAATAACTGATCAGAAAAAAGGCAATTTTTGGAACCAAGGACGAAATATTAAAATCGTTTGCGAGTTGTTGGCAACAGTAGCGAGCTGGGAGTTAACTGATCTGTTTTCACTCTTTATTTCGTCACTCACTACATAAAGTTGCCCACCTACGAACGCACTTGCATATTTTACATAAAATACTTTTTTCAATTGCGTCGCGTGGACTCTATCGGCGTCTCGGCTAGTGCAACAGAGCGAAAACTGGCAACAATTGATTGTGCGTCACAATTGCAGATGTCGTCACAATCACAGCTTTTGCAGACAAAGGGTGACGCAAAGCGTGCAATGGCGGCGGCGCGTTGTAACTAGCGAAGAGTATTTATACGCTCGGTGGCAAGGTAATCCGAGAGCGGTTGTGTGTCCTAGGTGACAAATTTTAGTTATGATGTCCGTGCAGCTGCGTGTAGCTGCAGCTTATACGGAGACCGCTGCCGAGGATCGAGGCGACACCGTTGCTTCGGCAGCTGCAGGAAACACCATTGTGGGAATTCTAAAAGCTGCCCGTGAGGCACGCGCTGCAGAGGAACCGCTGGTGCGACAGGCAAGCCGCCTCGAGCGAGCGGCCGCTAATACTGAACTTTATTCGGCCAATGAGGAGAAAACTTCCGCCAGGTCTTGTCTGGCCACGGCGGCACGCTCCTCCGCCAAATGTCGACCGCTCAACTCCTGCAGGCAGCGGAGCCGCAGTGTCTCAGCTCAACTCTGCAGGTCAGCGATCTGACGGGATTGCCTTTCGCACATCTGTCTACGTGCAGCAAGGGCCGCCTTCAGGCCCGACCTAACCTCTGCACCTAGTGCACATTGCTGAGGAGCTGTTGCACACCGAGGAGCTGTTTTTTGGCAGCAGCCTAATAGTTGCAATAAAATTGTTTCGACACATTGGACCTGCCAAAGTATGTCAGGGACCTTGTTCAGCATGGTGCATGGCCCCATCATTCAAAGTGCAACGGTTGGTTCTGAGTATATTTGGCTATAGTAGACGACCGGCAGTTACAATAGACAGCGATAGCGGTAAAGCTATTTTTTATATTTGCCTTGGTCCTGAAGCCAAAGGCTGACGAATGGGAATGCAGGCTCAAACAGATACTCGATCGGGGCTTTCTTTTTTTAATTATGAGCCATAACAGCAGCATGTGGTCCTACTTTGTGGATGTTTCTGGGCTGGAGGATTGCACGGTTTTGCCTAGCTGCAAGTGCAAAAAAGTTACGGGAAACTCTCGTAGTATTTCAATAAAGCTAATGTACCTGGAAAGAGATTTAATTCCGTTGAGGAGTTAAACAGATGTCGTGCTGAGTGGGACCAGAAGCTTGAAGAGTCGTGTGCAAACCGCGACATGACGTATAAATGTGTAGGGGTAATCTAGGACAGGGGGAATCTGCGAAACGCTAGTACTAACAAGCAGCTACGGTTCGCGATGGCAGCGGTATCACTTCTGCCACAGCTTACCAGGGCACAGTTAAGTGACGTGCTTTATGACTCTTCAAATCGAATGATTTAAGATATATTCGAAAATAAAATGTATCATTTGCTTTTCGAATGTATTACAGGCCATTAGCGAGATTTTTCTGACCTCTTGGCAGAGGCTCCTCTGGTCATTGACCGGAGGAGCCTCTGCTGATTGGTGCGTTTCGAGTAGCTTCTCATTGGGGGCATTAGAGCATTCTACTGCTCAAGCACAAGTGCAAGCCTTGAGCTACTGAGTGGCACTGCATCGCGTCGTGCGTCCGCAGAGCTATAGCTACTTGGGTGCTTCTCGCTCGGCGGCGAGTTGCCCGCACTCACTCTCATATACTCAGCAGCTTGCATCCAGCAGTTCTCTTGTGCAGAACAGATCGGACGCAGAGCTGACGCGGAGAATCTATTTTTTGTTTTTTAATCGCGATCTCCGCCTCAGGAGGGAGAGTTTCCACTCCGCATTCTTGCAATAAGCCAGGCAAGCACAAGGTTGCAGCTTCTAGAACGTGCGTTTTGTTGCCTTCGATTGATGGATACGCGAACTGCTGCTGCTGGAAGAAACAAGAAGAAGCAACAGGAGCGAGCTGGGAGTTAACTGATCTGTTTTCACTCTTTATTTCGTCACTCACTACATTAGGTTGCGAACCTACGAACGCGCTTGCATATTTTACATAAAATACTTTATTCAATTGCGTCGCATGGACTCTATCGGCTTCTCGACTAGTGCAACAGAGCAAAAACTGGCAGCAATTGATTGTGCGTCACAATTGCAGACGTCGTCACAATCACAGCTTTTGCAGACAAAGGGTGACGCAAAGCGTGAAATGGCGGCGGTGCGTTGTAACTAGCGAAGAGTATTTATACGCTCATTGGCAAGGCTAGTCCGAGAGCGGTTGTGTGTCCTAGGTGACAAATTTTAGTTATGTCCGTGCAGCTGCGTGTAGCTGCAGCTTCAGCTGATATCAACGCCGAGAATCGCGGCGACACCGTGGCTTCGGTAGCCGCAGGAAACACCATTGCGGGAATTCTAGAAGCTGCCCGTGAGGCATGTGCTGCAGCGGAAGCGCTAGTTCGACAGGCGAGCCGCCTCGAGCGAGCGGCGGCTAACACGGACCTTGACAGGGCCAGGGAGCAAAAGATTTATGCCGCTCAGAGGGCCATTATTGCCTCGCTGATGCAGCAATGCGAACTAGCTGAAGAGGTAATGTCGGGCCTAGTGGCGGCACTCACAGCTCGGAAAGAGCAGTGTGGAAGGCAATCCAGCCAGATTGCTGACCTGCAGGGTCGAGCTGAGACGCTGGGGCTGCACTGCCTGGCAGAGTTTATCAGTCGACTGTTGGCGGAGTAGCGTGCTGCAGTCGCCGAAGAAGACCTGGCAGACGTTAACTATCAGCTCAGCCATCACCGCGGCCACCGCCGCCACCGCTGCCGGTGGCGAGCGCTACGACGACGCCTTCGCCGCCATCGTTGCCGGTGCAACAACCGGAAGGTCAAGATGGTAATCCTTCTGGCGGAGCGCAAGAGCGAAATTCACTCTGGGGTGCTGTTTGGCACCTAGACAACCAAAATATGTAACAGGCAAACCAAACAACCAAACAAACCTAGCTTACTGAAATTCATTTATTTTACAAAAAATAATTTTTCCCTGTTTTCTTTATGGGTCGCAAAAAGTGTCTAAAAGCATGTTTTCACGCCCTAAGAGTAAATTATTAAGCGATTGCACTAGCAGATTTGTAACTGCTTATGACGTTTGGAAAAACAGGTACACTGAAGAAATGCGATTCTTTTGTTAAAGTGTCTAATTCCATTACATGATTTAGAAGTAAAAAGATTGTCTGATGTTGCTAATTGTGTATAATTAGCTCGAAAATTGATCTTCTTATACACAATTAGCAATATAAAACAATAGATAAAAATTTCACCAGGATAATTAATTAAGAATGGCTTGAAAAGTTATTCGTACGGTACGATAAATTTGCAATATGTAGGTATACCTTAAGGTGGTTACAAACACTGTGAATTACCAGAAAAGTTAAGCAAAAAACATTGAAGCATAACAGTTGTTTTACAAACATAACTCTTGGTAATATGATGATAAGATGATAAGATGATAATTGATGTGCTTTATGGTGTGTACTTGACGTTAATTCTAGATTTAATGAAACAGAGCTCCTGAGTATTGATAAATTTACCTGGTTTTATCTCGTGTAATAAGAAACCTAATACCATGGTTTTAGTGCTTAGAATAATTTTAAAATTAGTTATCTAGGTTAGAATCATGAGTTACACAACGAGATTTGTTACTCCTTTCAGATGTATATGACGTAATTACCATTGATTCAGCAAACTTTATGACAATTTTTCAAACGACATGGACCATGGACTAGTCTTGGTCACTTTATCTAGATGTAACTAAATTCTGTGGATGGGCAATGAAACAACTAACAATCGGAGTTTATAAATTTATCCAAAAACCTTTAATGGAAAAATGTACTAAAGAGTCCATACTTCATCCTAGCAAGGTTTTAAGTAAGGGATTCGTATTTGAGGTTGATATTGATTTCCCAAATGAATTTCATGATACATTTTCAGGTTTCTCATTGATGCCTAAAGCAAGTAAGTTTATAAAGGTTGAGTAACCTTATGAGTACCGATCTACAAATATCGATACTAGATCTACTACCAAAAGAGAAATTTTTTTTTCACTATACAAACCTTTTATATTATCTGAAGCTTGGTTACGTACTTAAAAAAGTTCAGACAGTATTGCAATTCCACCAATCATATTGGCTTGCTAGCTATATTGCTAGAGATATATATATATATATATATATATATATATATATATATATATATATATTAATACAAATCTTAGAAGCTCAGCGAAGAATTTTTAACCGACGAGGTGTACAGCTACGAAATTAAATTGACCGGAGAATTCAATCACTACGGTGACGAAACGTCGATTTATCAGCTACGTAAAGCTTCTGTACGAGACCAGCTATCGGCAGCAACTTGACTCGTATCCACCGGACGCCAAGGACATGCTAAGACTTCTCGTGCAAATCCCAGGTCTGTCGGGGCTTGGCGACTGTGGCAGCGCTTCCGGTCGCTCTCAGCAATGTCGCCGGAGCGCTGCAACCTGAGACGTACCGGCAAATTGTTGAGACAAGCCGAGACCGCCGTAAGACGTCTTATAGCTCTAACTGTTTTCATATTGAGCAATAAAAGCTCTTTCTGCTCTAGTTCTATTCATTTTTTTAACTAGTGCAACACTATTATTACTAGTAGTTTCTGGTGTACGTGCTTCACGTCTCTCCATCTTTTTCATGAACTCAACTTTAAACTCTGCCCCTGGATCTACCGTAAGCTTGTTTGGCCATTCTTATGGACCTTTCAAATGTATGACAATGATTGCTTTAGCTACTTCTTTTGATAATTTGCTGTGCAGTGCTCTAGAGTCTTTATATCTACTAGCTCCATCAATCACACTTGATGCATATTAATACCCAGTGTCAGTTGGCATATATAGTATATAAGCTTGATGCTTCTCATTACACGTTACTGCATTAAAGCAGCGACTAGGAATTTCTTTTGGTCTAGGCCTGAATTTTTGGCTTATATCAGACCCTGGATCATACTTTCCTCCTTTTTTTCTCTCTTTTAATGTTAAGAATAACATAATATAGTAATGGAGGCATTTTTTTCAAATGTGAAAAGAGGAACTTATAAGGTTTGTATTTTTGGATGGTTGTCTGTCATGTAAAAGAAATCAGAAGACCATAACAACCGTTTAAAGTTTGACGTGATATTTGTGATCTTGATAGCGCAAAAAATAAACTTTAAAGTAATATTATCTGAAACAGTTCAATATTATATTATTTTTGGTATATTGTCACTATATTAAAAATGGTTACTATATCCTTACCAAGTAAGAATTATTCTTTAGAAAAAAAAACATTTAAAAACGTTACGTTTAGATGTGGTTTGCTATTATAGATGTATTGATCATGAGGCATAACTTGTTATTGAACAATTATTTCATTATTAAAAGGAAAGAGATTTACGAGGAGAATAAAAGAGTTAGCAACTCTTCTTTTTCACCTGTATTTCCCAAGTGGTTAAAACCTATCTATAAATTTAGTCTTTAAATACCAAAATTATCAATGAAATAATATTCTCTTTGTAGTCGTGAAAAGAATGCACAATATGTTTAAAGTCTGTTCCACTGCTTACAGTATTTATAGCTCTAATATCACCTGATGGAATAGAAATGTCACTTGTCCGCTACTGTGGCAGACAAGTTGATGATTCTATTACCATTGCACCGACTATTACTCTTGAGGGAGATCTAGCATTACTTCATACGTAAGGATTTATAGTGCTTAATATTGTGTTCATCGACCTTGGATTACAAGATAATGGTAGCACCTCAGTTATTTTTTTAAATACTCTATTAGCATGTCCGTTAGTTGCAGCCTAAGAACTTGATTAACAACTTACTAATTGGATCAGCTACATTCATTATAGAACTACAATTCCTATTAAGATAGTAACCAACTGCATACCAATTTAGAACTACATCTTTTTGAAGTCCACCATAGGTAACACAAAAATCAACTGGTAAAACTGTTGGAGTAGTTCTGGTTGCAGCCCAATAAGATGAAGTTATAGCAAAACCTCCCACGTTTAGATCTCCAGTCATTGTATCTCCAGACTTATTTACATGCGTACTTAATTGATTAACACTTACAGCATCTCAAGGATTTACACCCCCATTTCCTAAATGGATTACCGTTTGACCTTTGAAGTCAATTGCTCCTGATCCAAGTGAAACCCGTGTTTACTGTATCACATTCATTTACTGGGGCAGCTCACCCAGTAATTGTGTTTCCATTCGAATCTAGATCGCTCATCAGATATCCATTAAACTTTGTTGTGAACTTAGATGTATGATTTCTTATGTTCATCTATATACTCCATTGGTAATTTGTTACATTATAACTACGATTATTTGTTGGACCAATCTTTCAGGATCAGGTTCAGTGACTACTTGGATTAGTGATTTAGTTACATGATACTTTATATCACACCCTTTTTACTCTTATTGTTAAATCATTCAAATCTGGACATAATATCAAACTCAAAATCAAAATAATTTTCTGTATCTAATTAAAATACAAACAATGATTTACTAATTTGTAGATCTGTATCATAATGTATTTTGACATAGCCAGCAGCTATGAAATCTTCTGGAGCCTTTTTACAATTTAGACCTGCTTTAAGTGTCTCAAACTCTGCGAAATAACAATGATCTGACCCAAAGAAATGTAGATCTAGCAGACATTGTGAATGATGTTGTGGTGGCATATAGTCATATCTAAATTGTTCTACCCTACAAACATTTAATTTCTACCAAGGTTGTTCCATCAATTAAACCATCTGGTGAGTATCTATAAAAATCACCTCTCGTAAAAAAAATCATTTGAGGATTCCAATTTTTTTGTAGTTTTATCTCTAAATAATTTTTTACCTACAGGTTGGAAAAAAATTCCAAATATCGTTGGCGCATATTTTACTTCACTTTTATTTGCTATATACTCTTCTAATTTACTCTGTGCCATTACTTCGGTATCAAAATCATCTTGATCTCCGAATACTGCATTACTACCTAAAACTTCTGATTCGCCAATATTTAACATCATTGATTTTTTCCATTCATCTGAAACCTGAACAAGTTTTGTAATAGTAATTTATTTATAATTATCTATAATTTTATCAATAAATAATTGCTTTCTCGGTGTGAAGCCCTGTCATGCATGTAAATAATGATCCATCACCATTTGAAGTTAATTCAGTAGTGTTCTCCCACATTTTTAGGTAATGAACAATTATAGTTGTCTGTGCAGCCACAGCAGCAGCCTGGGAAATTAGCTCGTTAAATTCAATATTAACTTCAATTTTATTAGTGTTTGTTATTGGTTGATCCTTATATCTTACATCGATTACTGAATTGGATACAGTGTGAGCCACTCTGGGTATGTTATACCAACTGGCTCTGTTAGCTCATTGATGCCTAGGTATTGTTTTCTAAACCGAGTGAAGTCTACATATTCAGTAAAACACTTACCATTCTTAGAATAGTTAGATCTTGTTATTGATGGGTAAGCAAAAGAACCAGCAGTAGTAACGCGTACATTCTTAATATTACAATGATTATATATACACGGGTTTCTAGGGTATGAACTACATTTATCAAATTTGTGTGCAGTACAATCAACCACGTGACCGAATCAGTTGTGTTTTGAATTGATAGTACTTTAACATATTTCAAACCCTGGTTAGTAGTGTTTACTGTCATATTTTCATATCATCTAACTCTAAAGCTGAGTTTATTGTTCTTTCTAAGGTCACTAGAAAGTTTTGCTTAGCTTCTCTCGATGCATAGGGTTGGTTGAATACATGGAACTATTAACATCATCTTTGACGTGTTGACTTTGAATGCATTCCATTGACCATCACCATTTATAGGAGTTACACATGTAGTTTGGATTGTGTTGGTAGGATATCCTGCAGTTCTAGTAGCTCCGGTAATTACTGCATCGTAGTCAAATCCTCCAACTCTTGTAAGATGAATGGAAAATGAGATATTGTGTAGAACCCAATCCATGTCTGCACAAAATCCAGATAATTTAAAAAGTGAAAGTGAAATTCTGAATGCTCCATTATTATCAATTAAGTCACTTGTAAGCCCTCTTCGATATAAGAATCTAATTTTCGATGTGGTTGCTCCAGATGCTGCTTGGCTAGTACAATTTGTAATACCAGCGTTCATATCATCTATAGAACTTGCCTCATCTTTTTCCACCCAGTAGCAGGACCTTCAGTTCTATTGTAATCATTTGGATAAGTAAGAAGACCTGTGAGTATTAATACTTTGCCATCTCCTCGACTTGATGAAATACTTTTAATTTCTTGACAGCTAAGTCTAATTTTCATAGCATTAAATAGCAAAGCACCAACATTATTTACGAGTCCTGCCGCCAAGCTTGTAGTCGGTGCAGCATAAGCTCCATTAGCAGTTTGTTTTACTTGGATTTGTCCTTCTACGAGTACATTAGCCTCTGAAAATACATAACTTAGTGATTGTTCACCTAGAACTGTAAATTTTATTTGTTTATTTGCAATAAAATCAAGCTCATTTCCATTAATCTGGAGAAATTCTTTGCATTGATAACTTCTAAGTAGGTTGTTCTGGTAGTTCATGATCGTTTAATTCTAAAACTGCATCAATCGGCACACTCGACATTTCTTGTCTATATAAAAAATTAAAAACTTATTTTCTCTGAATTTAAAGTCCTACACCCATTTTTTCATCCTTTTACGAGATCCATCAGGTCATTAGATAGTTGCTAATGATTTTTCTTTTGTAACTTTCTCTTTTATATGCTTTATGATCATTCTCTCTTTAAGTGTCTCTGTGTAGCCTTCAGTATCACTATCAATAACTTTCTTTTTCTTTTGCCTTTGTTAAGTTGGATAACCATTGCTTCTTTAATCTGTAGATCCATTTCTTTCATCTTACGATCACACTCTTCGTCTTTTTCTCTCTTTCTTTTATCATACTCTTCGTCTCACTTTTGTCGCTCATATTCAGCTTTATCATCTAACTCTCCTTTCTTTATCATATAATCCTTATAAACTTTTTCTTTCTTCGTTTGAATAATATATATAAGTTTTCTTTGTTGGTTCATCTCCATTCCATGATTTGCTAAATTTACACAAAAACTAGTAAGTGCTGACACTACTGGTGCAAGTTTTCATACTTCAGAGATAATTTTATTAAAATTACCTGATCGATATTTTACTCCACTTACTGTATTACGTCTTTGTCTAGCATAATTCCCATCTATGTATTACTTATAAATTTCTTTAGTAATTATTCCACCAGAAACAATAATTATTGGATTCCCATTTGATCTGTAAGAATGATTGTAATCGTACCGATTGACTCAATGTCATCTCTAGTTTGTAGGAATAATATATTTGGAATATGTAAGTCTATCTCCTTTCCAGTATTTATATCTGGAATGTCAAGTGTATAAAGAGAAAAAATTGATCTACAAATCCATTTTGGGGTTCAACATAAATCATATAAGGACCTACAAGGTCGCAGTCTACACGTATCCTACTTACTCCTTCCATAGTTTATATCAGGACTTACAAGGTCTCCGGCTGCACTTATTCGACTTACTTCTTTAAGGTCTGGTAATGCCATTTTATTCCCTGCCTTACAAGTTCCAGAGAAATGCATTGTTCTTTCTATAGACTCATATGGCGTTCCCCCTACAGTAGAGGCATCAAAAGATCCTTGATTGTTGGAATTAAAACCAAGCGTGTCACCGAAACTCTCAGTAACTCAAGATGCATTACATCCTTATAATACAACATAATCACCAACAACCTGCATTTTTATGTTATTAGTATCTACAGCAAATTTTATACCAGATCAGTCATTCCTTCAAGTAGAATCGTAGTAAACATCATTGCCTTGTGAACTTCCACACGACAGTGGTATCTCGTTTCTTATCAGTTTTAGAGCAGCATTTAAATCATTTAAAATTAGATAAGTATTCCGGGAGGCTGGGTGGTTCGGGCTATTTGAGGCCTTAGCGTGAAAATGCCAAAACGAAGTCGCATGCAATTTGGAATGCCGTTGTTGATACTTAAGATTGAAAATAAAATATAAAATAAATTGTAGTAGACCTAACAGCCTCATTTAAATAGCGGCAGAAGATTCTCAACGGTTATCCCCACCGGTCGGACCTGCTAATGAAGAATATCCGACTGCCGGTTTTGAACTCACATCCTCGTGCGTGAAGAGTGAGCACTTTTTCTCTTCGACGTCTATTGTGGAAATGGCAGCTGTATCGCAGTTGGAATATGCTGTGAGGTTCGCTGATCCAGGCCATTGGAGGCAGTGGCACGAGAAAGCCCATGCGCTATGCCGTGAAATTTGATGGGTAAATCCGCAGACCGATTTCTGAAAGTTCGTGTCAAAAACGCTGCCTGTAAATCTTTATTATCGCGGTTCGACTATTTAGAGAGGCTGGCCTGGCCCGAGCCATTGAAGGCCAGTACACGAGAACGCCCAAGCACCGTGCTAGGGAATTTGGTTGGTAAAGTCAGAACACTGTTTTCTACAATGTGGAATCAAAACGACATTTTTTCGACACGTATTGTGGAAACAGCAGCAGTATCTCAATACAAATTTTTAGGGAGGCTGGCTGGCTTGGACCATTGGAAGCCATAGCGTGAGATCGCAAAAGTGCAAAGATATAAAGCACAATGGCTTTCGTTGACAAACAACGCTCAAATGAGTGAAGAGATTTGTTAGATATCTTGGAAAAGGTATGACATGATTGTCCCGGTGAATCATATTTAAAGTGATCCAGACGTCCCAGAATATGAATGCTACCATATTGTTTGGTAAGTATTATTCCTGTAACTGTGAAAGAGCCATTGCTGATTCATGAAAAAGCAGATCTGACTATGAGAAATAATGTAAGTAATTGGCATTACCAACTGTTAAGGTTACTTTTTATGATTACTTTCTAGAGCAGTTTATTAGTAACTGTAGTGGTTGCGGGCAAGACATTGTTTGTGGTTATACAAGTTTCCAATACGCTAGTGTGAATTAAATATGAAGACAAGATTTAAGTTTGTTGCCATCTCTTTTACATAGAAAATAGACGATTTATTATTCGATGAAAATGAAGGTTTTCAGGATGCAATCAAAAATGAATGAGAAATTTTGATTTCCCTCCATCTACCCGAGGTTTTTTCTCGACTATTTATTATTGCTAAATATTACCTCGAACAACTTGTCAGCAGTGTGACACCCACTCCACTATCGCCGAATCAAATATTGAACACGATTACATTATAGTTGCTAGAAAAAATATGAATGAGAAGTGAAGAAACAACCGCAGAGACTCTACTAACAATCACAATCTAACAGTTTATAGATAATTGTCTGGGTATCCAGACTAAGTTTCAATCAGATACAATTATTTTAAATAACGTTAAATCAAAAGCTATTTTCAATATCACTCGAAATTCCTCTGCTAATTATCTTTTTTATTGATTCATTCTTAATTAGCAGTGAAGAAGACAACGAATAAGATGCCTAACCTAAGAGAAGAGTTAATTACGAAATGATACACTGATCTTACAGTGGTATGCGATAGAATTAGCTTCTTATTGAAAAAGTTACATAAGCTTTATACATTTTTTAATTTATGATCATTCTCAGCAAAATTCTTACTGTGATTTCGCTTGTTATGCGTATAAGGCGAATGAAATTCTCGTCACGTGTCTATTCTTAAAAAGCCTGGATTAGACACTGAGGTCCTAGCAAACTATCGCCCAGTTTCCCTTCTTCCGTTCTTATCAAATATTCTTGAAAGAATTATTGCTAAGCAGCTGGTTGAACATATTGAAAATAATGGAATGTCAGAAACATTTCAATCAGGGTTCAATAGGCTGCACTCTACTGAAACTGCTCTCCTTCCTGTTAACAATGACATTTTTCGTGGCAACGACGACGGGGAAAGTAAGGCCCTAGCACTGCTAGATCTGTCTGCTGCCTTCGACACCATTGATCACGAAGTTCTGCTTGAACGATTGAGAACAACGATCGGTCTGGCAGACGAAGCACTGGCGTGGTTTAAATCATACTTGACTGATCGTGTTCAATCCGTGTCGTGTGGGGGTCAGGTCTCAGACACGAGAAGGGTCACCTGTGGAGTCCCTCAAGGGTCTGTACTCGGTCCCTTGCTGTTCTCGATTTATAAACAACCTCTGGGAAAAGTGATTAAGGCACATGGAATAGGATATCACTTCTATGCTGACGATGCTCAGTTGTACTTGTCATTCAAACCGTCGGAATCTGCTGCGGCAACTGAGAAACTGAGTTCTTGCCTTGCCGATATTCGATCCTGGATGTCGGAAAACTTCCTTAAATTGAATGGTAATAAAACCGAACTGCTGCTCATAGAACACCCTAAGCGTATGGCTGGATTAAAAGGCTTTGCTGCTCTAATAGATGCTATTGTGCGACCATCAGCACGTGCTCGAAATTTAGGTGTCGTGTTCGACAGCTGCCTCTATTTCAAAAACTTCATTCAGAAGACTGCCTCTACAGCTAGCCATCACATCCGATCCCTATCCAAGATTAGGAGCTGTCTTCCACAGTGGCTTGTAAAAAATTTAACTAGCTCTTTAGTTCTGTCTCGGCTTGATTATTGTAATTCCCTTTTGGCTGGGCTACCAAAGAAAGCTATTATGCCACTACAGCGGACTATGAATATGGCTGCAAGGCTGGTCTTCAAGTCCCAGCGGTTTGAGCACGTGTCCCCTTTGTTGGAAGAGCTAGGACGGTTGCCGGTTGAGCAAAGGATACAGAGCAAAGTTCTTACGCTGACACACAAGGCGCGCCACGGCTTGGCTCCGTCGTACCTAGCTGAACTGCTGCATCAGTTTTAGCCTGTTCGCGCCCTCAGGTCCTGTGTGGACAATAAATTAGCTGTCCCATTCCTCCGCTTAAAGACAGTTAGCGACAGAAGCTTTAGCTCTGCAGGTCCTAGACTGTGGAACTCGCTTCAACAATTCTTACGCAACGACAACTCTCCTACTGCCAACTATGGCACATCCTTTTCAGCGGTCCTGAGCTGCTACTTTCATGCTACTTACTACCTCAACTGCTCTCCTGACTCTGCTATGCTTCCCACTTTCTCTTTGTTGCGTGAGACGGAGTCTGTTGGCTACCGAATGCGTACCGAAAGCCGCTTAGGCTGTGAGTGCGCTATACAAAACTCTCGTGCGTAACACCAACATGGTCTTTATGACTTTTTGGAGTTACAGACGGAGATACATTACATATATTTTACCTGATTTAGTTTCTCTCATAGCTTCCGTAAATAGTGCTGCTGCTTCACAAATTTAGAACGGAAATCGCTCAAGACTAGCTGCAAGCAATGCGCTATGGGAAGCGTGATGAACGAACTCTTTTGTAAAGAAGTTACACAAGGTGAGTGGCAGGAAACAGCAATCGATAGAATGAATTCTGCAATATTAAATACGGTTTAGCACGTTCAACTATTTTCATTCAAAGCTTTTCTAAACGAGATCTGCCTAATATCTAATCGCTTGATGTCGCATAAGTTTTATCCTTTAAGCTATCGCGTTAACTGTCAACGAATAATTCGTTGACAGTTAACGTGGATTAATAATTAAATATATAAACAAATTAAATATATAAATAAATTATTTAATTATTATTTAATTATTAATTAAATAATAATTAGATATATAAATAAATAAAAGTTAATTTAAGTGGATCGCTATCTTAGTCCTTTTCTTTTCGCTGTCAATCTCTCCGTGTTTTAAAATGCCTCTAGCGCTGGCTCCACATTCTAAAGCTTCAGCGCCCTTAGTTTCTGATTGAGTTATCTTTACTTTTGTCTTTTATATCGCCTCCACTGGTTTTATACCATTCACACTGGTTTCGCAATTGTTCCAGTACTCTATTACTTTTGGCAAGTTTCTTGCACACACTCTTTTCATTCAAAAAATTGAAGACTATTTCTATTAGTTTTAAAATGTATGCCTTTAGTTTATAGGCAGAGCCACGCAAAATTGCAGAGGCAGAGGCCCGGCCAGCCGCAGACCGCTGCTAACGTTGGCTTCCAGATAGATCTCCTTTAAATCCGTTAGGATTGAAGATTCACTCGCAAGTTCTTACAAGTGAAACTAGATAGCGAGCTAGTGGGAGTAGTGGTCATAGCTATTTTATAATTTAATGTGCATGTTAATTTTCAAATTATTTTAAATCGCAGAGCGCACGGCGGCTTGTGCAAATTGATCAATTTCTTTTCTAATATCCATGCGTTTCAGTCACTGCTGCCGTTAGATCGTAGTAGTACTCTACATATGCCAAAGCGGATAGCAGACATGCTACATCAGTGACTAGTGCACACAAACGGACTTGCGGCACTCATTCACCATTGAATTGATATAGCTTAATTTATTGGCGTGTGTAAGGTGTGCGCAGGTGTGATTGTATGTTTGCGTCTGTGCCTGAAGTGATATTTCTGTGAATTACAACCAGTGGCCAGCCACTACCGAAGCCGGCCACTCAGCACTCACTCAGCAATTACCGCTTTCCGTCTGAGCGAACCTTCTGCATTCGTGTACTATGCATTCACTTTCATGCGCACATTTTTTCCGAGAATCTCACACTGTTTCTCTTTGTTATTTAGAGTGCGATACAGTAGGACAAGCTAACCTGTAATTTTTCGGTCTAACGTTTTCGGGTTGTCGTCACTTTGAGTGCGTTTTGGTATAATTTCTGCTATTTGCTAGTTGTGGAGTTTGCACATGTTGACTACATGTTTACATGTGTGCATTTCACCGTTCATTAAAGGCGAGACCTAAACTACTGGGCTAAATCGGTGCTTCTGAGCACATGCGTCTGAATATCCATGTGTCACTACACTAAGAGACAACGACCTATCCACCGTTCAACCACAAAAGAAACGTACAAACACGCAGGCATTCATGCCTTGTTGGAAGCTATTATATATGATACCAGAGTATTGATACAGTTATTTAATTCAATTTTTTTATAATGTTTTATATTACAAGTAGCCTTCCATTAGCAAATTAGCGCTAAAGTGCGTTGCTACGTGGGATTAGTTGCTGTAAATCACAGGCTCCGCCGCGAAACATCATTCTCGTTTGTCAACGCTTGCGATTTACTTTAACGATTAAATCTGAGGACAACTTAGAAAAGGCTAGCCGTCACGTGTTGCACGTACCTGAGCGCTCATTGAGACTGACTTCTTTTGTCGGCCGCCACAAAATGCCACCACGTTGATGCAGTGTAGCACTTGGACAGGTAAGAGCATGCACCGCCACCGTAGGCCACCATATGCATGGAAATTATCGTTAAACTTGAGTACACTGAAGATTCACTGACGATTCAATAGCATTATTTATATGTAGCAGACATCGAGCCCGATTCGGGTGCTTCGCATCCACAGTAGGTATAATTATATGATTATATTATATATAATTCGTGCTCGCTTGCACTAGGATGTGCATGACTCGACAGAACTCCTGCCAGAGGTAATATGTCTGTACAAGTTAATGAGCTGTCGCTCGAGTTTTTCAAGTGTGATTCATTTCAGCGTTTTCTGGTATTAATGTTTAATAATTTAGACCTAAGCTTTCTGATATCGCTATAAATTTTTTCATTTACTTCAAGTGAACAACGAGATGAGATGCTCATTCTGGCTTAGACAGGAACTGTCAAATGTGATCGTGCTAAGTATTCATTAAGCACACAAGCCTGGTTGTGCACCTTTGTTTCAGGTGGGAGTTTTCAGCTTGCTAATCTATGTGAGCTACACATTCCACGATCACGACCTTTGCTAAATGCTGAATTGATCTCATTCATTTAAGGTCTCGCATAAAAAAAAGGGAAGCTGACCTGCACCGCCGACCAACCACACGTGGAGGCGCCCGTCTGTTGGAGATGATCTATCCCACTGTCTCTCAGCTGTAGCATAATGTGTATGGTCATCACTGTTGCTTCTGTCTCTCAGCTTATGTGATTGTCTGTCTATGTGTCCTTGTAAGTATCTCCGAGTTCTGACCTCATGCCCTCGTCCCCCGACAGTTTGTCCGTGAGTCTAGGTGTCCCTATGTCTGATCCCTGTCTCCTTTCTGGTCGCTATCGGTCCCTCTCTAGCACTCTCACTTCTTCCTGCAGCACCAGGTGTCCATCTCTAGCTGTCCGTCTATCCGGCTCAGCATCCCTCTATCTCGCCGCCCCTACTTTCATTAATTTTCATTTCATCTTTACTCATTACTCCTTTCTCATTTCAGTATATCTTATCGATGTGGGATTGTAACACTGTCGCTTAGTCCATCTGGACCGGTTTGCTTGCATACGACCATACGATCTCGTCTTATATTTCACTCATTTCGACGATTATTTTTTGTTCCGTTTGTTGCAATTTACGGTGCATTACCTTCTCCCTCCATCGCCTGTCTTGACGTAGACCTCGCCACGATATCGTCTTTCCATACAAAGTGCTAATAGCGTTTCTTGTCCGTTGTCGAATTATCTTTTACATATCAAAGTTCTTAGACGCGTCATATACGGAAACCAATTAAGCTAGGACCTATTCCTGCTTATCTATTTGTTGGTTGACGGTAGGGCTTGAGAAATGACCCACCTACTTGTGTCTAGATGCTGCCAGCTTCCTACTGCGCCTCTTAAGCCGGCATTGGTCTTAGCTTCGCAGACTTTGATGACTAGGTAAGAATGGTGTGATCGTGTGCCTATGATCACTTCACAATCGTCGTCCAATACTTTGCATGTTACGATTGCTGTTGCCATGGTCCGCGCACTTTTTTTTATACAAAATATAGCCTAGGCGTTGCCACCACCGTTGCCGAAAGCTTCGCTCGTTCGTTATTTGAACCCTGTCTATATTGTTTGCTGAGTGTACGCATCTTTCGAAATAGTAAACGACTTAGAAAACGCGGTCGCAACCGTATCCATCATCATTTGATAATCAACTCAAGTTGCGTACGTTAATGCTGACAGGAGCGTTTTTTGCATTTCTTCTATGGCGGAGCTATTTTGCAGCAAATGTTGACAATGGAAGGAACGTCATTTTTAGATTTGTCCACCGGGCACAAGAAGGCCTCACTACGCCTCTGAGTGAAACTGATGTGGATTCCAAGGGGACTATTTGAGCACCACTGACCCACTGAATCTCAGCTTCAGACAGTACTCTGACGATGGGCGTTCCCACAACTTTAATTTTTGAATCGCGTGAATCAAAGCAACATTGATATGTAATGTAATGTAATGTATCTTCTTCTGTAACTCCACAAAGTCATAAGGACTATGTGGGTGTTATGCAGGAGAGTTTTGTATAGCGCAGTCACAGCCTAAGCGGCATTCGGTGCGCCTTCGATAGCCAACAGACTTCGTCTCACGCAACAAAGAGAAAGTGGGAAGCATAGCAGAGTCAGGACAGCGGTTGAGATAATGAGTAGCATGGAAGTAGCAGCTCAGGACCGCTGAAAAGGATGAGCTATTTTCGGCAGTAGGAGAGTAGTTGTCGTTGCCTAAGAATTGTGGAAGCGAGCTCCACAGTCCAGGACCTGCAGAGCTAAAGCTTCTGTCGCCGACGGTCTTTAAGCGGAGGGATTGAACAGCTAATTTACTAACTCTTCAGTTTTAAAGCTAGAAATAAAGAGCGCGAAAGGGTTGACATGCAGGTTTAGAGGCCTCTAGCATTCTCGCCGCACGAGGACGGCGGCTCGGTCTGTCGGCTGTTCGTATATCACAGGACAGTTGCTCATTAGGCAAAGCGTAGTGAAACCGCTGTCAGAATAGAAGAACGAGGCACTGCCTCGCACCACTGCAGCTGCTCACTACGACCTCTGACTAGCGCAGGCCTGGCTAGCGGCACAGCCATCGCCGCACTCGGTGGCTCCGGACTCAAAAAAGACCAGTTACAGTCTGCATTAAGAGCAACATGCAGAGGCGGCATCAGACTTCCCACCTGGCTGGCTAAATCCCAGGCCACCGGCGGAAACGGTAACCGTGGCAGCAGCCAGCCCGGCTTTTAGAGCGTAGACTAAATTCAGATTGATTATCAAGGATGTTGCCACTGGTGACGCAATCTTACTAGTGGTTTGAGGCGTGGAATTTCGATGAGCCTCTGCTATATAGCAGAGCTAAAGGGCGAAGCTAGCACGGATTGGTCAGATCGACTAGGGAATAATTCGGATCGAAGAAATGGTCAAAGGTCAAAGGCCAAAGCGCGACAGGTTGTAGTAGCAACATGAATTCTACGCAGATAGCTGGAAAGGCTGGATAGATTCCCGTTTGCAGTCGTCGTAATTCCTGACCGTCGATTTAAGTCGAAGCAGATGCCAATTCATCTCGTGAGACTGCTGCGGCTGCTTCAAATAATGCACGTGTAACTTTAGATCAGGTATTCAGTGTCAGGTGAGGTTGGAGGCAGTAATGACCGTGAAGGAGTGCCAAAACGGAACAGCTATAGCGACGGCGAAGTTTTAAACGGGGTTTGGGCCCAGTCTTGGACGGAAAATGACGTAGCTGCGGCGACGGGGAATAACGAGACAGCGAGAGAGATAGAGAGAGAAATGCAAACAGACAGGCGGGGAGACGAACAAGAAGAGAGAGAATATATATGTATGTATATATATAGAGAGAGACAGCTAGATAGATACAGACAGTAAGAGAAAGAGAGAGGGAGACCGACAGTCAGAGAGAGAGAGAGAGAGAGAGAGCAAGAGAGACGGTGAAAGAGCGATAAACAAAAGAGAGGCAGAGGAGAGAAAGGAGGTAAAGATAGAGAGCGAGAGAGAGAGAGAGAGAGAGAGAGAAATGCAGATACAAACAGACGGAGAGACACACAAACAGAGGTAGACAGAGAACGAACACACGGAGAGACATAAAAGTAGAGAAAACCGAGATTGACTGACCAACGTGTACTGGTCAGCAGGAGTTGAGACAGGAGGAGAGATTAAACAGCTGGAATGAGAGAACAAGAAAAATAAAAGCAGAGATACGAAGTGAAATAGGAGACGGTGCGTCTGGTCTCTCCTTCCTTATTCCGTGTTTTAATTATACCGGGCATGGAACAAGTTCTATGCTAGTGACCAAATGGCTGCTTCTTTCAGAGTCACACACAGAGTCACACACAGAGTCACATTCAGAAGCAAAGGTTCGCTCCAACAGAAGTTCGGCCGTCGAACGCTCGTCCTAGTTCTTTGCTTGCTGCCTTAGTAACGCACGCAGAGGTACGGCGTAAGCGAGTTTTTAGCTGTCCAGCTCTGGCCGATCATCGCAGTGAAGGAAGTGCGATTTTTCTTGCAGTCTGACCGCCGCGCTAGCTGTGATGCCCTTAAGAGAGTGAGCCGGGACCAAATTAAAGAACCAATTTCTAAAGGCTTCGCCCTCATTCGTGACTGCTTGACTGCCGACCATGCAAGGTGGACATGCACGTTCTCTTACTAACTCATCTAATAATCTGTGGCTCGCTCCGGATGCATTTACTTAGTACAGTGCATTCTGTTCAGGCTCTCACAAACTGTCAGGGACCGTGGCAGTTAGAGAAATTTGCCGGGTTATTGATTTGTGCCTTCGATGAAACTTCGGGTATTGGTCCGATAAGTCAATGTGTAACTTTTAAAATTTTTCGAAAGTTGATTAATAATGTACTATTAAGTTATAAAGGCACATTCTAAATTCAATATGACCAACTCGTTCAACCGGCCCTATCACGATGCGGTGAATGACAGCCTGCCATTGCAATGGGCGTGAACGCAGCCGATGCGACCGCTCTCAGCCCAGAGGCTGAGCTTCAAGTGACTAATTGTCCCGACGTCATTTCCGGTCAACTTCAACACACCCTCTGGCTTGCCCCGGTGCGTTTTTACGGAAAAACATTCCTAGCACCGCCTCCCAGGTCGCGTCACACCTAGCGAAGCTCTGGCTAATGGTGCAGCCGCTGCTATCAGTAAAGACACCAGTACGAGCTTCAATAACGTTGACACCTCCAGGCCACTGGTGTGGACAAAGCACGTGACCGGCAGCGACCGCCGATGGTTGTTTCTGCCACTAATACGCCGGCTGTGGGTCAATCAAGAGTGACAATAATAATAATGATAATTATTGAATTTGTGTGGTTTTTTCTTTATTTATAGTTTATATTGGGTTAAGGTTTAATGAGTTGATGTTTTATGGGGATGAGTCCCGACCGGCAATGAAGGGGGCAGTGAGAACGTGGGCTCAAAGGAGGACGGTCGTGACCCGTCGACCTGTCAGCGAAAATACGCAGTTGTTCTCGGAAGGTGTTTGTGTACTTTCACTTACTTGATGTCGAAGCGTCAAAATTCAATAATAATCCATTTGTATAGCTCCCTCAGAGAACTTAATCTCTTACTAGGAACTTTACATTTGCTACAAGGAGCGTAATCTACTGGTTAGCGGTGACATGAACAGGGTCAGAATACAAATACGATAAGGGATTTTCAAATATTAATTAAATTAACATGCACAGAGTCAGCATGCATAAGAACAAAAAGAAAGAATCACATGGACCCACTAATTTCTGTTATAAGCCGATGCATTTGTAGTTTCTTTTTAAATGTGGTCAAGTTAGGGGATGTCGTGACGCAAGTCGGAAGTGAGTTTCAGGCTTTATGAGCATACGAATTAAAGAGGCGGTCACGAAAGGATTAAATATTCTTACGCGGCATAGTTTAACGATTAGATTCAGAAAAGCGAGTGGTAACACAATTGTTGAATCGCAACCTGTGACTTTCCTTAAGAGATTATCCGAGCTTTCTGCATGCAATGCGGCTACCTTAGTAATGTATAGTAAAAATAACTCGTCTCCTGAAGACCTTATACCATCGTCTCTGTGTTTTTTACTGACAGGCCAATTTGGCCCAGCCGTAACCGAGATTTTTAATGCTTCTCTGCTAAATGGGTTGTACCCAAGTCCTTCAAATCTGCAATCATTAGACCGATACTTAAAAGCCTGGATTAGATGCGAAGATCCTTACAAGCTATCACCCAGACTCCCTTCTTCCCTTTTTGTCAAAGATTCTTGAAAAATTAGCAGCTGTTAACACGTACTGAAAAGAATGAAACGTCAGAAAAATTTCTATCGGGCTTCAAGAGCCAGCGCTCCACTGAAACTGCTCTCCTCCGTATAACCGATGACATCCTATGCAGCAACGATACCGGGAATGTAACTGCCCTAGCACTGTTAGATCTATCAGTGGATTTCAACACCACTTTTCATGATGTCTAACCTGAACGATTGAGAACAACAATCTGTCTGGCTGACGAGGCGCTGGCGTGGTTTAAATCGTCCTTGTCAGGTCGCGTTCAATCCGTGCTGTGGGGGGTAAAGTTTCAACCACAAGAAAAGTCACCTGTGCAGTCCCACAAGAGTCCGTCGTCGGTTCGCTGCTGCTCTCCATTTACAATCAACTTCCGGGGAAAGTGATTAAGGACCATGTAATAGAATCTCACTTTTACGCTGACGAAACTTAGCTCTATTTGTCATTCAAACCGTCGGAATCTGCTGCAGCATCAAATATGTGGAATGCTTGCCGCCGGATTCGCCGACATCCTCGATCGCGAGGAGGCTAGAAAATTTCTTGAAACTAAATTACGATAAAACTGAATTGCTGCTGCTGCTCATAGGATAACTTGAGCGTGTGGCTGGATTAGAAGGCTTTTCTTATCCGAAAGTGGGTGCTTTTGTGCGGCCGTCACCACGTGCTAGAAATCTAGGTGCGTTTTTGTTTTCAACTGCCTAAATTTTTAAAGTTTCATTCAAGCTACTGCTTCTACAGCTAGCCATCACCTCCGATCCCTATCTAAGAGCAAGAGCTGTCTTCCACGGTGGCTTTCAAAATATTTAACTGGCTCTTTAGTTCTGTCTCGGCTTGATTATTGTAATTCCCTTTGACTGGGCTACCGAAAAAAGCAAGGAGGCCACTACAAATGGCTTCGGATATGGCTACAAGGCTAGTTTGAAAACCCCAGAGGCTTGACCGTGGGTCTCCTTTACTAATAGAGCTAGGCTGGCTGCCGGTTGATCAAAGGATGCATAGAAAAGTTCTTACTCTGACCCACATGTCCCCCCCACCGAGGCTTGGCTCCTCCGTACCTAGCTGAACTGCTGCACCAGTTTCAGCCTCCTCGTACCCTCAGGTCCCGTATGAACAATAAACTAGCTGTTCCATTGCTCAGCTTAAAGACCGTTGGCGACAGAAGCTTTAGCTCTGCATGTCCTAGATTGTGGAACTCACTTTCAGATTCTTGTTCAAAGACAACTACTACTCTCCTGCTGCCGACTAAGGCCAATCCATTCCAACGGTCGTGATGTTCTACTTTCTTGCCACTCACTACCTCAACTGATCTCGTGACTCAGCTATGCCTGCCAATTTTTTTTGTTGCGTGAGAAGAAGTCTGTTGGCTATCAAATACGTACGGAAAGCCACTTAAACTGTGAGTTCGAAATACAAATCTCACCTGTGTAACACCCTCATGGTCTTTGTGGCTTTGTGGAATTACCGATGGAGATACAAGACCTGCCATTGCCGTTGACCGTGCATTGCCCTCAATTGTCACGATTATTTGGAAGGATGTGGTTGTACTTATCATGCAGTGTTCTGCAATATGCATGAAAATTTGGAGCTTCTCTAAGCAGCTGTTGGTCCATTTCTAACCAACTTTTTCTGTGGATTATCGATTACCTGACCATCGCCGTCCACTGCCATGACTTGACGTCGATTGAACGTGAATAATGGGTGCAAATTAGGACTATGGTACTGACCCCGACCATTGCCGTCAATTGCTGAGCATTGATGGCAGTTAACGAGCAAAGCAGCTTGAAAATGCCATGGTTTCACTTTTAATGCAGCCAAAATTTGTTTGCAAAAACAATTGGAGCTTCGCACTGCTAATTTCTCATCGATTAGCCACGGGTTGGAGTGGAGTTATGGCCAGAGCCATGGCTATCTGTTGTCATTCATTGCTCCAAATTTTCCGTGTGCTATTGGTTGAAAAGATGTGATTGTACTTTAAACACAGTGAGCTGTGACACGCAAGATAATTCTATCGTAGCTGAGCCATCTTCCGGCGGTTTGCAATGGATCGTAATGGATTGCCGTATTTGACCAGGCCATTGCCGTCGATTGGGATGCGTTGAGATTGAACTTACATGGTGAGTTAAAAGCATTTTTTTCACGCTGTGAGATTTTACGTGGAATGGGAATTAGAGCTTTGTGCGGCCAATTCTTGTTGATTTGCCTAAGGATATGGTATTTTCCTTTCGATTGCTGTCGATTGCCGTGCATTTTTTACAATTAGCGTGAAAAATAGCTTGAAAACTTTTGGGTCTCACTTTAAACACAATGAAATGTTAAATTATATGACAATTAAAACTTTGAGCAGCCAATTTATTGTCGATTGCCACAGATTGAAGTGGGTTGCTGCTTCGAGCACAACCTTTGATTGCCATTCGTTGACCGAGATTTTACGAGCGCAATCGGTTAAAATTGTGTGGTTGCCCTTTATAAAGTGTGGTTTGTAATATGCATTCAAAATAGGATCACTGAGAAACCAATTTCGGGTCATTTTGAATCGGATTGTTGTAGATTACGGTATGGGCCCGGGCCATTGCAGTAGATTCCAGTGCATTGCTGCTGAATGGTCAAGGTAATTGAAATTATATTTGGCAATTACACAATGACTAAACATTTGAACAACGTGCATACACTGAGAGCTTAAGTGTATGCATTCTGTTTGTTTGGCGTAGGATGTCCGTGAATTGTGGTATTGGCTCGGGCCATTGCAGTCCATTGCAGTGCATTGCTGCAGAGTGGTGGAAGCAATTACAGTGAGCAAGTGGGAGTGTGCAAAAACCGAAAAATATAGCAGCGTGCAATCATATGTTGAGTTTATAGTATACGCGTTCTGATCACTTTTCGCCGGAGATTGCAGCGCATTGTGGTGGATTGCTGTTTGTGTCGGGCATTTGCAGTAGATTGCAGTGCACTGTGTGAGAACACGTATGCATAATAGAGTATTTCATGGGTGCACTTTGAGCGGAGTCTAATCTTACATGGAATACAAATTATGGCTTCACAGTGGCGTTTTGAGGATGATTTACAGTGAAACAGAATGGATAGTTGTATTTTCCTCGGTCATTTCAGGCGATTGCCGAGCATTGCCAGAGTGCGGGGATGCACAATTTCCTTTTTAAGTGGGTGTGCACACGAAGCGGTTCACTTTAATATGCATTTAAAACCAGAGTTCGGTGCAATCTATTTCTAATCATTTTGTGGTGGATGATGTAGATTGGAGTGGATTGCGGTTTCGGTCCGGGCTATTGCAGTCAATTGAAGTGCATTACAAGAGAACGGCCTTGCCAAAACAAGTGAAATTGTGTGAGTAAAATTACAGTTTTCGCAGAGTGTACTGTCATGTGCAATCAAAAAAGAGCTTTTCAAACGGGATTTCTTCTTTTTTTGCGGTGGAATGCAGTGGATTTCGGTGGATTTTGGTGGATTGCGGGTATTGGCCCGGGCTACTGCATACTTATTTCAGTGGACTTAGTGAGAACGAGTGCACGGCATTAAGCGAAATTTTCTGGTTATGTTTTGCATATAGCGGAATTTGATGTTCCAAACTTGTTCAGAGCTTTGCTCAGTTGATTTGCGATGGATTTGTAACAAACTAAAGTGGAATGTAATACAGGCCTCCGTCGTTGCAGCTTATTTGCATAAGTAGGCGTTCTCGGGCTGACATGAAATTAGGTGGATAGATCAAATTGAAGGTGTGCTACACTTTCCGCCAAAATTTTGAGCTCGGCAACTTCAATGCCCTGTCAATTTTAGCATGAATAGAAACGATTGTGGTAATTTGTTGAACCCCGGGTTTCCTAGCCGGCTTTGACCATAGTAAGGCAGCCCGCGAAAATTTAAAATTAAATTCGCTCTTTTTGACGTCTCGTGTGTGTATATATATATATATATCGCTGAAAAAGAGAAAAAGTAAGAAGGGTTACCAAAAGTGTTACCAGAATTAAGAATTGGATTCTGAACAAGAGAGAGAGAGAGAGAGAGGCGAAGAATACACGTGTAACTATGTCTCAGACAACTATGAGAGCAGAAATTAGTGGAGTAATCTGCCAAGCATCGTACTGTCAGAAGCTAGAAATGCATAAGTGCTAAGGTCCTACTTCCAAAGTAAAGTCGGAGTTTTCCCGGATTTTTCCTTAGTACGGACTAATTCGTCTGCATGTTTTAGAATGAAAACGCGTCAAAACCAGCAAAATTACTCCCATTTGCCGAAGACAAGGTATTACCGATGTGAGAGTTAGACAGCCAAATTAGTTCAAGCGTTTGCGACTTCGCTTCTACGTTACTGCAATTTCCTTTCCTACGTATTCCCTTTATTGCGTTACTGCAATTCTCTTTGCAATTCCATTTCTTTAGACAGTTTCTACAGCAAGCCATCACGTCCGATCCCTATCTAAGATTAGGAACTGTCTTCCACGGTGGCTTGCAAACGATTTAACTAGCTCCTTATTTCTGTCTCGGCTTGATTATTGTGATTCCATTTTGGCTGGGCTACCAAAAAAGCAACTAGGCCACTGCAGCTGGCTATGAAAATGGCTGCGATGCTAGTTTTCAAGTCCCAGTGGTTTGACCACGTATCTCCGTTGTTAAAAGAGCTAGGATGGCCGCTGGTTGAGCTACGGATACAGGGCAAAGTTCTTACGCTGACCCACAAGGCCCGCCACGGCTTCACTCCTTCATGCCTAGCTGAACTGTGGCACCAGTTTCAGCCTCTTCGTGCCCTCAGGCTCTGTGTGGACAATAAGTTAGCACAACTCCGCTTAAAGACCCTTTCGGCGACAGAAGCTTTAGCTTTAGCTCTGCAGGTCCTGGACTGTGGAACTCGCTACCATAATTCTTATGCAACGACAACTACTCTCCTGCGGCCGACTACGGCTCATCTTTTCAGCGGTCCTGAGCTGCTGTTTTCATGCCACTCACTACCTCAACTGCTCTCCTGACTCTGCTATGCTTCCCACTTTTTCTTTGTTGCTAAGATGAAGTCTGTTGGCCACCGAATGCCTACCAAAAGCCGTTTAGGGTGTGAGTGCTCTACACGAAACTCTCCTGCGTAACACCCACATAGTCCTTGTGGCTTTGTGGAGTTACAGACGAAGATACATTACATTACATTTGTGGAGTTACAGACGGAGATACATTTTCCATTTATTCAGTACTACCCGCCTGCGTCCTAAATCGTCAGCAACTGGTTCATCACGCATGAGCTCGGCTTGTCTGTCAGCATCAGTGTCGCGGCCACATTCCACCACTTCTGACTGAGCTCTAGCGGCTCCCTATAGAATCCAAATCAAATCGAATGCAAGATCCCAGTTTTTCTTGCAGTTCACATCACATTAGTTCACATCACATCACATCGCCAATCCGAACTCTTTGCTCATCCATTGTTTTCTTGCATCTTGCACTTGCTCCTCTGCGTCCATTTGTGTCCGCCGCTTCTCGCTCACAAAATTGAAATTGTTTGGTGATCGAAATTTCACATCGCATCCACCTAAAGTCTAAAACACGGTGCGGACTTCTGTCACCAACTGTATTGGGCTTGCACCATATCATTCTCACCTGAAGGCGGATCTGCTCAAATTTCTCTGGACCCCCATGACCGTGCTGCTTTTTTCTGCATACTTGGCTGGCTTACCTAGCCTTTTTTGCTGTGAGCGTTGCAATTGCCACATTGCACTGCGTCTCGATCGGCACTGGCTACCCGTTGTGTTCATCTAGGTCTTATGTTCTGTGCAGTTTGTCATAAAAGGTGCGCATTTTTGCAACCCTTAACGGCCTACCTGAGGCATTGGATAGACAAGCACAGCTTACACCCCACTGACGACAGAGTTGAAGCAACTGAATCAGCACCTACACCAAGAGACGCCTGCTCAGACTCAGATCTTTACTGCTTCTAATACAGTATTACCATAAATTCCTGCCAGATCTGCAGCAGCAGTCTTGCACCCCCTGCGAAAACTGCTGAAAAAGCACTAAGACTGGATATGGGAGACTAATAGCGACGGTGCTTTTTCTACAATAAAAGTTATGCTGTCGACAGAGCTACTGTTGACTCCGTAAGATGCAAACATGCAATTCGTAATGGCGTGCGATGCACCGGCTTATGGACTTGAGGAGGTGCTGTCTCAAAAAGATTTTTTCAAATGGCGGCCGGTAGCAATCGCTGTATGGAGCCTCAGCAGCGGCGAGAAAAGCTGCTCTCAAGCTGAGAGAGAATGAGAGAGAGGCGCTGAATCATTGGAATCCTTCGCTTCTCCACGCTTATCTTTACGGGAGAACTTTCATCCCGCACACTGACTGCAAACCATTCGTGACAATCGTGGGGCATCTAAAAAGGTATCCCGCCCTGATCACAGTGCAAGGGAATGCAACGGTGGGCTACCGCGCTGTCAGAACACTCCAATGACACTGAGTACAAAAGGTCTGAGGATTATGCAAACGCAGATGCCATATTTAGACTATCTCAACTTCGCCTAGTCGAGGCTTGCAAGCATAAGAGACTGTTTTACATCGTTCAGTTTTTATTCCTACCCGTAACATTTCAGGAGATTTGAAAACAGCTTCAACTAGAACTAACCGTAATAAAGGTCTACAGGATGATTTAGAGGAATGGCCTGAAAAACGCTACCGTACCCCAAAGCTTGAGGCACGCAACAAGTTCCGCCATGACCTCTCAAAAATAGATGGGTGCGTGTTGAGAGGCACCGGGGTAATAACATCAGCTAAGATTTAAGAAAAGATGCTCACAGAACTTCGCGAAAGCCACGTTGGTAGCATAAGAATGAAAACCACTGCCAGAAGTTTTGTGTGGTGGTCGAAAATCGACGATGACATCGAGGCACAGTTTGAAGCATGCCCACACTGCAACGTCGTTGGCTCTGTAGTGCCTTCCAACCCAAAACCTGGAATAAACCCTGGTGGTTCTTGGCAACGAGTACATTTGAACTATGCTAGACCTACGGACTTTTATATTTTCTTGTTAGTGTTGACCATGTTCTTACCGTTGATATGGTAGATTGAGAAATGGCATTTTGCAAGGCAAATACTTCAAAGCGTCAATTGCCTGGTCGATGAGGCCAATTGTTCAGTTTCGCTCGCTCAATTTTCTGCCTTCATGTAGAGTAATGGCATCAAATACCTTTTTTCTGCCCCGTTACACCTACGGAGCAATTGGTTGAATGAGAGGTTCAATCGATCCCACGCAGCCTACGATACCGGGTCGGTGCAGACGTGTACACCTTCTGAGCGATTCATGGGTCTAAAACTCCGAACCCTATTAGATCTTTGTCGCAACCACCAGCCCTGCTAAGTAAACCTACCACTCTTCAAGAGAAGACGACATGCCACAAAGCAGACTTGGTTTGGTACAGGGACTAATTGACATCATCCGACACTTGCTCACCTGGAGTAGGGATGGCTAGTCGTGGACAAGCAGTAGCTGACATGACAGTAAGCCATGCAGATCAGCTCGAAGGAGAACTCTTTTGCCCTGCACAAATTAGATGCATAACAACAGGTTATTTACCGACACTACACAGCCACGGTGTTTTGTTCTAGCCATGCTAACGATTGGCGTGCCATTAGCTTTTTCATATTCCATATCATGCCATATTCTTGCCGAGTCATTTAGTGGGGTTAGGCTTTTGAATTTCTAAACAACATTAGATTTGCTCGCAAAAAGTAACGTGGTTTTATCTTCATTCAGTCTGAGACAGCTTTTGGTCATATAAATAGGGAAAGCGAACCAATACGTGAAGCTAAGGAGTTTGAGAGGCGCTGGAAACGGATCGCAGACTTTACCGGTAAAGCTACGCGCCATTTAAAAACACGGGAAATATCAGCCTAGCTTGCGCTGGGTAACTTTAATAGCTAAAAGGAAAGTATAAATTATGAAATGAAACGGAACTAAAACAGATCTGCGAGGAAATCTATTCTTTTAAAGGCTAAGTGTCTCAGATCCGTAGCTTTGCGCTTGTTTGAACTGCGATTTTTGAAAAATTCTTCGCTGGTCGGAAAATGCGAGTCGCGCTTGATGAACTGAAAGCGGAAATATTTTTACAGCGGAAGAAGAGCCGGAAGGCGATGTCAACTGGCTCGCAGAGGGCAATCCTACTGCAGAACTCAAACCCACGACCTGAGTTGCCAGACTCAGGCATTTCTGCGCCTGAGTGCGGAGAGCCGACGGCCGGTCTTTCAGGCTTTGCTTTTGTTTGGTGGCGGCGCCGCGATGGGCTCGCCGGATGTGACAACAGGCGCAGCTCCGCTGCGCGCCAGCTCCTCAAAAACCGATGCCTCCGCCGCCGCGTCGACGACTAGCGAGATCAAGAAGTTGAGAGTTCGGTCGCACGTCTGTCTGCCGACGGCTGATTCTTATCACTTCAGCTGACCAGTTAAGCAAGTAATTTCGCTGACGTCTAAATATTAGCAAGCGACCAATTGGACGAAAGGCGGGAAACCGTAGGTATATAGCCGGAGGCTGCGAAGCGACGAGATAAGAATAGAAATACCAGATGTGACCAAATGTGAGGCAGCCGCTCGCCTCTGTTTGCACTCTGGAGTGGGTCCGTGCTCACGAGCAATCTTCATACTCTTGGCCCCAAAACACGAGACTTTTCAGTGACTGTCTTTAATATAATTTTTTATTGAAAACGTATTCATAAACATGGTAAAAGGAATGTGACAGGTTGAGTAGATTACATCGACTCCTCGGCGGAGCATCTCTGCGAGCACCGCGACTAAATACATTCAGTAAACCAGCGGAAACATTCAGACGGACGGGTGAAAACGAGTTGAAACGGCGGCACCAGCTTAACTAATCAGATTATAGTTGACAAACATCAATATTCGCTGTTTTGCGATACGCGACAACCGACGGCCGAGGCCGCATAAAAGGCGAAGCCGCACAATGGGCGGTCAGTTGTGCTTCAAGACTTTGGCTTTAGCATTTGAGCTGATTTGAGCACTAGGCCGCTGGTGTACGTCGTGGCCGCTGTTTATTGCCTGTAACCCTCCGCTTCTGTCAAATGGACCGACCTGCCTACATTAAGGATAAGGACTCGATATGCTAAGGTGGATGAGAGCTTGTCGCTGGCGCGTTCCTGCAACTGTTGGCGTAGTCGAGCCACTACTTCCGCATGCCAAGGAAGTGCACCGCCCCTCGCGGCGGTAGTCGCAGTATCGGCTGACTGCACGCTGCCGCTGCGTTCAGGGCTGCGGAGGCGGCGGCGGCAGACGTTGGTACCACAGGAGGATGCAATCGGCAGATGCTCTCTGCGCGGCTCTGAAGATGGCTGGCTCTCTCGGCTCGCAACTTCTTCCGTCTTCGCGCCGTCCGCTCTCTTCAGGAGGCGTCGCGCGCCGTCACCACTGCGCAGTTGCTGTCGATAACGATGGCCGCCACGGAGCCGGCAGCCGTTGCGCCGGTGGGATAGCAGCAGGACCCGCGCACGGACACGCTCGCCGTTCGCCTCGCGCCGCGGGCGGCTCGGCCACGGGCTGGCGGTGGTGGCACGCCGTGGCTGCGGCGGCGGCGGCGGCGGCGGCGGCTCGCTGTCGCTCGACGGTCCGGCTGAGCTGCTGTCGCTCCTTCCTCACTCTCGCCAGGTCGCTCTCAGCGGCCGACAGCTGTAAACAGCGCCGCCGCGCGTCCGAGCGAGCGGCGTCGCGCGAGAGATTGCCCGCTGCGCGCGCGTGAGAGACTCGCCCAGCCCCCGACGGGTGGAGCCCGCACGTGGCGAAATGGCGGGAAGCGGTGATGGGCGAGTCGGAGGCTCGTTGCTACCTGTTGCTGGAGGCGAAGGCTATCGTGCGCCAGCTTCTCGCACTGCCGCCTGGCGGCCATGGAGCGCGCGAGCTCTCGCTCCTTGTCCAACCTCTCGTTGGCGAAGTCCTCTTGCAGTGTCGAGATCTGCGCGGAAGCCGGAGCCGGCCATGGAGCGCCGCGCCGCCCCGCCGGCCTCCAGCGCCCGCCGTTGCGCGGCCCTCAACCGGCTCGAGAACGAGGCCGAAGAGAACGCCACGCACCTGCAGCCGCAGCGCTCCCAGCTCGTCGGCGAGCTCCTGAGAAGCGGCGGCAGCAGCAGCTGCGAGCCGTGCCGCGTCGTCTCCTTCGCAGGCGGCGGCCGTTTGTTTTTCTCCCGGCGGCGCAGTCCGTTCTGCCACCTAAGCACAATTAGGAACGACAACAGATCACGTGGCGAACCCGCCGGGTGCTGAGCAGCGAATGACGAAGGGTCAGCGTCTGCTGGTGCTGCGTACACTAGCGAACTAGACCCAGAGCAGCCTATACTGCAATGTGGTGAGAAGGAGCTAGTGCGGCGTGCGGAGCTGCGGACCTGTGCAACTGCAGGTGACCCTGCGCCAGTTCCATATCAGTACTTTGTCTTTGTCGAGGAGCCACTGCGTCCCTGTATCTCAGCGTCTGTGTCCCTGTGTCCCAGTGTGTGTGTGTGTGTGTGTGTGTGTGTGTGTGTGTGTGTGTGTGTGTTTGTGTGTATGTGTGTGTGCGTGCGTATGCGTACAAGCGTGTGCGTGTGCGCGCGTAGTGTCTCCAGAGAAGTTTGGACAGGCGGGTCGCTGGTCACGTGATCGCCGTCGATGGGCACTAAGGAAAGGTGAATGCCGGAGGGGGCGCCTACGGCAGCCCAATCGCAGCGCCGGTTTTCCGCGCTTGCACGCTAATTCAGCGGCGTTCAGAAACCTTTGCACCGTTTTCTGCCAGCGGTAAGAGAGTAGAGCGACAAGGAGCAGCAGCCCTCTCTCAGGCAGCGGCGGCAGCTCTGACCGACTGCGGGACAATGGCAGCCTCAGTCCAGTCGAGCCCGTGTGCTCATGCAACGCGGAGGGAAAGGCTCGGCCAGCGACGACGCAGCAGCTCGCGAAGTCGTTCGCCTGGTGACTCAGTCCGACTGGCGGCGCCAGTGGTGGCGCAGCAGAGCGGAGGGCACTGCCAGCTCAATTCGCGCTACCCGCAAAACCGGGAGCGAGAGCGAGGCGACGGAAGTGAACCGCACTCCTCACCTGCTGGTGGCTCGGGGCTACTCCACCGTCGCCTACGGTGTGGAAGCAGACGGGCGAGGCAGCGCCCCTGGCTTCGATCAGAGCGTCAGTCGAGGCCCCCTGATGCTGACTCAGGCTTATTACTTGAGCTAGCAAAGTAGACTGCACCTCCTATAAAAAGGTTGTCTTATTTCGTGAGAGAGAGGAGGCGCAGAGAGTGGGTGCAGAGGAACGAGTGTTCGTGGTGAAAGCAGAACCAAGTAAAGACAACCACTGCTAAGAACCAGAATAGTAAACGGTGGTGCTAGCTGACCGGTATGCTTACATTGATTTCATAGCGTTGAAAATTTGAACGCTCGACAAAAAAGAATGAATTCTCGACTTTTCTCACATGCCGTGAGCAGCTCGCGCCAGAGCGCTCACCTCAGCCACGAGGTGCTCCTCGCTGGCAGCAGCCGTCTGTCGCTCCAGGTCCGCTCGCAGTCGCTCCTCGCCGGCTCGGCTCTCGGCCAGCGAGCGCTCGAGCGCAGCGATCTGAGCAGCGGCCAGCGAGCGCCGCCGAGCGCGACGCTCGGCTACTACTAGCGTGTGACAGTGCCGCTCCCAGCTGCGATTAGCGTCCACCAACTGCTCGTAAACAAGAAAAAGTGGGATAACGAGGCTCGCGCCGTCTCTCCATAGCCGGCTGCACTGACCAGGCGCCTCTTGACGCTTTTTCTTTTTCTCTCCCTCTCCCTCTCTTTCACTCTCACTCTCATTTATTCTCTTTCTCTTGTCCGCTGTCTCTCTCCCCCTATACTCGCTCTCCTTTCTGTTGTCGCTCTCCTCTTCCTACCGTTTCCTTTTCTGTCATCTGCTCTCTCTCTCTCTCTCTCTCTCCGTTCACCTCTTTCTTGTCTCTACCTCTCTCTCCATCTTCTCTCTCTCCTCCCTCTATCTCTGCTTTCTCTGCTCTCCCAGGCTCTCCTATGTCTATTCTTCACTCTATGCTCTCTATCTCCTCTCCTTTACCTAGTTCTCTCTCTCTCTCTTTCTCTCTCTCTCTCTCTCTCTCTCTACTCTCCTTTCTTTTAATCTCCCTGTCATCTCTCATCTCCCCTCTAACCTCATTCGCCTCCCTCTATCTATCTCTCTCTCTCTCTCTCTCTCTCTTCGTCTTCTCTCATTTCTGTCTCTCTCTCTCTCGCTCTCCTATCTCCCTTCTCTCCTCTCTCTGCTGTTTCTCTCCTCCTTTCCCTGATCTCTCTCTCTCTCTCTCTCTCTCTCTCTCTCTCTCTCTCTCTCTCTCTCTGCGGCAACTCGTTGCCGACCGCAAGGAAATGCTAGCTAACCTTGGCAATGATCGCGCTCTGTAGTTCGAGCTTTCCCTGAAGCATAAGTACTTCCGACACCGACGACGGGCTGCGTTGCGGCTGCGCCGATTGGCTGGCTGGTACGAGCGCACCTGCACCTCCGTGCCGCCCAGTGGGCGTGCGCTCAGCCGATGCCGCCGCCGCCGCCGCCGCCGCCGCCGCCGTCGCCGCCGGCTCAGTTGCCACCTCATTTGCTCTGTGTTAGGATAAGCAGCCGCTCGCGCAGCGTCCCAGGCCCAATCCGGATGCAACATAAGACGCAGCTGTCATCCCGGAGTGAAGCGTAAGTGATAAGTGAGAGACAAAAGCTTCGCGAAAAAGTGCAAAAGCTTCTGCTCCGCGAAGCCGGCCTGGCAGCCAGCCGTCGTTGGGGCTGCGAGTTGGCGTGAAAGGCGAAAGTTCGCACGAGGCGGCACGCTTGGAGAGGACCGGGATCGGCGCGAGGCTATCGCTATAGATATCGTCTGCACTCGCTCGTCGCGATGAAGGCGGCTACGCCTACGCGAAGCAGAAAAGTACCTCAGCGTCTCCGACCCCGATCCCGAACTAGACGCACTATAGGCTTGATCATTCGATTCCATGCTTGTGACCTGCGCGACAAAACGAGACGGCGGCGGCTCCGCTCCAGCGCCCTCGTCCCGAAAGCGAGTGCAGAGCCGCGCGAAGAGCAGCGGCGACGGAGGCGCCGCCTGGAGGAGCAGGCGCGGCCGCGCACGGCAAATTTCGACGTCGCCGTGGAGGCCGCGAAGGCAGCTGCAGCACTGACAGGCTGCGTCCGTCTCACCGATGGCTGCGCTTTCACCGAGATTTCGCCAAAACGACGATCTGCGCCCGGACCAAGCGACGCCGCGGCAACTCTGCCCGTTCAACGCGGGCACTGCTCCTATTGTATGGGCCAAAGTTGGAAAACCGTAATCCACCCGCTGGCCCGCCACGCAAGCGCGAAGCCCCCGCCCCTCCACCGCCCTTCCGGTGGCGCAGCGCCCCCCCCCCCCCCCCCCCGCAGTGGTACGCTGCGATGGAATGCGGACGTGGACGGCGCCGAACGCTCGCCCGCCGAGGGCCGCTCCCGCCGACTACCTCAGGAGGCAGTCGCTCGGCCGGCGCGCCGGGGTCACCGCGGCGCTCGTCTGCCGCGCCCACGCAGGCGGAACGCGAGAGCGGCTGCCGCAGCCGCGACGCCTCCGATCGCGGTAGCCGGCGGGATGGTGCGCGACGGAAGTGTTCGCAGGGCGGCCACCGTGCGCGAAGCGAAGTGCGCTGCTACCGCCGCCTGTCTGCGCCTCGACCGGAAGCTCCCTACGGAACGAGTCGTTCGCTTCCGATGCGAAGCGACGCCGACGCAGCGAACCGCGATCAAGACAGCTGGAGAGGGCAGCTAACCTGCTCCGTCGTCGGCCTTGACGCCGTAAGGCGTGACAGCGAGCTCGTCCGCCGCCGAGCCAGGCTGAGCTCTCGGCCGGAACTGGTGCTAGCCGGCTCGAGGGCTGCTCAGCGCGTAGATGGCACTGTTGAGGCCTATGCGAGATTTCGCGGTCATATAGATGGGCCGTTTTCTGTCTCCCACGATCTCTCTCTCTCTCTCTCTTCTTTTCCCTCTTTCTTTCTCTCTCTCTCCCTCTCTCTATCTCTTTCTCTCTTGCTCTCACTATCTCTCTCTCTCACTATCTCTTTTTCTCTCTCTCTCTCTCTCTCTCTCTCTCTCTCTCTCTCGCCTGTCTCCCTTTGTTTCTCGTCTCTCTACCCTTGCTACCTTTGTCTCCCTTGGTGTCTCTGTCCCTTTCTCCCAGTGCCTCTGACTTTCTATGTCTTAGTCTGGCTTGATGTCAGTTTGCGTGTCTCTTCTCCATAGCATAGGTTAATTTAATTAAGAGATGTTGAGTTCTCTGAGGGTGTTAGATTAATGAATTGTTATTATTATTCTCTCTCACACTGGCCCGCTCAGTACTTCCGGTCCTGGGGCTGCTTACGCTCGCCCGTGCCAGCGCGCCATTCGAAAATAATGGACAGCTTTACGAGCTCAAGGGCTTTCGCGCACTTCGAATGCGTCAAAAATTATTTAAATCACGTTATTAGCCTTGGGATTTACGGTTTTCTGCTGACATTGAGGCTAGAGCGAAGATGTCGTAATGGACGACCGGGCTTCAACTGACATGTCGGCTGCTCATTGGAGTCACACTTCTGACGTCACTCTTGCCGGCCTAACGACTGGGCAATAACTTCCTAACTGATCTAACCTCCCGCCGGCTTCTGGTCTGACCTGAAAGATATCATTCGTAGCTGGCCTGGTATGCCGAATTTCTCCTCCGGGCTTGTCAGCGTCAGAGGGGAGGTCGAGACCGTCGGCGACTGCAGGTCGCCATCTCCCGCGTCAGAGCGGCCCACGCGGCACTGCCGCCGGGAGGCGCTACTGCCAGGGACAGGCCGATGTCTGCACGAGGGCAGGATCAGAGCTCCGCGGCGATCGGAGCTCCCCCTTCCCGCTGCTCTACGTCACCAGAGGGACGGTCCATGCAGATCTGCTAGCCAACAGTGGCATTCGGACAGCTCGCTCGCCGGCCGCCGCCATACGGCTCGGGGTAGTGGCGAGCTAAAGACGGGCACGAGAAGTCGTCGTCGTCGACTCGCTGACGTCGCACGGGCGCAAGCTCCTCGCGGCAAACGGAGCTTGAATGACGCTTTGCTGACGTCAGCGTAGGGAGCTGAAGGGCTATGGACTCGGTAATCGTAAAATCCAACTTGGCCAACAGGTCCTATCCTCGGTACGAGCAAGCTGATCTTCCAGCACCAGCCGACTGCAGCCCAGCACCCGCGTCACTCAACGCGTTTCAGCCAACGGGTATTTCCCCCGACCCAAAGTACCAGAGGCAGGTCGCCGGCCGCACTGAAAGCACAGGGCGGCCGGCGATCGGCTCCGTCCGCTCCGGCGTCGGTGTCACCAGGCCACCCACCGCTCCGTCAGCGAAGTCGGCCGGGCCCGAGCAAAAGCCGACCGGCCTCCGCTGTCCGCGCGCTCGCGCGCCGGCAGTGGGGGGCAGCCGGTCAGACCCCTTCCTAGCGACAGCGACGCGCGGCCAAGCCGCAGCCCGCTGATGCAAGGAGGTGTCTGCCGGTCCTCAGGATTCCCATCCAGCTGCAAGCGGAAGCTGCAAGAGGAACGACCAGCTAACATAGCGTCCTGCTATAGGCGTAACGGCCATTGCAGATGTGTACGGCTTACTATGGGTGCTATGTCCATAGCAAAATATTCGCAGCCACCAGTAGGTATGATTATGAAAAAACCGTTTCCATATCGTTGTTCACATTTATTAATATTACTCGGTATGTATTGGCGAATAAAAAAAATCTCAGGATGAGGACCCAGGTAGGCTTCGTAATCGAGGAAACTGCAGAAAACAGCTGCAAAATGGCATTAAAAAAAAAACTTGTCCACTGCAGCGAGAAGCGAGAGAGAGCTAGAGAGACAAACAACAGAGGAGGAAGCTGAACACTGTAAGGGTCCAAGTATTAATTGCAGTTTGTTGTTGTTGTTAGCGTAGACTGATTTTTTTCCCTCGTCTGGGCCTAGTTGAAGGTCAATGAATGGCTCCAAGTGTACGTATGCATATGTCTCCGTCGGGATCACGGCAGAGCTATGAAGATGAATAGCGGCTTTTGGTAAACATTCGGTAGCCAACAAATTTCCTCTCAAGCAACGAAGAGAAAGTGGGAAGCATAGCACAGTCGGGAGAGCAGTTGAGGTAGTGAGTAGCATATAAGTAGCAGCTCAGGACCGCTGAAAAAGATGTGCCATAGTCGGCAGCAGGAGAGTAGTTGTCGTTGCGTAAGAATCTTGGATGCAAGTTCCACAGTCTAGGACCTGCAGAGCTAAAGCTTCTGTCGCCAACGGTCTTTAAGCGGAGGAATGGAACAGCTAATGTATTGTCCCCACAGGACCTGAAGGCGCGAAGAGGCTGAAACCGGTGCAGCAGTTCAGCTAGGTACGAAGGAGCCAAGCCGTGGCGGGCCTTTGGGTCAAGCTGCGAACTTTGCTCTGTATCTGTTGATCAACCGGCAGCCTCCCTAGCTCTTTTGGCAAAGGAGGCACGTGCTCAAAGCGCTGGAACTTGAAGACTAGCCTTGCAACCATATTCATAGCCAGCTGCAGTAGCCTAATTCCTTTCTTTGGTAGCCCAGTCAAAAGAGAATTACAATAATCAAACCGAGACAGAAGTAAGGAGCTAGTTAAATTTTTTGCAAGCTACTGTGGAAGACAGCTCCTAATCTTGAATGGGGATCGGGTGTGATGGCCAGCTGTAGAAGCAGTCTTCTTTATGAAGCTTTTAAAATTTAGGCAGCTGTCAAAAACGAAACCTAAATTTCGAGCACGTGGTGTTTCGCACAACAGCATCACATGTTAGAAGAGCAAAGCCTTTTAATCCAGCCACACGCTTAAGGTGTCCTTTGAGTAGCAGTTTTGTTTTATCGTCATTTAGTTTCAAGAAGTTTTCCAACATCCAGGATCTAATGTCGGCAAGGCAAGCATTCAGTTGATCTGTTGCTGCGGCAGATTCCGACGGTCAGAATGACAAATGCAGCTGAGTATCGTCAGCATGAAAGTGATATCTTATTCCAAGGGCCTTAATTACTTTTCTACAAATCAAAGCCTAGGCTTTTAATGCCCGTGTTTATCAAAGCCAGCCCACCTAGTACGAAGATATATTTAGCTGCCTTGCACACGGGGGCCATGCTTAATTGTGCCCTTGACTCGTAGAAGAGAGCGGTAATTCTCTATGTCGTCTTCGTAAATTTTGTCAATGTCGGCTATTGAACCAGCATTCATTGTAGTTAAACTGAGAATGCGGTCCCGGTTTGTTTTCTTGACGTGCATTTCCTTGCTGCGGCTCCCGACACGGTAATGACCGACAGTGCCAATTGCTAGGATCTTTGGTAGCCCTATTCGATAGAGGAAGTCGTTGCTAAATGGGATGCGATCTTATAAGATCATTTGTAAGAAAAAGAAGGAAGAAAGATATTGAAAGGTACAGAGATAAAAGTACAGTGAGAAAATAAAAGTTTGGGGTAAAGGTGAGAGGAACGAAAGTCTGACCTGTTTTACCATCTCCGAGTGAATGCAAAACTCTTGATTCTACGCTGAGGACTGTAGTAAATACTCTATAGCTGAAGAAAGAGCTTCCGAAGAGACGGCCAAATTAATGCATAAAGCTGCTGAGAAGATCGATGATAGATACGAAACACTAGCCAACCCGCCGCCATCATCATCCAGCCATCTGACGACCTCTGCTGAGCGTACCGCTACTATTTTAAGTTGGCGCGCCCTATTAAATGTCACAATTCATCTCATTTTATCGACATTATCATCAGCATGATTTGGACATTGACGTCTTCAGAAAAAAGCGATGCACTTCTCGACTGTTCAAAGAAACATTTTAATGCCGCTGCCCAGAGGGTTAGGTAACGGCCTTACAGAGATGGGCAACGAAGGAGATTCATTCGCCAAGTAGCGAAAGCATGCATACCTATAAGTTCAATAACGACCTATTAGCAACACGTTTGAGAACTTTGGGTGGCCACAGCTTTGGAGAAGCTAAAATGTAGCTTACAAAGCCAGCAGAACCCCGGAACTCGCGAAAGCTTCAATGTGGTCCATTCAGAAAGTTTAAACGCCAGGAAAGAGAGCACAGAAATGTGAATGCAGAAGATGTGGATGCAGCTAATCGAAATCATCCAGACCTCAAGTAGCTGCCAGCTCTGGTGCACCGTTTGTACTCGAGATCGTACACGTGACCCCCTGTCTGGGTATCCACCTGGCGCTGCCAGCTCTGGTGCACCGTTTGTACTCGAGATCGTACACGTGACCCTCTGTCTGGGTATCCACCTGGCGCTGCCAGCTCTGGTGCACCGTTTGTACTCGAGATCGTACACGTGACCCTCTGTCTGGGTATCCACCTGGCGCTGCCAGCTCTGGTGCCAGACAAAATGCCATTAACAAGTATTCGTACTTTGTAGATGACGGCCATGAGTGACGTCGGTACCCAAACGCCGAATGGTTCCGAAGATCAGTGAAAAGCAGGATACTTGCTGTGCTTTTCCAAGCTTGATGTCTTGCTAACCCGTTGGCTACATCTGCTCCGGCTGCCTGCTTTAAAGCATTCTGAGGATGATTTCGTTCTCGTAGGGCGCTTTATGAAAGACTTCATTTTTATTAATTTGGTTCTCTGTGAGTAGTAAGCTGCCAGTTTCAGATGCAGAAGACACTGCTTTCTTTTAATTGTACCATCCAATACATCTGCTCATCTATACAGAATAAATACTCGCAGCAAGGTTAGAATTGTAAGTATATTTATCAAAGGACGGAGAGCAGAGAGCCGTAGCGACGACGCAGAGTGCAGCTCCAATCAAGGAGAGTGAAGGAATAACGCTAGCAGAGGGCAGCACTGTCTCTCGTGTCTCCTAACTATGTGACTCCTAATATGAATTTACTGTCGCATTAACTCGAACGAGTGATGATCAACAGTGACCGAGGACTCATGAAATCCTCGCAGCCCTATGTACGTGCCGAGTGGCCAATCAAGGTCAGTATCCTCAGCCACTCTATTCAGGATCAAGGGCAGACATGAGGTGAATCTCCTCCGAAGGAAAGAGGCGGTCGCGAAGCCCCTGATCTCCGAAGGCACAAGAGAAAGATCTAGAAGAAGAGACAGGGGAGTTGCCCCAGCGCCATGTTGCTTACAGAAGGCGGTGCCTCCAGAGCAGCTACCAAAGAGTCGAGTTGCTGCCTGGCAGCGACGGCGTATAAACATCGTTAGCGGATGCTTTCCAGGAGCCTCGCTAAATGGCTACAGAAGTTGTTAGTGCTTGGATCTCGCCGCTAATCCATTTAACTACTCGCCGGCTGCCCCTACTTCAATTGCACTGCTAAATTGACACAAGTCAGCGGCCTTAGCGAGCCTAACCGACTAGTTGTTCCGCAGGGCCTGCTCTCGCTGGTGATAGCTCATGGCGGATGGCGGTGACGGCTCGCTACGCTGCCAATCTCATAGCCAAGTACGCGCCAGCCGCGATCAATGTGCTGCGCCAAACGAGAGAAGAATGGAGAAAGAGAAGAATGGAGAAAGAGAAGAATGGCTAGGCAACCAAGGCGAGGCGTACCTTCGAGAAAAGGCCACCGAGACGCCTGCGGGTCTTCTCTCTCCTCTCCTAGAACGGATGGAGTTGTCACCAATAATCCTAGTCTCGCGGTCCATGGGCTATTCGCTGCCTTTAACGAATGGAGGAAGGTTTTTGGAATGCCTCCTCTCGCTCGGTCAAGGACATCCATTTTTCCGGTTCCTGGTGCACGCCGATATGTGGTTTAGTTAGTGTGAACTCGTTTATGTATCAATTTATGTCCTTTTACCCTTCCGGCTGGCAGCGATAACCTCTTACGAAGTTCAACTCATGCAAAATAATCCGGTAGAATTCGAAAGAAGTAAATAGTATATTGAGAAACGACGTTTTGCACCGAACCGGCATCGGGCCGGGAATCGGGCTAGCGAGAGCGTCTGACATCTTACCCCCCCCCCCCCGATCGCCGAGCACCCGGAAAATAGTTCCTAGTGTTGTAAACTACATTCGTCCTGATCAATTTGCACTTCACATCTTTTCTATCCTTCTCTGCCATCTTGTTTGCGTCCTCGCGCTTCTTTTAGGCTCGTGGAGATTTAGCTTCGAGTAGCTGCTGCTGCTGCTGCTGCTGCTGCTGCTGCTGCTGCTGCTGCTGCTGCTGCTGCTGCTGCTGCTGCTGCTGCTGCTGCTGCTGCTGCTGCTGCTGCTGCTGCTGCTGCTGCTGCTGCTGCTGCTGCTGCTGCTGCTGCTGCTGCTGCTGCTGCTGCTGCTGCTGCTGCTGCTGCTGCTGCTGCTGCTGCTGCTGCTGCTGCTGCTGCTGCTGCTGCTGCTGCTGCAGGGCTGCTGCAGGGCTGCTGCAGGGCTGCTGCAGGGCTGCTGCAGGGCTGCTGCAGGGCTGCTGCAGGGCTGCTGCAGGGCTGCTGCAGGGCTGCTGCAGGGCTGCTGCAGGGCTGCTGCAGGGCTGCTGCAGGGCTGCTGCAGGGCTGCTGCAGGGCTGCTGCTGCTGCCCGGACTCAGCACCGGGCAGCAGCAGCAACAGTTGGCTCCGTGGAGCAGTTATGCACGGCTGCTGAATCTGAGGGCGAGTCGCGGCGTACGGCAGGCGAACGGCGCTCAACTAGAAGACGATCTGGTTGGCTGAATCGCTACGGACACCTAGTATGATGCAGGTATTCAATCCTGCTGACCCACTGACCTATCGACCTATTGAGCTTGACTACCTGAAGCTACTCAGTCAGTCCTCCTCGGCCTTTACTTCGCCCAAGTACTGTTTCCCCTCGTGCAAACGGGTGGGGGTACGGACATTCCCCCCCCCGACATTCCCCCCGACATTTCCCCCTGGGGTATGGGGTTTAGGGTTAAGAGTCCTAGGGTTTAGGGTTTAGGGTTTAGGGTTTAGGGTTTAGGGTTTAGGGTTTAGGGTTTAGGGTTTAGGGTTTAGGGTTTAGGGTTTAGGGTTTATGGTTTAGGGTTTAGGGTTTAGGGTTTAGGGTTTAGGGTTTAGGGTTTAGGGTTTAGGGTTTAGGGTTTAGGGTTAAGAGTCTTAGGGTTTAGGGTTTAGGGTTTAGGGTTTAAGGTTTAGGGTTTAGGGTTTAGGGTTTAGGGTTTAGGGCTAAGAATTCAGGACGGGCTGTACCTCCGCCGCCTGAATCCCACTTGCTTGTATTCCGCGCTTTAATTAGCACATTTTAGAGCGTAACGAGATCTCTTGAGAGGGAGCTATACTCAGTAGACCTCAGAGGCTTCGCGATCATTTGCAGGTAACGCGCGGCACGCTGTAGCGCTCGCCCTCTTTGAAGGGTACTAACACGTGCCTGGCGGCGTCGGAAAGAGCGAGCGGGACCCAACTCACGCATGACCGAACTGTATGGCTCGCCGCAGCTGCAGCTGCCGCCGCTCACTCCATTAGAGACCATCCTTCCAATCCATCCATATCTTTTAATTTGATTTCGATTGAGCGTGAACTTCATTTGATCATGTACCGTATTTTCCTGCATATAAGATGCACATAATCCTAAGACTCACCCGTTTATAAGATGCGGGTTTTGACGATTTGTATAAAAAAAATATTACGTAAGATGAACCCGTATAAAATACGGGTTTGGAGTACGTAAACTACGGCGGCAGTATGTTCGTGTGTACTCGATCAACGGTGAGTCGTGTGCAAAGAGAGTTCGTGGTGGCTGTAGGATTGAGCTCCTGCAGCCCGCGAGTGTAAGTAGCCATTTGTCATTGGTAGCGAGGATGTGAAGATTTCCTGAGAACAGTTCCTGCGAAAAAAGGCAATGATTCGAAGGCTAGATCTCGATCAGTGCTAGCTCTTTGCAACCCTGATCTGACATTTTTCGACGGCCATTAGTGACAGGCCAATTGCCAATGTGCACGCGCTGTCGTTCTTTGAGGTCAATCTCAGATGATAATGCCGCTGCACTGCACTGATAGGCATGCTGGACAGGAGCAAACGTATGGATGGCGACATTGCCCCGCGCGTGCCCGCGGGCGTCCAGGCCCGCGGGCACCCGCGCTTCCAGGGCGTAGAGAAACGGTCCGGTGTGGGAGCAATCAGCCTGACTGACTGTGCCGTTACATCGTATGCCAGTCAGGCAATTGAACGCACCAAAACGATCTCGCGGCGTACGTCGTGTAGTAATAATAATAATAATGCACTTGATAAAGCGTCCTCAGAGAACTTAATCTCTTTGTAGGCGCTGATACACAAGAAGGCGGCTCCTGCCGAAAGTGATTGCGTGCATCGTGGATTGGTGTGACGTCGCCACACTTTTTAAGCACCCATAATCGGCTGCTTACCGACTTGCCGATACGTCATCGAGACTTGACGTAGAGAAAAGTCCAGGAGACTTGGAGAAGCGCTCCCCGATCCAGCACGCATTTCGGCTATCGCCGGGAGCAGTGCGGCAATACTTCTGACGGGGAGCGGCTGCCACTTGCCTCGACAGAATGTAACGGGGCAGAAACTGCTTTATCGCAAGCGACCGGTGATGAAATAGAACACGTAATCTGTCGGCGGCGACCAAGCACCGTCGCCCCTACATTCCACCAAACCACCGGTTATTTCCTACGGTGCACTTCAGGTAACAGACGATACCATCTGCTATCTCACTATTCTTGGTAGCGGGTGGCCCTGTCAGACCAATTTGTTTCCGGCGAAGCTGCAGGCAACCGCGCTGAGGAACCTAGCTGTTCCACCTTCTAGTAGTGCAGACTAACGCAGGTCTGATCGTTTTGCTGGTTGTCCTGGCTGTGCAGGAATGAAGGGAAAGGATTGAGAGAAAATAGAGGGGATATGAAAAAGAGAGGGAGAGAGAGTAAAAAAACGAGTAACACGGATGGATGGGTAGAAAAAGTTTCATCACAAGAAAGATTACTCACGTGTAATCCCCTACTCAAACGAGCTCTTTCGCAGGACATTTCGCCTTTTGCTATTTATTTACACAGTGCGTACACCGAGAACCTGTGTCGCTCCTTTTTGGCTTGGCCGAGGCTCAGCTTTAAGCACGCGCCCCTGCGACGCCCAGTGGCGGGTAATGGCGGAGGGTATTCTCAGTTCTGCTCAGTTACTGCCCCTTATTGGCCCCCGCCCCCCGAATCTGGTGTGTGTGTGTGTATAGTGGAAAAATTGCTTGGCAGAGCCTTCTCGCCGACGACACCATACTTACAGACTAGGCTCCCAGACGTTGGAGGTGTGAGTATATGGGCTTCGGCTGAGCCTTAAGCTGTGTGTTCAGACACTAGCAAAATGTCCCTAGATTGTGAACAATGAGCTTAGCCTCTGACCTTAAATGAGAAACGCTAAGGAAAAGCCGCAATAAATGGGATCCTGGTTTTCGGCCTATTTCCCCTTACTTAACGACTGGTATACGGAACTACTGCACATCGGGCATCGCAAGCTTACAGCTGGACAAAGACACTTTGCTGCTATAATTGTTGATGCTGTGGTGCGACCTTCAGCTCTCCTCTGCGATAGCAGCTTAAATTTTTTAAGTTTCGTTAAGAAAACTGCCTCCAAAGCTTTCCATCACGTCTGATCTCAGTGTAAGATTAGGGACTGTCTACCGCTGTGGCTTTCCGGAAATTGACTTGCTCGATGCTTCTGTCAAGGCCAGACTACTGCAACTCCGCCTCGACCGGGCTACCGTAAAAAGCCGTTGATCGTGATGAATAAAAAATCTAGTGATGAATACGGCAGCAAGATTAGTCAAAAAATCCAGCAGGTTCCGTCTCCTTTGCTGTTGGAGCTTCGATGGCTTCCGTTTAATTGGCAGATACAGAGCAAAATTAGTTTACTCTAACCCACAAGGCCCGCCATGACTTGGCTCTTTCATAACTAGCAGAACCGCTGCACCAATTTCAGCCTTCTCGTGCCCTCAAGGCCTGTATAGACAATACAGTAGCTGTCCCTTTCCTCCGCCTACAAGCCGTTGGCAACGGAAGCCTTTGCTTTGGAGTTCCTAGACTGTGGAACGCGCTACCATCGTTCTTACGCAACGACATGTCCTCTCCTGTTGCCGAGTGTGGAAAATCCTTGCCAGCCGTTCTGAGCTGCTACTTCCATACTAGTCATATCCTCGACTGCATTCCTGACTCATCTATTCTCCTGAGGAACACTCCCTCAGTTGGTATGGCCTTGTTGAGTCACAGATGGAAATACATTACATAACAGTATAATTATATGTATTTAATGGGATTTGTGTATGACTTACGACCTCATCCATATATACGGTGCCAGACTGACCGCAGACACACAGTTTGAGCAACGGTCTTGCCACCGATGAGTAATTAGAAATGCTGCTAGCTGCTAAGCTTGCTAGAGAGTCGACATGGAGCTGCCTGCCAGCTACCAGCTAGCTACAAAGGTAGTCAACTTTTTCGTTTTCGCCAAGACTGTTTCGCTGCTACCACCGCTTGTAGGTCTTTGTTCGAGCGCTGTATCCTTACAGTTTGGCGTATTTCAATCGTCAGATCTGTACACATTGCAAACGCTGCGATACTACACGAATAAGCAAGGGTCACGGCCGACGTAGCATAAGCTTGATCGAAAAACAGGTCCCAAATGATGTTTTAGTTTTCCGATGGGGTGATTGGCCTGGCTACTCTGGTTGATTAATTAGCTAAATTAGTATTAGTATTAGTAGTACTCGAATAGTTAGTCTCAGCCACGTTCGATGCTAATTAAAGTCTACGGAAGCCGTTAGTTTGGTGGCACAACATTCAAGTAGGCGCGGCTCGCGGTGAGAGCTAGTGCGACGGCTTAAGACGTGGCTTTGGAGCTGTTTCGGCCACGGTAAACCACGGACGTGCGTTGAAGTGTATAGAAATGAGCGGTGAATACCGCTCTGGAATTGCATTATACAGGTTAGATTTTGCGGAAAACGACGTCACAAACAGGGCACAGCGGCTTGACGTGCGGACTGAACTAACAGCCACAAACACCAACGCATGCAGGTAAGCCGCAGTAGTGCAACACTGCAGCAACTAATAGTCCCCATGGGTAATAAGTCCATATCCACAGCTTTGAGTAGTGTGTTTGACAGAGAAGGCGGGTTGCAGGCTTTCAACAGCTGCTGAAACGTGTAATAACTCTCCTACGGTGCCAAACCAAGAGGTCAAATGAGCTCAACTGCTTGGGCGTAAATTCTCTCCAGAAGTCCTACCACCTATTAATAGGCTTCAGCTTGCATGCTGCTTTGGCTATAGATAATTGCATAACTGGTTACTAGCAATTACAATTCGAGAGCTGCAAACAGGGAGTGCCAGTAATAATTTGGCCGATCTATCACGCCACCGTTTCGGTGCCTGTCCTTGAATTAATGCCTTCCTCAGCCGGCTTTGTAAACAAACCTTAACGCAGCGGTGTCACGCGTCAACGCACGCCTTACCCAACGTACCTCGTTGGGCTCACACATACATTTAAATCGGGGATCGTTCAGACGAATTCTTTGAAGCGGTCATAACAGCTGTCTTGTCTGCATCGTAACCATCAACAGCCGTCGCAGCAGTCAGGTGGGCTTCAATGCGTATCCAGCAACCTTCGGCTTTTCAAGAACCAAGTTCGGCAGCATTTTACTTGGCTGGAGAGAGGCAAGTACCATCTAGCCGCAGAGCTATCTCAGTGTATACCTGAATCGACCTTAACCTAGATCAAGATTAGCATGCACAACACAAGGCTAAGCACACCTCCCTGAACCATTGCACGAGCAATCCTGACTTCGACTTATCACATTCATGACTGGCCTTGCTTCAGCAATCCAATCTTGTCTGCCTTCGTTTAGGTTAGGCACTCTACGGGGTACGATAGACAGATATGAGCTCAGTGTTCAATCGATCTAAGCGATCTAAGCAATCGATTCAAGAGATCGACAGGCTTCTCGGCAGTGAAGAGCTATAGCCTGCGAGGCGTGGCCATAGCACTGCGTTGTACAGCATAGCACAAACGAGGGTTCTCATCCGGTCCTCAGCAATTCTCTCGAACAGCTCCGAAACCTAATGCTTCAAGCGCCGTGTGTGGCGGCTTCCTCTCTCGGACAGAACTAGAGCCAAAAACGCAGCGCTCGTAACGGTGCTAGTCTCAGCCGACGCATGATGACTAGCGGATGAGCTCTCTGAGCCTCAGAGAGTCATGGCTCACGGCTTGCAGGTGCAGCGCCGGTACCTAAATATAAATAGCGTAACTCGCTCGCGGCCGCTATAATTCAGGAACCTTAAATGCTGAATACCCGTCATAATCTGACTCATTTGACGTACTCCCGTTTTAATATAATCCGGTGAGTAACCGCCGTCGATCGTCGGGCCGGCGTCCAATTCGTTTCCCTTTGCAACCTTGCAGCCTGCGGTGGTAGCTTTCGTAGTGCTGGCTTTGGATCTATGACAGGTAAAGGCGTGCGGCGGCTCCAAGTCTTGTCTCCTTACAGGGTCATTTAGATATTGAGAGGCCATCGCTTTCGCGAAGTTCGCCGGCATGGACGTGCATAGACCCAGACCGAGAGAGCGGTGCATGCGGCACTATAGAACGTGAGGAATGCTAGGCCATGATAGGCTGGCTAAAATATTCTGTCAAGATATTTCAAACGCCGCAGAGCAACGTTGGATGCCCTGGAAGCGAGTGCGATTTTTAGTTGCAGGCTTCATTGCGGACAATCGCGGCCATTAGAAATAGGTCCGTGAGCCAGGATCCTCGAGCCTGAACGTGACCGCTGCAGGTGCCACTGCAGCTCAGTTGCAAACACTGTAGCTGGCGCAAGCCGAAGTCGTTAAAAGGCTGACTGAAATTCAAAAAAAGAATAAAAATAGTTCTCATAATTGTAAGAGAACAACATTTACACAAGCCTTTAAGAGAATTACTTCTCTTTCTAGGCATTTCGCGTGTTCTAGGAAGGAGGCGGCGCGTTAACAGGTTAATGATACACCGCATGGACATTTCAGCACGCAACGAATTTTTCATATGAAACAAAGGTGCCAAGGCCGCGCAACGAAAAGGTACGTACTCGGCTTCTTTTTAAATTTCGCTAGTATAGAGACGGCGTGATTTTAGTCGATGGTGATTTTGAGAGCTAAGTTGAATATCATTATCGGATCAGTTACTTGTGTCCGATAAAAAAACTTCCAAATCCATGGAGGGTTTTGTGAAATGCAAGGAGAGCTTCGAAGCTCTTACATTGACCACACCTGTCTGCCCAACGGAGCAATATGCAATTATTTACTCATTCAAGAAATCAGATAATGTCAACGCACCCTCTCTTCGCTATTGTAGAGCTTCTGGAGTCAATTTCACGTCTTGCATGGAAAAGTCACTTTTATGAAAAGCCAGTGGATGTTGGTGTCCTCATTGCTTTGTTTAAGAGATCAGCTACAGAGAGAGAGAGAGAGAGAGAGAGAGAGAGAGAGAGAGAGAGAGAGAGAGAGAGAGAGAGAGAGAGAGAGAGAGAGGGAGAGAGAGAGAGAGAGAGATAGAGAGAGAGAGAGTGAGTGAGAGAGACATCTTATGTTGCTCCCACTCACGTTAAATTCAGGAGTTGAATTCAAAATTACAAGCAGCACGTAACGAAAGTTAAAGTTTCAAAATACCTAAACGTTCACTTAGTCATTTATTAAACCTCTCAACCATGCAATTAATCATTTCAACGAATCTTCCAACCATTAAATCTACAGAACAAATATGTAGAAGGAAGAATTTTGCATAGGCTCGTTGATTTCATGCATTAAAAACTCAAATTTATCAGATCAGCCTCATAGAAATATACTTTCTCCTATTAACAATAGCGATAACAATATCATCGAAGGCGTTGGATTGAGTCATGTAAATCAGCTAAAATATATTTGTACAACGTCATGTATAGCTAGTAAGTTCCATTGAGGTTTTTGAACGAGAAAATCCCCAGAGTCCGCACTTTTGAGAGTTTATAATGACCTTCTCACGAATGGTGACTTCGAAATGCAGAATTCATACCATTCATCCTCAATTAATGCTCGGGCGTCTGTCAGATTTTTTGGAAATTGCTCGCCCTCAACTTCAATTGTGTAGGTCCTATCTCAAATGACGTTTTTAGAGCGTTGTCAACCGGAAAAGTTGGAAGCCAGTGAGCCTTAAAGCAAGGAAAACCCCAGGGATCAGAGCCCAGAGGTCAAATTACTCTGAAAAAGTATTTGATTCCTCTTGCCGATGTATTCACCAACCATAATATAGGCTGTCGCTGTTCTGCGGATGGCATGCAGCTGCGCATGCGCTTTGATCTTCGAATCCCTTCGATCGAATGTCATGATACACCATGATTAACATTCTTAACACTCTTTTGCAGCATGTATAACCGACATTCGTACTTCAATATCAGCCAGTGACCTTTTCAAAATTAATGACGATAAACTAACACGTTAGTTACGAACAATCCTATAGATACTATGAACTTGGATAGCCTAAACTTAAAAATGGTCTTCACCGGCATATAACCCATAATGCATGTACGCAATCCACGTGTCCTGTCACAAAATTACCTTTCACTAGTTGACCTAATCAGTTCCACATTTAAGTCGGCCGAATTTCAACTACAAGCCATTGCGCAAACTCGAGCCTGCGCAGATACGTCAGCCAAGCTCCTGCAACTGACTGCTTGCTGGTCTATCGGCATGCAGCCAGGCTCGTCTGTCGTGAGCGTCGAAGCTTGTCTGTCGTGAGCATCACGTCACTTCTCACCAACCGGCACCAGCTCCCTCTCAAGCAGCGCATCGACTTCAATGTTCTGTCACTCACCGTCGTACCACCCGCTTTTTGTGAGCCGTGATGGCACACTATGTGAGGCTTTTCCCGACCTTTGCACTGATGTTGCGGGTTCAAAGCCAGCGGTGGGTGATCCTTTATCACCAATGCAAGTGGTGGTGATAGCCGTAAAGGCTCTTCCATCGCTATACAAAAAAGGCTGGTAAATGAGCTAGTATTTCTTTCTTAATCGAATCGTTTACCTAGACCCCGTACAAGCCTCAAATCCTGTGGAGACCATGCCTTCCGTTTGTATTCAGCAAAGCCTGGAACTCACTTCCGGCTGGCGGCTTCCGGCTAAGACATCCCCTGACTTAAGTGGGATAAGGTGGTTTGGTCCAGCGGTTAAGGTGCTCGCCCTGACCAAGGTCTGGCTGAGGTTGTGGGCTCGAGCCCCGAGGCATATGTGAAGCGCCTGAATAGAGATTAAGTTCTCTTGGGGTGCTATACAAATGAATTTTATTTATAAGGTGCTCGCTCTTCACGACCGAGGTCATGGGTTCGACTCCTGTTGCTTGGCAATCCTTAATTTTCAAGTGCAAGCGGTGGCGATATCGGCCGATAAGACTCTTCAGCCGCCGCTATACAAATGAGGCTGAGTTTAATCAGTTGAGATTGTTTTCAATTGCTGCGGTTAACTTATTGCAAATAAAAACTAGCAAAACACTAAAAGAAAATACGTGAAAAACTTTAAGAAAATCCTCTCAGAGTTTGCATTGAACGGCGAGCTGTCCTATAGCTATGCCCGTAGCCACTTTCATATCCTTTTTGGAGACCTTGCCATCAGTTCGTATTCTCTCAAGGACTGGAACGTACTCCCGATTTCTGTCTCACCATTCTCTGACTTGATGAAATGTAAGCAGAATCCTGTTCCTCACAGCATTTGCTGGATCGATGTAAATTTTCCTTTTGTACTCGTGCACATGCTGGTGCTGTGCACTTTCACCACTAAAGAAATCGATAAACTTTCCTTTTCACAGCGTACGTAAATACGTGCCCAGAAAGAGACGTAGCGTTCTCTTGGGACGCCAAGCAAATATCTTAGTATTATTTTTTATGCTATCGGCAGAGTTGCAAAGCAGCAATACACGATGTATACACACAAATTCGTAGTAGTTGAGTTGAGTAGTGAAGAGTTAGTTCCTTTTTTCCCGTTCCCTGATAGCATCTAATGGAGCGAGGCTGTTGATGGTGCCCATCACCAGCTGCATTCGTTGTAGTTTTTGGACACTGCTCTTGCGGTTGGTCACAGCCGCTGCAGGCAACGCACAGGCCGTCGATGGTAGCAGTGAGCCGTCATCTCTACTGCCAGTTTATTTGTGGGAGTAACCGTTCGGCATACGGTCTTCGCGTAGGTTATCGGGGTGCTGACGTAAATCGTACGTCAGAAGAGCTGGCGGGAAGGCGCCTGCTGACGGTCTACTCCCGCTGCGGACTGCAGCCCCATAACGCAGTCTAGTCGACCCTATTGCTGTGCGGGGAATACGATTGGGCTATGAGTCGTGATGAATAATCCGATGGGTAGCCCTCCGGCGATAGCCACGTGCCCAACTCGCTGATAGCGGCCTGTGCAACTAGGAAGAGGCGTTCGAACGGGTAACAAAGTAACCTGCCCTCACATCAATAATGTGGCTATTTTGAGATTATGACAATGCAGTTGGTTTATGGGCTGATTTATGACAGTGATATATACGTAACGGGCGGCTAAGGCCCGGAAGTTAGGTCGAGGACGCCGAGCAGGGCAGTCGTGTACTGGACTGCTGTGGCGTCCGTGTGAATAAACGTCTTTGAGCCCGCTTCGGTGTTCTGCGTGGTATCGCATATCTGCCGCTCGGAGAATGGTAAACTACAATCAAATTAGAGCCAGTGCCTACTCGGGAGATGTACACGCGTGCAATCAAGCTATATCACTGGGCTCGTGCATTATTTCAGGCAGGGCGCCAAAACAGTAGCTCTCTGAATGCGTTAGCAGGCTGCAACGGCAGCGCAAGTTAAAGCGGCCAAATTATGGTGGTTAGCTATTTTTTGTAATTGTGAGATTATGCGATTAACCGCGATTATGAGATTATGCGATGGTTAATCACAGAGGCCTTACAAAAGGCCGGCGCTCAGAGATCAGGGGCAGTCAGGATTCGAGACTAGGGGTATTTACATTGAGCTGACGTGCGCTCTAGGCCAACTTGTCCTCGGAGTCTGTAACTCGTAACTCGGAGTCTGTAACTGCCCCCTGCTGTTAAATAGACTCGTCTACATCTACGTCTGCCGCGTTTCTGCTACTGCTGGCACACCTTCGTGCATTGGTGCACGACCGTTAAGTAACTAGCCGTGCTACAACGTTCAGGCGTCATCGGTATTTGTAGCGCATTGGCTGAGACTAGCACCGTTACAAACGCTGCCTTTCCGACCTCGTTCTGACCGAACACGGAAGCCGGACCAAGTGCTCGTAACGAGGCTCGTAGTGCTTAAATGTACAGACTTCTTGGTGACATTCTAGCAAAAGCTACCCTGGGAGAGAAGGTATTTCAAAATATCATTTGCCTTTGCAAATATATTTATTAATGCATCCTACATAGCTTTTTGGTACTTTCATCGCTCTGGCCATTATGGCTCGACTACCAGATGCGCCTTGAGCCTTCGCCTACAGCTTAGCGCTGCTAAGCGCATATACTGCCTCTGTACTTGAAGTTATAATAATATATAATAATAATATTGCACTTGATAAAGCGCCCTCAGAGAACTTAATCTCTTTCTAGGCGCTTTACATTTGCTGCAAAGTGATACGCAATAGAATAGTAAGTAAAATCATGCTTGAAAAACAAACAAAATGAATAACATGGTTAGGGGTTACATGCACTGGGTCAGCATGCAAATGTGGTTAGTGGCAGCATGAACAGTGTCAGCACGCATAAGCACATCGAGGACGAATCACAAGGACCCACTAAATGCTGTCCTAAATAGGTATGTTTTTAAGTTTCTTTTAAATGTGGTCAGGTCAGGGGATGTTCTGATGCAGGTCGGGAGGGAGTTCCAGGCTGTGGGAGCATACGAGCTAAATGCACGGTCTCCAAAGGATTTAAGGTTTGTGCGAGGTATTTCTAGACTGTTGGATTCCGAAAAGCGAGTGGTACGATGCTTTGCCTGATGGGTTAGTGTATCTGAAAGATAGGCTGGAGCCATAGAATGAAGAGACCTAAAAGTGAGCGACAAAACCTTGAAGTCAATCCGTTGCTTGACTGGTAACCAGTGCAGGTCGGCGAGAAGTGGAGTAATGTGGCAACTGCGACGCTCACGACAGACAAGCCTAGCTGCAGAGTTTTGCACCAGCTGCAATCGCCTGATCGTACATGCTGGTAGGCCAGTCAGCAGTGAGTTGCAGAAGTCGAGACGAGATGTCACGAATGCATGGACCAACTTGGACGTGGTATCCTTATCTAAACAAGCCCTAATTTTAGCAATGTTATGAAGCTGAAAATAGGCTGATTTGACTGTGGAGCTGATGTGGTCGTCTAACGAGAGGTCGCTTTGGAATATGACACCTAGATTTCGAGCTGATGCAACTGGAGATATGCTGGCAGAGCCAATTTTGAAAGTCAGCCTTTCCAATTTCTGAATAACACTAGGTTTGCCCATAACTAGTAAGTTAGTTTTATCATCGTTTAGTTTTAGAAAATTTGCTGCCATCCATGATCGGATGTCATCAATGCATGCAGCAAGTGAGTTGAGAGAATTTGAGGTGCTCGAAGGCTGGGAGGGATCAAAGCAAAGGTACAACTGAGTGTCATCCGCATAGAAGTGAAAGCCTAGATTGTGCTTGGCAATCACATCAGCGAGAGGGAGAGTATAAACGGTGAAAAGGACCGGACCTAGCACAGAGCCCTGAGGTACTCCATATTTTAGAGGTACTTCAGATGATCTTTGTCCATTCACGTCAACACTCTGGAGTCTCCCACTGAGATAGGACCTGAACCACTGCAGAGCAGTGCCAGTGATGCCCAGGCGAGATTTTACGAGAAGTTACGCGTACAGCAGAACTGACCTGCTCGCTTGTGCGCATGCGTGCGCCTCGCGAGCGCGCGCGTGTGTGTGTGTGTGTGTGCATGTGTGTGTGTGTGCATGTGTGGGTGTGTGCATGTGTGTGCTTTCGTGCGCACGTGCTCGCGAATTCGGGTGTTCGAGTGTGTGTTCTCGTGGGCGTGTGCGCATGGGCGTGTTCGCGTGCGCGGGTGGGTGCGCGTGTGTGTACGTGAGTGTGTGTGTGGGAGAACGAGCTTATCAAACTTGCTGAGGTCGTGAATGCAAGTTGAAAATTGCGGAACCGAATGATCCTATTAAGTCGTCGTCACGCCGAGCCCTTCGCTCTGAGCGCTCTGAGGCTCAGCTATGGTGACCCAGCGCTGGATGAGCACCTGGCGACGAACTGTCGATTATTATTGTTATTAACTATTATTATTATTTATTATTATGTCGATTATGTCTATTATGCGTCAAGGGCAGACTATTCCTTTAAGGAATAGTCTGCCCTTGCAGCTGCAGGCGTTTCCTCCCCTCTCGCCCCTCTAGGCCACTGTTTGTCCTTATACAAACACCACTTGACTGCTAAGTCCAGCTGAGGGGCCGGCCACTAGGGGCTCGAGAGAGGTAACCGCCGGAGTAAAAGCGGCACGAGCTCAAGAGAATTCGATAGCCCCACGTCTCCCGGGCGAATCCCGGCAGCGTTCGGTGGGCAGCGTTCGGCTGCTGGACGCTGCGGCAGCGACGACGAGCAGCGGGGGCTTCTGGGCTCGCTGCCGAGCTGCTGTCTCAGCTCTCTGTTCAGGGCTTAGAGCTCAGCCGCTCTAAGCTGAGCTCTAACCCCTTCGGCTCATTCGGCTGCATTCTCGCTCGCTCACCTGTCTGTCAAGACTCGATGGAAGCGGGTGGATGGAGGCGTCTCTTCCGGCTCCGTGCTCCGAAGAAATGCCCGCGTTAAACATTGACCTATTCGCCCAAGCGAGATTGCCCAATGTCTGGTAATGCGGGGATTTCCGTAGTGGCTGGCGGAGCTGCTGTACGGCAGACCTCCAGGAACTTGTTACGAGGAGAGTCGTAACGTGATGCGGTGGGGTTGGGTGACGTCTGGCGTTGGCCGTGCGCTTTGACTGGCTCTGGCTCGCTAGCTCGCAGCAGCCGACGTCGACCGTCGTGCAGCTCATCGTGGGCAGAAGATTACCTTGATTGCTCTCGAGCATTCGGCGGAGCAGCGGGGACGGATTCCTTGTGCATGAGCCGATTTCATTAGCCTGGTCAGCAGTAGCAGCATGCAACCCGCCAGATTCCGTCTATAGATAAAACCCTACGATAGGAAGCCAGTGCAGATTGTTGAGAAGTGGTGTACTGCGACAGTTGCGACGTTCATAAAAGACACGCCTATCCGCGTACTTTTGAACAAACTGGAAGAGAGATGGATTATTGGAGCTCTTGTCGTTCAGCTTCCATTGATATTACGAGACTATTCTTCTAGGAGGCCATCAATAATAATCGCTACGGTTTGCTGACAAAGTAAACATTTTTTTAAGAGGCGGCTCGAAACTTCAAAGTTTGCTGCATACTTTACTCAAGCCGGTTTCGGAGGTCGAGCGTTGTGAATGGATCTTCAGGCTTGAGGCCTCAAATGTACACGGCATGAAAGAGCCTCGGTCTGGTGGGCGGGCCGGTGCATCTTCGGAGAGCAGCTTCGGGCTGTTTCTCCAGAGCACGAAGCCTCCAGATGAGTCGTGACAAATTGTAAGCCCGGTGCTACCGGTGCTGCTTTCAGCTTTCGGGGCGCTGCTTTAGGCTCTGCAATTAGCGGCTATTAGCTGCGGTGGTCCCTTTTAGGAATGCGTTTGCGAGGTTTTCGGGCTGTTCTTTTTCATCAGTAGTATTCAAACTTTAAAGGTAATAGTTAGCTTATTCAACAGCCTCATTTGTATAGCGACAGAGGAGCCTTCATTGCTATTGCCACCATTTGCAGTGAGCAATAAGGGATCGCCCACTCTAGGACTTGAGCCCACGACCTGGGTCATGAAAAGCGAGCACCTCACCGCTCGGCCCTGAAATAAGCACATACCTTACGGCGCCATTCTGCGATGTCAGAATCGAAAGCTGCTTCCAAAAAAAGCTACCTTTTATTTTCTTAAAGAAGATTGAATTTTCGGAGGAGGAGGGGGAGAGGCCACCGATGAGGCAACGGACTAGAGGTGGATCTTCCACGCAGAGTTTCGCGGTCCGAATCCAGAGGGCGCCACCAGGCCCTAGAAGTACACCAACGAGGCATTTCGTGCAGCTCCGTGTTCAGTGCTTACGTTCCGAGTAGGCCTCTTGGGTAACCGTACGCTTACTGAACTGATAAGTACCTTGAAATTTTTTAGATCAGCTCTGTACGCAATCAAGAAGACCCGTGGTTCTAACCTAAGCAAGTTTCTATAGATACTTACCTTAGTTTCTAGTTGCTCTAGCGTTGAGTATTGGGCCTTTGTCCCCTTCCCTCCGAAAGTTCGATAGGCCTCCCGTGCGGGCACAGAGCTACCAGAGAAGGAGCCAACGGCATTATGGGTTAAGCGTGAAAATACTGGTTAAAGTGAACAGTCAAAAGAACGAAATATTCAAAAACACAAAGGGTCCGAAAATGAAAGCTTCTCTGGGAAGATTTTTAAGACAAGTACTTAACGTAGTGCCGAGCTACTCTCTCAAGGGAGAGGTTTAGCCCCTAAACTAAAACCGCGGCTGCACCGTCGTCTTTAATTAACTGTAAACCTGCGTACTCAGGCTAGGTTCAGCCGGCGGGTCACTGCTTGTGCTGAGGCGTGACCCATAGGGTGACCGGGTGACCGGAGCTCTCGAGGAACTGGTGTCGGCTGACAAAGTCGTAGTGCTGGACGCTCTCGGTCTCGCCGAGTTATGCATCCGGATGAGTGCAGGCGTGCTCCGGCGACGCGGTGACGCACGCAAAGTGACGAGTACCCAAGGCCCGAGCGGGGCTGGGAGATAAGCACGCTCGCTGTTACGGCGTTTCGCGGGCGGCGTATCCCGCGCTTCACCGGTTGCGTCTTGCTCGTGACCTGCCCTCCATCAGCTGGCGCCCTCAGCGAGCTGAGATGTACCGCACTAGCATCTTGCACCCCAGTCCGAGCTTTCCGAGCTCCTCCGTCCGGAGGCCTGGCCTTGAGTCTTTCCTGCGCCCCACCCCACGGTTGCCTATTGTATCTAGGGTAGTCCCCAGTAGTTCTGTTTAGCTCCCCTGTTGTTGTTGGCGCATTGTTATAAAGAGGTTTGGTTTGATCAAACGGCCGCTCGACTTGCCCCATCCCAGCGACGTGGCCTGAGCATTGCGGGGCTGGGCGGGAAATAGCAGCCCCGGCCCTTAAATCTCGGCTGCACCTGCACACCCGGATGTAGGGCAGTGGCCCGCTAGCCCTGGCTCTACCTTGCACTGGCAATCCCGAGCACGGGCACGTCCAAAGGGAAACCACCCACGCAACCCACCCATTCAATATTCCTCATAGGTAGTCTTTGGAAAGGTCAATTTATTTCCCAACGATTTGCATTCATTATATTCCCTGTGTATCTGGATTACGTAATAGAATGTAAGGATCTGCGTCCGTAACTCCACACAGCCGCAATGACTGTGTGGGCGTTACGCAGGAGAGCTTTGTGCAGCGCACTCCAAGCCTATTTGGCTTTCGGTGCGTATTCGGTAGCCAACAGACTTTATCTCACGCATTAAAAAGGGAAATTGAAAAGCCTAGCTGATCAGGAGAGCACTAGAGGCAGTGAGTAGCGTGGAAGTAGCAGCTCAGGACCGCTGAAAAGGATGAGCCATAGTCGGCAGCACAAGAGTAGTTGTGAGTTCCACAGTCTAGGACCTGCAGAGCTCGAGCTTCTGTCGCCCACGGTCTTTAAGCGGAGGAATGAAACGGCTAATCAACTGTCCGTTAAATCCTAGCTGATTTAACAGCCTCTTTTTTGTATAGCGACAGAAGAGCCTTTACGGCTATCACCACCGCTGGCAGTGGCGATAAAGGATCGCCCACCGCAGGAATCGAACTCGTGACTTAGGTCGTGAAAGCAACTGCCTTACCTAGTGAGCCATCACGGCGGCCCTCAGGGCATGAGTAGGCCTCGACTGATGCAGCAGTTCAGCTGGGCGAGAAGACGCCTCGCCGTGGCGTGAATTGTGAGTCAGCGTGATCCCTTTATTCTGTATCCGTTGATCAACCGGCAGCCGTCCGGCAGCTCTTTCAGCAAAGGAGACGCATGCTCGAGCCTCTGGGATTTGTAAGCTAGCCTCGCTTTCAGTGCTAACAGGTCTGCATTGTTGAGGGGCTGGCTCCGTGAGACGGGTAGCTGCTCCCGAAGCATTCGGGCGCAGCTACCCGAACTGGCCAACCGGGATGCAGTCCGCCCATTGGCCCGATTTCTAATGCCCATCAGCAGTAACCCCGCCCCGACGCGCTGAAGCGACCGAAATTTCGCTGGCGCAGTGTGAGAAGTCAGCCGCCCAACGAAACACTCGCTCACACATGAGGAGGTCTGGAGCTACTGCTTGGCTCTCTGCTCCACTCATTAAAGAGTTATGATTTATGAATGTGCATTGCTTAGCGGTCTTTCACCCTAAGAATGCAACACGTATGTGTATATATATATAGAGAGAGAGAGAGAGAGAGAGAGATAATAAATGCACGTACAACGACTACGTCTCAATTTACAGGTATATTTATACTAGAGCTCACTGCCTGTGGCCTCGCTTCACTGAGTCGTGTAGTTCAATTGCACGTCACTCCCGGAAGCACTGGTCGCCATCTTACCATGTGGCGGAAGGACGGACTTTCTCAGTTTAATTGGTAGAGATTCGTAGATATTCGTGTTTGCTAGTAAGAGATATTACCCTGCGGGTATACCTGTGTGTCAACTCTAACAACGTCCACTCTGTACGTAGATGAAAGGGGAGCTTAAAAGAACTATCTAGTGCGAGGAGAATGTGAAAGGACCATCAAGTCTGACTACTTTCAGCGACATAACGTGGCTAAAATTCGGGCTTGTTTAGGCAGGGATACCACATCTATATTAGTCCATGCATTTGTGACATTCTTTCTTGATTTTTGTAACTCACTTCTTGCTAGTCTACCGGCCTGTGCACTCAGGCGCTTACAGTTGGTGCAGAACACTGCAGCCAAGCTTGTCTGCCGTGAGCGTCGCAGCTGCCACATCACACCACTTCTCGCCGACTTGCACTGGCTCTCAATCGAGCGCAGCATCGACTTAAGGGTTTTATCGCTCACTTTTATGTCCCTTCATTCTTTGGCATCAGCCTACATATCAGATCTACTGCCCCACCAGGCTAAGCATCGTACTACCCGTTTTTCGAGATTAATCTTTTGGAGACCGAGCATAAATTTCGCATGCTCCTTTAAGCCTGGAACACACTCCCGACTTTCGTTGCGACATCTCCTGACTTGTCCAAATTTAAAAAGAAACTAAAAATGCATCTATTTATGACAGAATTTAGAGGGTCCCTGCGATTCGTCCTTTATGTGTTTATTCGTGCAAGTTGCTACTAGCCACACTTGCATGCTGATCCTGTGCATGCCACCCCTAACCATGTTATTCCTGCTGTTTATTGAGCATGTTACCACTAACCACTCGATCGTGCTTCCTTCATAGCAAATATAAAGTGCCCAGAAAGAGGCTTGAGTTCTCTGAGGGCGCTATACCAAATGCATTATTATTATTATTAAAGGACTGTTGCCTTGAATAATCCGGATAACAAACGAACTGCTTTATCGCGAATTTATTTCGATTAAGGTCATGCTCTTCACAACGATGCTCCCAGCACCAATTTCTGTCACCAGTTCCTGTTCGCCCATGGTCTGGACACTCAGGATTAACTGCTACCCATGTCCATGACTGAGTTAAGCGGAGCTGGACGATCGACGGAGTCAGGCGGCGGAGTCGCTGTATAGAGTCTCAGCTTCAGTTGCTTGCAGTCTCTCGACTCTCGCATGCCGGCTTCCTGGACGAGTATGCGTTTTTTTCTGTCGCAAGACCAGTTCCGGGTCGCGCCGGGCTAGCCACTCTGGATTGACTGCAAGAAAGCCTACCGGGAAGCAGGCTCCGCTGGGCGCTCCACGTTGGCTTGCGAATAATGGCGGCGGCGGATGCATTGAGGTCACCAGCTGCCAAGATTACAATACCAAGAATCGGCTGTGTGCTGTATCACCCCAATTAAAGATCTAGCCGGCCGGCCGAGGCAATTAAGTGCTACGCGGCCACTAATCATATTTGCATTCTGACCATGTGCTTGTCACCTCTAACCACGTTATGCATGCTTGTCGTTAATAGAGCGTGCTACCGCTAACCATTCGATCATGCTTCTTTTACAGCAAATTTCAAGTGCCTAGAAAGAGACTGAGTTCTTTGAGGGCGCTATAACAAATGTATTATTATTATTATTACTATATCAATTTTTAAGTGCTACCCTGGGCCTCTCCGGTCGTACTAATTGGAGCGACAGAATAAGGATTTAAAGACTTCCAATTTCTCGGCCTCCGAAGGCCTGCCGCAAGTTTCAAAGAATACAAAGATTTACGTGACGTTTCTATTTTTTTGATTATGCTCACGCACACTGTTTTTATGTTTTTGGACGCGATTTTATTTCGCACCGCGCCAGCGGAGTAGCAAGGGGCGGGCAGGGGGACAGATGCCCCGGGCGCCAAGGTCAACGGGGCGCCAAAGGCACAATGGATTGTTCATGTTTTTTTTTTTTAAATTTTTCCATGTGAGAATACCAATCTTGATTTCAAGGAAGCTCTTGTTTCAGCGGACTTGATTATCGTTGAACGAGCTAGTCAAGCATGTTTTACAGACTTAGACCAAGCTAGGCTTAGCTGGCTGTGCCAGCCGAGCACTCACGCCAGAGCTCATTCGGTCCATCCAGTGCTGTTGACAGGATATTGTCTGCAGCTCACTCGGACTTTTTCCCTCGCCAAAATAGTGAGCTTGAGAAAGTGATTAGTGAGTGTGTAATTTTAGATTGTATCCTACTTGGAGATGGTGTGTGCTCGGAGTCTCCTGGCGCCAGCACATATTGACGACGTCGGCACTTGCAATCTTCCCCGAAGCCTTTTTGTCCAGCTAAGGCTCAACCTCTGCCTCCGGAGACGGAGTCAGCGGTGTGAAGGTCACTGTTACTCCAGAGCAGCCTCCGTGAACTGCATTGCAACTACGGCCGCTGTTTGCTTTTGCACATTGTTGGTCACCCCAATCGATTTTCCGAAGACATGGGAGGAAAAACAGCAAGCGTTGCTCAGCCCATCGAACGAAAACTTGAAAAGATGCGAGCAAGTCTCCTGCACGGTATAAGAAGGTTTCGTGAATAGGGCAAAGCTGTTGAAGACAGTGAAGACACAGAAAAACACGAGGACAGTGTTGACAGTCACAGATAAAACAAGGAGGTTCAGTTTGAGGAGTACAAAAGCAAGCAGGACGGAGATATTGACAGGAGCAGGGAGCCGAGGAGAAAAAGAGTGGAGGCAGAAAGCATGACAGCGGACTGGAGAAACAAAAACACTCTGCTAGGTAAAAGCTTCGTGAAAAAAAGTTTCGCCCTGTGAAGACGAGGGCAGTCATATTCTTGACACTGGGGCTGCAAGCACTAGCACAACAAAAGAAGATATGGAATCCACTGAAATTTCCCAAGTGCTGACCCTTAATATCGTATCGGCTACCTGAAGTTTGACCAAACCTCTATTTTACACGTCATTCCGAAGCTACTTCGAACTGAATTGTGGGGGAGTTGCAGTTGAACAAAGAATTTTCTAAAGGACGCAGATGCCTGGAGAACTCTCTTAAGACGCTGGTCGCACGGGAGAGGAGGAAATTTCAAGAATAATGAAGTATGATGTAGACTATCTCCGACAAGAGTTTCCTATTAGGTTCTCCCGGCTCACAGATCTTGATGTCACATTTGGTTTCTTGCAGGCAGTTGAGCAGCTTTTGAAGACACTTGACCATCTCAGACTCCGCCAGTAATACCTAGATCTTGGGGGCTTCTATTTTTCAGACATTGATGGAACAGAGCTGTACAGTGAAATGTGTAACTGTAAAATGCTTCTTGTGACACGTCACGACTCGGCAGCAAAGACCCCACTGGAACTCATGTCTTTCATTGTCAGTTATGGAAAAGATGTGTTTCCTAATTTGAGAGTTTCCTTTGCAAGTCCGTCTAACCATAGCTGTATCTGTTGCAAGTTTTGAACGTATTTTTAACACGCTGAAGAGAATCCTGTCTTATCTGAAAGCATCATTGGGGGCAAGATCGACGCTTTGATTGGCCTTGTTAAGCATAAAGAAAAAACACTGGCAAAAATTGACTTTCATCAAACTGGAAATATGTAATGGATGAAATGTATCTCCGTCTGTAACTCCACAAATCCACTATGACTATATGGGTGTTACGCTGGAGTTTTGTATAGCGCACTCACAGCCTAAGCGGCTTTCGGTAGGCATTCGGTAGCCAACAGACTTCATAGACACGTTTGCCACGTTCAAGGCCAAGAAAATTTAATTAAGTTAAAGCTGCAATAGCGACCTTGTACCCTTTACTACAGTTAAAAACGGTGTGCCCGACTCGATATGTCGCTTGTTTTCTGCATTTCTTCTGTGCCGGAGCTATTTTGCAGCAAACTTTGACAGGGGAGGGGCGCCATTTGCAGCTTTGACCCCGGACGTCGAAAGGTCTCACTACGCCACTGCACACTACTAATATAAAGAATGATCGTATGATAACCGCTTACGTTGGGCGTAGTTCTTAAGTTCCAAGTGACTCTGTTTCTGCGTGAAGTACTTTGGGGATTGCTCGTGTAGTTTTCTATGGCTTCCAATTTCTATTGAGGTAAGGCATAGAACTAAGGACAAAGGACTAAGTCTCCAAAGGACTATATCTCAACAGGCGATCGCAGCAGCCACAGCGTACTTCGAGGACGCCAGCCCACTGTCCGGAGACGTAGTCTGGGGCGAGGTTCTAGTTCTCAGCAGACCGTGGAAGCCAAAATCAATAAGGTACTTGCGAAGAGCTAGTGTTTTAGAGCAACAGTGAATTATCTTTTATCAGTTTAGTGTCACTTGTTGAATTTAACCCCGAGTCTCAGCAGTGTTCTGTAGCCTATAACAAAATGGCCTTTTTCTAGGGAAGCTACGACTCGTCACAAGCATTCGAAGGATGTGTCTGTCGGCACCCGGACCGTCTGGAGGACAAACTACAAAATTTGAACCAGCAGACGGTGATAAGCTTAAATTATTAAAAGTGCAGCAAGGAGAAAATTAACGCATTCCAGTCTTTGTGGTGAACGGTGTTATTTTGAGCCGCAAGCAAGTTGCTGTGAGACGGTCCGACATGAGACTTCCTGCTGAGTTTGAGGAGGAAGCGGTGCGACACGACGCTTCCACTACGTGCGAAGCCGAATTCTAAGAAGCCTTTGGAAGATGGCTGCCCCAGCGGCGCTACCGATGAGCGAATGTCAAAAACGTAAGCCAGTTTGAGCAACAGCAGCTCCCCCAACCCGCCAGCGAAGGTTAACTGCAGCGAGTGAATTCGTGGATCGGACGGCGGGTCACACAGCCGTGAAACCCAGGCGCTAGTCCAGCCTATACGGCGACGTCTGGGATAAATAAGCCATCTGCCGATAGCTGGAATTTCAGGACAGTTAGATATCCCGAGATCTGTCTGGAAAGAGCCGAAGAAGGTATACTTACTTATGATTGTGCGGTAAAGAGGGAGACTTAACTGCAACCGGTTCGAGCACGTGGCCACCTCGTCGTAATGACTGATCCGATTGATTCGCTGATGGCTGGTGGCCTGTGCGAGCCTGCTCGAGAGGTCCGCCGTAGCTGCTTTAGGCGGGCTGTAGCTTTCGGATTTTTGGGAAGTGTGGGAAATTAGTCAATGTACCGAGAGCCCGTCTTGGACATAATGCAGACACGATCAGTTATAGGGAGGAGCTACTTAAGTAGGATTAGGCAGAAGGGTGAAACATTAAGCCATCTGGCATCTGATATGAAGATGCTAGCAAAAAAGGCCCACTCAACGTGCAGCTGCTTCTCCCATAAGAGCTCTAAGGGACCAAGCTTTAGTGCAACGTATATAGCCTTGGGCATATCCCAAACCCTCCAGCAAGCGTTGGACCAGGTGGGAATACGAGATTAAGGGTAGTAAGCTTTAACGATTCCTTCACCATAGATGGGCTGCATCTAAGACATTATGGCTGCCTCTCCCTTTAAAACTAGCGGAGTGCTCAATTTAGAATTCGGCAAACATCTGTGCCCACACCAGCTTCTAGCTGCAGCAATCGGTCTCGAGCAGTAGCAAACAGCAAGAAGCGTGCTGGAAACGCCAGCAATTACCTGCATATTGCAATTAGTACGAGCTATTATAACAAGTGTGTTTCTAGTGTACGAGTAGCAGACGTGATGAAGTGAATGACTTGCCGAGCGATGGTTGAATCGCCTGCCCTGCCACGCTGCTGCATCAGGCATGATCGCTCTATCCCTGGGGGGGGGGTTCCACCTTGATCGCCATACTAAATCCGTATTAAATCGCAGGCAGCATCTTCGGATTTTTGAAGGATGAAGAAACAGCTTCGGAGAAAACTGCTTCGTTAAGTGTCCGACGCTAAAAGAAAGCAGGTCCACAGAGCGTGAACAATATAGCATTCGGTCTCAGCAGAGGCCTGCAGTTGTCAAACTGGGAAAATATGATATGGTCATGAACTCCTGGAACCCAGACGTGGACAAGCAGGTGTTAGTTATCAGGCCAGCAAAAGCAATCTGAATACGCTACTCGCACGGCTCGTACGGCAAAAGCAAACAAAAAGCTCCCGAACGACACGTTTATAGGGTACTCAACAAACTGTTTAGAATGTAAACAAGCTATCACATCACGATCAAGCTGCTCGTGCATGGGGGCAAGCACAATAATGACACTTCCCTTTGCTTAAGCAGGAGCCTGACCACCAGCTTGACAGCCTCTCAAACCAATTGCGAGGCTTTTCATAGCTGCCGTGCGGCCTCCCAAGCACATTGCTGTGCTAAGGAATGGCAAGGGAAACAAATCAGCAGCATCTACAGCTCAATAAATATGTACTGCCGACAAAAAAGCTACAACACGGCTTCGGCTGCATTAGGATACATAAGCGCATTTCTTAAAAGCACATAACCAAAACTCGACCGACGATCTGGTGGCACACGTCGAGTGGCCTTCACTCGTCACACGCGCCTGCAGCAACACGATGCCAGCGACGCATCGAGCAGTGGCCACGCGGCAGTGAGTACGACCGGGCAGTGGTGACACCGGACTCTAGTTGGCACTCGCGGCAGTGCCCAGGTTAATCAGCAGTGGTATGTCCATCCGGCTTCTCTCAGCCTCAGCTTGCTGCGACACAGCTGTGGGGCTGCTGTACCAGTACTGAAGTGTCAGTGCAACCTGCGAAACCGACCGCCAGACACGCGATCAGATAGGTCTCGGTTGCAATGTAAACGACAGGTTGGAAGCACGCTCTCACGGCCTCTAGCCTGCATGCGAGTGCCTTGGTGACTAGGTGCGTGACCGCCCTGGGGCCGCGTCTGGTGCAATGAGTTTCGCCGAAGAGCCAGTGTCTAGTCTATATATATATATATATATATATTATATATATATATATATATATATATATATATATATATATAGTGATAACGATAAGCAATGCTTGCAAGTTAGACCGTCAGCTGCTCAGTCACTGACGTCATGTCTACGCAGGGTCTTTTGAGTCAAATTTATGGCGTTGCTACTACAACAGTACAGCAATGGTGAGTTTAAAAAGGAGGCGGCGACTTTCTAATTTGCATATGCAGCTACACGTCACTCCAGCAGCTTGCGCTCAACACTGCGACACCCTTTACTGTCGCCTTAGGTGACCACTGGTGCTTATAATAATAATACATTTCTAAAGCACCCACAGAGAACTGAATCTCTCTCTCTCTCTCTCTCTCTCTCTCTCTCTCTCTCTCTCTCTCTCTCTCTCTCTCTCTCTCTCTTTCTCACTGAGCACTTTACACAGATGCTGCACATAAAGCATTCAGCAAATGTGAAGCGCCAAGGAAGAGATTGAGTTCTCTGGGGGCGCTTTATCAAGTGCATTATTATTATTATTATTATTACCAAATATTTGGTAGTAACATCGCAACATGCACACGAAGGACGAATCACAAAGACCCACCAAGTGCTGCAATAAAAAGGTGCTTGCTTTTCGAACAGCTAGCTCTCACTTAAAAAGCTGCCATAGTGCGCGCTACCAAACGAAAGTAATAATACGCCTGCCATTGGTACGGATATTGCCAGCATGTTCCCTTTACGTGCATTAATAGAATCTGCCCATGCTTCTTCACGAGGACAGGGAGGTTGATATAAATTTATAAAGATGGTCAGCACGTCCTGCTCTGTCCTTACAACTCAATGCTAATTCACTGCCCAGAAGAACAAGAACTTGAAGCTTCGCAATCAGTGGTTCGGGCTCACCAGTCTGACAGGTCAGCAGGCAGCCTGCATCCCAGCAAAGCAAAGCTGGAGGTTTCCGAGATTATTCACGGGTGTACGTTAGTTTTTTATTATTTTTAAACTGCGAGTTCCACCCGCTATTGTGGACAGGCGAGTTATCAACACATGACAAAAACGAGCAAAGCGAGCAGAATATAAGCTATCCACTATCCACACAACAGCGAGAAAAAATAAAAATAACCAACACAGTAAGCCACTCGGTGCTACACTGCCGAAACTCAATGGAAACGTCACATACGGCTAACTTTGAAACAGGAAGAGACTGGTGAACGAGTCCGGTAGCTTCATGCGGTCAATGCTCAGCGAATGCCTCACTTGTGACGAGGCCAAAACAGAAAGAGACTGGTGCTAAGATTCGATTACTTTACGATCCAGGCAACGGTATAGTCTTTACACGACAGCAAGCCAGGCTCACCAGCCAGGCTGCCATTACCACTAGGTCAGGAGACTCCTGCACGGTAATGCAAAAATTAAAATCTCCCAAAAACTTTTTAGGAGCATAAACTAGAAAAATATTGACCTTACCATTTAAAAAATCCGTATAGTTAGCCGTGCTTGATGCAATTAATTGCTAAAACGAGTTTCAACAGGATGATGGGCTGGCAACAATAATTAAGACTAACGACTGGTCAAAATTCGACGAAAATGCACACGGTTTCGGCCATCAACAGGTATTTTCTGCCAATAGGTGCAAAATGGGTATCATATGTACCTACGGGTAGGGGGTGTGGCAGCATGGCGACTTGAGGCAGCCGCATGGAATAACAAATCGCCTGCCATCGACCACTGCTTTTGCCCTGCACCAGGCAGAGCTGCCTTGGCACTCACGTGGTTGCACACTTTCTGTTGCTTGTACATAACGCCTTGCTGCACAATGAGACTTATAACGTAACTATGGTCCTCTTTTTTAGGGAAACCATTATTACCCATCACGAGTTGCTTGTAAATGCCAGCAGGTGAATGCAATGTCTTTAGCACAGCCAGACATTCAGTACATTGACAGATCGACCGTACTGATTCCCTCAGGCGAACTTCGCTTGATAAGCTGAATATGTGCCCGGGGAAAGCGGAGATAATCATAGATGGCCGGAAAGCTCGCACGTGCATGGCACAGGGCATTTCAACCTTCTACATAATAAAAAGCCAGCTCGCACTTGTCCCTTGATTACGGCTAAATTCAGAAAGTGGGATCATACATGGATTTAAGTTCTAGGAAATGAGCTGTGTCATCCGCAGATAAAACCAGTGTCAACATGATCAAAATGAGAGAAACTAGGCTGTTGGCTTACTGACCGAGGGATAAGGTATATTAGGTAGCTTCTCACCAGACATCGACGTGACTTGGCCTAAAAGAGCTAAATTAGTAGATGCCGGGTTTTAGGTTCAAACCCACCTGCCTACTATTTTTCGTAACTACAATTCATCCCGGCTGCTGGAAGTCACTGGCTGCATCGGCGTTGGAGTACATCAACATAGAAGTAATACCTAAAGTAAGCATAATGCTAAAGGTTGCATGCACGCAGTTCATTACCTATTCTGCAGCCTCCTATATATTGACATGCTAGCAATTTCTTGCACCACCTGTAACTACTTAAAAGTTGCATGCAGATTTTTATTTGTCATCAACTTGCTTTTACTTCTTGTTGTCAGAAAACTCTCCCGAGGAAAGAAAAACCATGGACAGATAAAAGCACTGCATTATATTACATTATTTATATTATGTTATTGCTATATATTATATATAGTATGCATATTAGGTATAGCATCTATAAAGCACTGCAGTAGCACCTCGATGCAGTAGCGCCTCGATGCAGTAGCGCCTCGATGCAGCCACCTTCAATTCGACGCCTGCCAAATACTAACTAGTTCATTTCGCCAATTCATTAGCCAATTATTGCCAGCTGAGGAGTGCATGGTAGGATCAGCATTTTTTTTCAGACAATGCTGGTAGCTCAGGCCAGCTTCACTGGCTATTCCGGACTACGAATCGGTTTCGACCTTCGAGTAACAAGTTTCCGGGCCATCGCCAAGGCTATCGTTCCCTTACAGTTCCTGGTACTTTGCGGTGACAAAAATTCCTATCGCATAACTTAAAGATGGTAGTGATGACAAAGTAAAATGCTGTCGTGACAAAATCTGGAAAGCGTGAGTCTAGTACGTAGGCAGTGCCCCGGAGCCGAGTTTGAATAGAAGTCGTGAGCAAGCAAGCGTGAGCAAGGTGAGGAGGGCTCTAACAGTGGCGCTGAAACTTAAGACTGTGCTCACTGTGGTTAAAATAAGCTGCAGCACCTAAACGTCGGGGGGGGGGGAGCTGAAATCGGCTGAAATTCCTGAGCATCACAAGACCAAGAAGCTTCTATTTTAGTTACTAATGGGCATTAGTATGGCTGTGCAAGTAAATGCTTGCTGATTTATCCAACACTGGGCAGTTCCCTACCGATGCTGACCCGTCAAAATAGCCAAGGACAAAACAGCTCTAACCAAATAGCGAGACCACAAAATCTCAGTCAATCTACATTTTTTTAAAGTAAAGAATTTTTTTATTACAGTTTGTATCGATTGCCATTTATTTTGATAAAAACTAAAAACCCACTACTTCAGAACCTTTGGAGACAAGCTGTAAATACTATCACTAATTATTACTTCTTTATATTATAAGTGTATCTAATCTTTATTATTAGTTAACTTGTATTAAAGGAATAAAAAAATGATCGTGTTCTAAAATACTGATAATCAAATAACTTGAAAACAACATATTGCTTAAAATGTATTTTTAAGTTAATCAAACAGAAAAAATGCCTTAAGAAGTCGGTTAAATAGTCGGACTGTAGACGATTCCAAGAAGTCAACTGAGAAATTCTTACATGAATATATCAAGTGCTGTTTTAAATTATCTGTCGAAGTTTTCCATTCCATCAGCAGCACGACTCCGAATCTGCTCTTCTGGCTTAGCTGTTTTGTTCTTTGCAAGGTCAGCGGGGTGACTGCATTCGGTGATTAATGTCACACCGTTCTCGGGTACCTTCAAACTTCCACGACAGTTGGCCTTTACTCACCTCCACGATTGACTTCCATTAGAACAGACTCTTGCCTTTCGAGTCGAAATCTAATAAAGTACTTGTTTCCTTTCTTAGATTCTATTTTTCAAGGATATTCGTAAAACTCAACTAGTCATAAATTTTTAATCTAAGAACGTGAACACGACCTCTTTATAACTCGTTCTACAACGTGGTGATTGAATTAGCCGACTACTGGTTTCGTCGTCAACTGTTCGATTCTGTCAATTAACTGATTTTTTAAAGATCGATAGTGGACGTTTTCGACGGACTCTTTCGTTGGCATCGATTTTACTGAGCAATTTTGTCGAGGTTAATTTGCTGGGGCTCTTTTGTCGGGGGTGTTTTGTCAAGGCTGCCATGTCCTGTGCTATTTGCCCACCCCAACAAGCTTTCTTTCAATGCCAATACCCTACGAATCTATTGCAAGGATACATGCGTGATAAATAGACAGTTGCTACAAGCGCAGACGGAAAGCAAGCAAGTAAAGCAGTGTACCTTAACATCCCCTGTAGCTTTCAGTGGTGTCACTCTTGTTATTATCCCAATCTTGTTAGACTTTCGAAAGGCAACAATGCTGCAAAAGGGAAGCCACAAACTAGTAGCCAATCAACTGACGAACGAAACTTTCTATAATAATAATACACTTGATAAAGCAATTTTGCCACCAGTAGGCTTTACTTGCCACAAGACCATTACGTATAGAGAGCAGGTAGCAAGGTACCAATGGAAACACCTAGCTAATCTTGACTCTGCAACTCGTTCTTACTTTTTGTCGTCAGAAAACTCTCCCGGTAGATGGCCCTCCTCTTCAAGCATTGAAGCAACGTCTCGTGCTGCCAGCTTTAACACGGCATCTGCCACATCCACCTGCAGAGAAATACAGCTGCATGCCACTAAAGAACATGCTGCACAAAACCAGTTCCACCAAAGTGGTACGACTAAATATTAAGAGGAATGCTTAGCCAGCCATGAAGCGATTAAGGTGTCAATGGTGCAATGTCAATGGTCAATTAAATGCTCAAGAGTGGGAAAGAAATCGTGTTTTATGGTTCCAGTGGTCTTTATGATATCGAAGAATTACAGAGCGATCTGCTGCCGGTACGGCTATTGTGATGGCTGAATTATTTTAAATGGTGCATCAACAGTCTGGATGTTAAATAGACCCAAGCTAGATGATTCAAGCTACACAGTTCGCCAAGTTCAATGTGCTAGCTCGCAGTGACATTTATACACTCACGGCAATGAGTGTTTATGCAGCCAAAGAGCATGGAACTCCCGGTTCTGCTGAGCAGAAAGCAGCAGCTTACAGTAGGTAACAGCTTGGGCGCTAAACAATTTTACAAAATCGACCGATCTCAAGGCAATAACAAGCGTTTTTTTAATCCAGTGGCTTTTGCAAATCGTTCCAAAATGAACCATATCGTGCAATTTTTATCAGCCGAGTTAGTCGTTGTCATGTCATTTTCCGGCCTGCAGGTGTGGGAACTCAAAAGACCACCTGTATACCGAGAGGTCCTTGGCCAAGCAAGCTGAATGGGGCCGGAGCAATAAAACTGACCATGTCTGAGATAAGGAGCTGTCTTCCACGGTGGCTTGCAAAAAATTAACTGGCTCCCTAGCTCTGTCACAACTTGATTATTGGCATTTCCTTTTGGCTGGGCTACCAAAAAAGAGCAACTAGGCCACTGCAAATAGCTATGAATACGGCTGCAAGTCTAGTTTTCAAATCCCAGAATTTTGACCACGTATCTCCTTTGCTAAAACAGCTAGGATGACTGCTGGCTGAGTAACGGATACAGAGCTCTTATGCAGACCCACAAGGATCACCACGGCTTGGCTCCTCCGTGCCTACCTGAACTGCTGCACCAGTTTCAGCCTCTTCGTGCCATCAGGTCCTGTATGGATAATAAATTAACTGTTCCATTCCTCCGCTTAAAGACCGTAGGCGACAGAAGTTTAGCTCTGCAGGTCCTAGACTATGGAACTCGCTTCCACGATTCTTACGCACGATAACTACTCTCCTGCTGCCGACTATGGCACATCCTTTTCAGCGGTCCTGAGCTGCTACTTCCACGCTATTCACTACCTCAGCAGCTCTCATGACTTTGCTATGCTTCCCACTTTCTCTTTGTTGCATAAGATGAAGTCTGTTGGCTACCGAATGTGTACCGAAAGCCACTTACGCTATGAGGGCGCTGTACAAAACTCTACTGCATAACACCCGATAGTCTTTGTAGCTTTGTGAGTTACATATGGAGATACATTACATGAGACAAGCGCACAGAAGGCCTGAACACTGGTACTCACAATTTACCGAGTCTCCAACAGTCAATTCAAATCTTCGGGATCAACAAATGCCGGCTTCATGTAAAGCGAAGGAAAGCTGGTGAGTTTCACTAAGATAGCATGCAAAATACAGTTAAATGCGCAATCGTGTCGAAATTACGACTATGGTCTCAGTAACTGGTGCCAGTAAAGCTGCATCAAATTCTCAATTCTTTGGAACGAAACTTATATCCCCGCCTGGTGCCGAGTGTCGGAATCCTATACTCATAATGACTATATGGCGACAGATACATTTATCAGCAGGATAATTACCCCAACTACACCGAAAAGGGTCAACATTTTATTAAAGACTGTAGCCGAGGTAATGGTTTGGTCAAGTCTGTCGACAGATTTAAATCTTATACACGATAGGTGGGATGGCAGAGACCAGTGATTGGGGAGCAGTCTGCTTATACGCTTTTCTGTACAGATCATGTTTCTGAATGAATGCATTTGCATGCTGTGGATGGCAACTCCATAGATATACCATCAGAGGCTGGTAGCATCGAAGCCCAGCTGAGTTCAGGTCATCCTCAAAATCGAGGATGACCCACTTCAACTAAGGAAGGCAGTACAGGGACATAACGCTGCAAGTGCACTGTTATGGAATGAATAAAAATTTTCGTATAATGCTCCACAGGAGTTCAGGGGGTTTAAACATGAAACGCATAAGACCAACTTACGGTGCAATGCAGGTGCTCTTTGTAAGACCCGTGATGACTACGAGAGTAAAAGCTGTGCACAAGCACAGTAGTGTTTCCTAATAAAACCAAACGGTGTAATAGCACTCTTCGGCTGATTACAGAGAAAGAAACTTTGATAGAAAGACACTTTACGGCAGCTGCTTTGGGAAGATTGCATAGTTAGCAAGCTGAACAAGATATTAAAGTGATGTATTCACTGCATTGCCACTGCTAAGGACACTGCCAGCGGCAGTTGCACTAAAGCTTACTAGCTGCAACAATCAAGTGCCACTGGTGAAGTTTAAAAATCCTGCTAATGCTAAATTTACATGGTCCAACTTCTGTATGACCTACTCAGGCCAAAAACTTAATCTGATGTCGGTGATTCTCTTTAATGATCTTGACCAGTTTTATTTCACGACCAGGGCTAGCTGTGGCCGTAAAAAGTTGAATCGTCTAAATGCAGCTTTGGTCAGAATGGATGACTAATCATTGCACAAGGATGCAATATCAGGACACAGTTTATTGTGCAACTGAGAAGTTCCAATATATATATATATATATTTTTTCTTTGGGCGCTATACAAATGAATCATATATATATATATATATAATTCATTTGTATAACGCCCTAAGAGAACTTAATCTCTATTCAGGCGCTTTACATATGTCACGGGGCTCGAGCCCACGACCTCAGCCTAACCTCGGTCGGGGCGAGCACCTTAACCGCTGGGTCAAACCAGCTCGGTCAGTCAAAAGTAGCATACTAAGGCAGGGCAAACTGCTACGGCGAGCAAGCACAGTCCATCTCAAAACGTTAGAAGAAAACGAAGAGTGAATTTCCATTAAGGCTCTACATTGCCAAGCCAGCACAATCAGGTGTATAAGCAAGACAAAGCTGCATATCAACATCGCATAGAATACAATTAAGATAATAAGCTCCAGCAAGTGGGCATCGATGTGCCATGACAACGGCAGCTTGCACGACGATAAAAACTAATATCAATTTCCCACTACATGCTCCTGGATTATTGGGTTAATATAAGTTTATCACAATACTTGGTCACGTTGCACTTGGTGGGAAAAGTGTCCACTCGTAAAACGGCACAAGTCTCCCATTCAATTACAAGATTAGAAACATGAACTTGCACAAGCAACGATATACATACTGCTTCATCAATCCAGCATCTGCTGACACGGGATTCACGTAACAGCCAAAAATCGACATATTTTTACGTTGGTATAATTAAAACCGTGAGCCCGAGACCTCGTGAGCTCGAGACCTCGAGTCCGCGAAATAAAACCAGCCAGTCTCTACCTGCTCCCTGAGACTGCCCGTAAAAGAATTACGAAAAGAAGCCAGTGCAGAAATTCACGTATTGTCAAAATATTCGCTATCGACCCATCCCCTTTGTCACTTTACAGCGACTTCGTGGCAATATATGATTTGCATGCATGCTGTGACGAGTTATGCCCTTGCATTTAACAGGAAGGATACAGGCTTTCCCAGATGGAGACCTGGTAGACTTCGAAATTTAGCATTTCTGTCAGAGTAGACGAATCTGGTTTACAAGATTTTTCACGGGTGTTTAAATGACTATGAAATAACCAACCAGATTGTCGTGTTTCGATTGTACACGAGCGGCTTAACACTCGGCAGTGAACCATTGCCAGCAACTAGAGGTCGAGGTCATCCCCATCTAAGTTGTGTTGCCCTTTTCTGCATAACTTTGTCCCTACAATAAGCTGTTTGTCAGTCCATTAGTTATTCCATAAGTCACACTCACGTCACGTTTCACATTGAGACCTAAGTGATTTATTAATAGTAGATACATTGAGGTACAGCAATGATGGAGCGTCAAAAAAGGGGGAAGGAGAGATAATAATTTGCCAATGTGCATACGTACAAATGGTGAAATTGGACATTGAAATGGTAGAACTTCGTGGGACTGTGAAGTTGAAAGGGTTTTTCAGATGGTAGCTAGGGCACTCGGGCAGCTTGAAGGCTCTCTCTCTGCTGTTTCAGGACTGCTTCCCGTGAACCCTGGCATGTAAGAAGGTAAGCTGGCAGCAGACTGGAGCAGTTAAAAAAGGAAGAAGGCAGTAAGTCTAGTAGACGGCTCGACCACACCAAAATTGATAGCAAATGTCGTCGGGCCTTAGCCCAGGTGCAAGCATCCAAGTCGACCAAGTGTCGGGTTCGAGTCGTGCAGCGATTATTTATTGCCCGATAGAAGGGATGCAAGCTGCTAAGCCTCTTTAGCTTTATTTAAATTATAATTATGATTATTAAATTATAATTATAATTAAAAAAATATAAAAATGACTTTTCTGTTGAATCGGCTACCTTTACTGGTTTTTTTCATGCGGCAAGCCGCTGAAAGTATCGGTACAGTGAACCCTTTCAACTATACCTCATCACTCAACTAAAACGCCGTGCAGACCGGTTTGACTTGCCACTATTGTGGGGTCGGCAGGATTTGAGGGAGTGCTCATTCAGTGCAGCAGTGATCTGCTGAGTATAAACTTGCAGTAGCTCAGCAGCAGCAATTACTAGAGGTGCCAGAATCAACAGAACGGCATCAAATGAACCATAATATCGGGCAGCAGTGTGTGTGTGGGTGTGCGCTGAGATTATGCATTCATAATTAAAGTCATTCATTTCTAATTGGGTCAATATGAAATCGGCATTACTTTGCTGGAGTTCTGGCGTTCTCAAACATTACTTCCTCGATTTCGCATAATCGTCACTCTTGCTGAATGAGGGTCTTAACATTTCTGATCTTCAAGATTTCTGAATGCACATTTTAACTGGTACATGCTCAGAGAAATGAGGCATTACACATCACGTGCATCCAGGTGCACTGTGTGTGAGCTGCATGTAAGTGAGAAAAAGTTGTTGCACCTTGATAACTTTCTCGGTGGCAGGCAGCTGGTACTGCCTACAGATCTTCAGGCATTGACTAGTGTCACTTCTCGTTTTGGGAACAGCCCTGAGCTTGACGGTGGCAGGTGCACCCTGGCAGATGCAGGCCTTCATTGCCAAGCGGTCCTACCTCCAGAGAGGCATAATCACTGCCATTAAATCTGTCTAGCTTAATGGCATGTACGTGAGCCTGTACAAGCTCATCTCCGTCAAAAATCGCTCGTGTTGGTGCTACAGTGACCGACTGATGCAAGCAAATTCCGAGGCTAACCAAATAACCACTAACCAGAAAAAGAATACTATTACAAACAGGCGACAGACCAATCAGGCCCAGGCAGGTTAGGGCGTGTGCACACAGCAGCAGACCAGATGGCCCAGTACCTTAGCGGTGGCTAGTGGATTCTCGTTGTCACATTGAAGGCATACGTCAACAGGCGCTTCGATGGGATTTGTCAGGGTTAACACGATGCGATTGTCCTACAATGTCCGCCACACAAGCTTCACGCCCACTGCCAGCAGGCAGATGAAGCAAGTGCCATTCGAATCGCTATTTAGTGCCGCACATACCTTCTGGTATGCCATTGTGAAGCCCGGCACAATCTTCACATCAGGCAAGTGAAATCTATAGTAAACACCAAGAATGAATTCTCAAGCTTTAAGAAGCCCGCGGCCCACTGCCCCGACGATGTCATCGTCGTTATCAAATGTCATTATCAAACTGCGGTCGGCTGATGGCCGACAGCAGTTTGATAAGAGTAGCAGGATGCCGCTGCCTAAAGTGCCAGCAAATACTCATGGCGATACAGCATGTGCTAAGAACTACGAGACATTACCGCATGGGTAGACTAAAACGTGCACTTACATAAATAATACTTACATGGCAAGCAGATGGATCTTGAATTTGACAGAGGAAGGACTGAAGTCCGGTTTGCAGAGGTTATGTTCGCACTCCTGGAAGGTACCGCGAAACATGTATAACCACCGATTCAATCGGTGTAGACGTATTTGTCAGCCCGAAGATATTTCGAAACAGCAATACCACTATCACCAATGGACATTGCAAGTGACTGCGAGGGTAGTAAGGATCACTTAATCCAAATCGCAAGTGGAAGCAACCACGACATACGCACACGAGAAACATCCTTTCAGGGGTGTGGGGGCGGGCGCACAGTGCCAAGCATGGGTGTGGCCGGGCAGTGGGGGGACGGCGGTGGCGGGCGGTGGGGCGGCGGCTGCTCACCTTGCATCGCAGCGACTTCTTAATGACTAGCGGCTTCCTCTGCGGATAGAGGCGCTGCGTGTTCTCGGGCTGGCTATCGGGAGCTCGGTGCCGCTGCTCCAGAGTTGTCACTGCACAAAAAACCAGTGAATAGTGCCAGCCATAGTGAACGCACACGGCAAAGCTGCCTCGCCCACAGCACGTGGCCACGAAGCAGCGAAAAGCCTAATTGGTGGCATAAGCAGAAACTAAAATAGGCTTAGAATCGTGGTCCTTCACCGAAGTACACGAAGCTTGCTACGGTCACGACTGTCTGGGCCCGGCTGAAATCTGCAGGAATGATAATAAATAATAACAATAATGCACTTGATAATGCACCCTCAGAGAACTCAAATCTCTTTCTGAGCGCTTTACATTTGCTGCAAAGGAAAATCGCTCTTACATCTACCTCCTCCCCCCCCCAACCAATCATGCGGCTCAAGGTGGCTACAGCGTTTATATGCCCTGTCTATTAGCTCATCCGTTTCCCCCATCCACTGTCAGATTGGCCACGTGACCTCTCAAGCGTGGAGCGTCAAGCACGTGCTCAAGAAACATCGAGCTCCAGACACATCAGAGCAGTGAAAACGATGTTTTTTAACAAACAAACACGCATCGTGCCATTCATTCGGTGCTTCTATGCTACAGGGCCTCATTAGTCACAACGAGCACAAGAGGGGAAATGTCGCAAGATGGGAAATGTTGCAAGAAATGTCACAAGAGGGGAAATGTCGCCTCGAGAAAAGGACTAGGACCTAGCAATACATCCTAGCTCCGGCGTTCCTATGAGAGCCACTTCTGGCCAGCTCCTAACTTGCAATCTGCCTGCCCATCTGCCAATCCATCGAACGTGCATCAGTCACATCCCACACCTGCCAATCCTTAGCACATACATGCACACACAAAGCAAAGCCAGGCAAGGCCAGCCACCCAGTTTGGAAAAAACACGCTATACATCTTCGGGGTGGTGGCGGTGGCGGTGGGTGGCAGGTCTTATACATGGAGCAGCCAGGTGAGGGCAACTTGTTCACCAGCAGGAAGACAAGCGGCAAGTGTGCACACCCACCCACCCACCCACCCACCCACCCACAGCAGAAGAAGCTGGTGAGCTCAAGACGCTCACAAAAAACACCACATAACGCCAATGCCTCCTCATGAAGGTCATCTAGCCGACTGACTAAACACTCGGACCTTTGTGCAAGCAGCAGCCCCAGCTGTGCTGGTGCAGGGTTCAGTTTTCGGCCTCACCACTCATCACTCGGCGCTCTACCGGCAGCCCTGACCGCCAGTCTGCCACTACGACCGCTGCTCGACCGTCCTACTTAAGAGCAGCTGAAAATCTGCAGCATTTAGGGGGCAAAATGCAAATGCGTAGGGCGAGCAGACGCTCACGCTGCAGTGAGCGCAGCATCACTACTACCTGTATCCAGACGCAACGACTCAACGAAGATGCCATCGGCTAGTGGCTCTGCCTCCGAAGCCTTAGAGGGCTCAATGTCGGCGAAGAGAGACAGCGAGTCGTCCAGCTCTTTTAGACTGTAACACGAAGGCGAGCAGGAGAGAGGGATTCAGCTAAGCACCACTGCACGACACAAAGCTGTGCTATACAACACGAAGCTGTACACGAACCCTCGACCACTGGCTCGTAGAGAAGTCGGATGGAAAGTCGAGCAGCACAGCCAGAGTGCAAAAGGTTAAGGTTCGCGAGGACACGAGCGATGGTTTACATCGGCTGCATGAAGTAGATGCAATGCACACATCGCAACCACATGAGCAGCAATAGAGGCATGACAGCCAGGAAGCCAATCACACTGTGACAACGCCAATACGCCTGGTCACAGCAGACCATTCGAGCAATGCTTATGGTGCATACTACTTATAACGTATCTCTCTAGCTAAAGGGCAACATCTACGAATCGCATCAACAAAGGCAAATCGCTGGTAGAGAGGTAAAGTCACTAGTAGACGGGCAACACCAAGCATTACCAGGTACACCTGATACTAAGTTCGGTTCCTGCCCTGGCTCGCAAATAATAATAATATATTTGTATAGAGCCCTCAAAGAACTTAATCTCTTTCTATGCACTTTACATTGGCTACAAACGAAGAATGATCGAATGATTAGCTTGCTCAATGACAACAAGCTATGTTAAATGTTACATGCACAGGGTCAGCGTGCAAATATGCTTAGTGGAAGCATGCACAGTGTCAGCACACATAAGCAATCAATGGACGAATCACAAGAAACCACTAAATGCTGCGATGGTTGGGAGTGAGCTCCAGGCTTTGGGAGCATACGAACTAAAGGTGCGGTCCCCGAAAAATTTGAGGTTCGTTCGAGGCATAGCTAAACGATTTGAGGCAGAAAAGCAGGTGGTATACTGCCTAGTCTGATGGGAGAGTAGTTCTGACAGGTAGGCTAGAGCCAATTGATGAAAGGACCTAGAAGTGAGTGACAGAACCATGAAGTCGATGCGCTGCTTGACTGGGAGTCAGTGCAGGTCGACGAAAAGTGGTGCGATGTAGCAGCTGAGACGCCCACGAAAGACAAGCTGCAGCCAAGCTGAACCGTTTGGCACCAACTGTAGGCGCCTGATTGCACAAGCCGGTAGACCAGCAAGCAGTGAGGTACAAAGTCAAAACATAGTGACACAAACGCATGGACCAATTTAGATGCAGCAACCCTGTCTAAGCAAGCCCGAATTTCAGCAATGTTAGTGTAGCTGAAAGTAGGTACACTACACCTGGTGAGCCGTAATGGCTCACTAGGTAAGGCGGTTGCTTTTCACGACCTCGGCCCCGAGGACGTGGGTTCGAATCCTGCGGTGGGCAATCCTTTATCACTACTGCAAGCAGTGGTGATAGCCATAAAGGCTCTTCTGTAGCTATACAAAGAGAACCGGTTAAATCAGCTAGTATTATTTAATATTATTATTATTATATTATCATTATTATTTAGACTGTGGAGCTGCTGCGGTCATGTAATGAAAGGTCACTTTGGCAAAGTTTTGACGATTCGAATCAGACCATTCGAATCAGTTCATTGGATACTGTACAGTGGAGCCACGGGTTACAAACGCCTACAAACGATAAGGCGAGTTGACAAAAAAATTACTCGGATTACAAACCCGGCTAGAGTTACGATCAAGGCCTTTGGCTAAAAATGGGCTTGAAGAAGCTTCATAAGTATTCAGCATAATAAAGCCTTTGAATGGATCAGCTGTCAAACGTGTCCTAAAAAAAAAACACTAGAAGGCAAAAGAATCCATGTCCATTTATTGAGCCACGAAAATCCTAACAAGGTGACATTACAGCACGAGGGTCGGTTGCGTAAAGCCAGCAACGAGTGAAAAAAGCTTCTTGTTGTTTTTTTCAATGTAGGAACAATTTTTTTGCCAGGCTCGGAAAGAAGTCAATATTTCCCCAAAATACCCTATGGAAAATCTCGATAGGCAGGTTAACGAACGACCCGGGTTACGAACCCCATCCGTTCCCCGGGACTCTGCTGTATTTTCAAACTTGACCACGTAAAAAAGCTCGCTAATTCATAGCCTAGTTGTTTGCACAGCTCGATCGATGATGCTCGATCGATCGCTGAGTGAAACCAGACATGCAATACCCGCAAAGCTGACTTACCTCATGCCACCTAGGCTTGATCTCTTCTTGATTGCAACAGACAGCAGACCGTACTTTTTGTCCTAAAACACGAGAAACTGCGAGTGACCTTCACGTGAGCCCAAGAGCACCAGCACAAGGGCTACACGATCCAACATGCTGAGAATGATCGCTATACAGGCAGATACAGCTTGTGCATCGAATCAATTGTGGCCGCGCTGGCATCTCTACATAACTAGCGTAATACGGATACAGAGGTGACTGACCGTCGTCAAAACTCGACATTGCGCCATTTGGCACGCAAGAAAAACATACATCACTCACTGCAAGCTAGCAATACAAAAAAGACTCTTAATCAGCACATGCGATCAAGAGGTAAGATAAGAAAGGAGGGGAAGGACAAAACATTGGCACTACAAGTGCTCAAGCACCCGCTACGACTAATGTGTGACAACGGCATGTCCCAAAAAATTACACCCCTAGCTGCCGGATGTATATGGGCTGGCAGTGACAAAAATAATAATAATAATAATGCACTTGATAAAACGCCCTCAGAGAACTCAATCTCTCTCCAGGCGCTTTACATTTGCTGTAAAGGGAAATGCAATTGAATGGTAAGTAATATAATGATTGATAAACAAACAACATGAATAACATGGTTAGGGGTGACATGCACAGGGTCAGCATGCAAATGTGGTTAGTGGCAGCATGCACAGTGTCAGCACGTATAAGCACATCAAGGACAGGACGAATTACAGGGACTCACCAATTGCTGTCCTAAATAGGTGTTTTAAAATTATTTTTAAATGTGGTCAGGTCAGGGGATGTTCTGACGCAGGTCGGGAGGGAGTTCCAGGCTTTGGGAGCATACGAACTAAATGCATGGTCTCTAAAGGATTTGAGGTTTGTACGAGGTATTTGTAGACTGTTGAATTCCGAAAAGCGGGTGGTACGATGCTTGGTCTGATGTGGGAGTAGAGCTGAGAGATAGGCTGGAGCCAAAGAATGAAGTGACCTAAAAGTGAGCGACATCTGGAAAGAGGCACATTCACAGAGGCTAAAAAGACTGAAGCTACAGTATCCACGGTCTGGCGCCCAATAAGGTGGCATTAAACACTTTGGCAACAGCGCGCTAGCTAGCCACGCACAAGCATCAAGCACCGCCGAGCAGACTCACGGTGGTTGTGGGCAGCGGCCTCCTTCGAGGAGACTTCTTTCTGTTCTTTTCTGCATTCTCCCGATGAGCGACCTGCTGGCAGTGCTCCATGACAGCGGAAATCTGCAGCGAAGAGAGAACTGCACCAGTGCAGAGGGGGCTCGTGGAGGGAGAGAGAGCATAGACCTCTCGCTGGTCATGATGCAAGCCCATAAACTGAACAGACGTGAGTTTTTTCTACAACCTGAGATACAGAATCTTCAGCAGTATAACAGTTATCCACTTATTTGACCACTAAAGTGCCAGCTGCGAGCACAACAGCGGCATCAAAATTATCTATTAATCGCAACTTTCGTAACAACAAGGCAGCACTGCGGGCTGTCAGCAAAATGTACGGTTCCTTAAAGTTCAAGGCAAACGACGTACACATATCAAATGTGCATTTACCAAACGCATCATAACCCATACGTCCGCCAAAACATGTGCATGGTGTGTGCTAGAACGATAGGCTGCGCATAATTAAGCGACACTCATGTAGTACTCAAAAAAAGTGAGATAATGGAAGCAGATGTGTAGTTAGCGCAAGGCATCTGCCGATAAGCACGCTTCAAAAGCAAAAGCCGTCCCCGACTCAGGCTTGTTAACATGCGGTGGTCATCACACAGAGACTCGCATGCACACTCAAACATCTGCCAGCATATCACCTGCTGAATCAGCTCAAAATCTAAAGGTCATGTTCAAAAGTGACCTCTCATTAGACGACCACATCAGCACCACAATCAAGTCTGCCTACTTTCAGCTATGTAACATTGCTAAAATTCGGGCTTGTTTAGATAAGGGTGCTACATCCAAGTTGGTCCATGCATTTGTGACATCCCGTCTTGACTTCTGTAACTCACTGCTTGCTGGCCTACCGACATGTGCAATCAGACGATTACACCCGGTGCAAAATTCCGCAGCTAGGCTTGTCTGTCGTGAGCGTCGCAGTTGCCACATTACTCCACTTCTCGCCGACCTGCACTGGCTACCAGTCAAGCAGCGGATCGACTTCAAGGTTTTATTGCTCACTTTTAGGTCACTTCATTCTTTGGCTCCAGCCTATCTCTCCGACTATGAGATATACTCCTCCATCAGGCCAAGCATCGTACCACCCACTTTTTGGAATCCAACAGTCTAGAAATACCTCGTACAAACCTTAAATCCTTTGGAGACCGAGCATTTAGCTCGTATGCATCCATAGCCTGGAACACCCTCCCGACTTGCGTCAGAACATCCCCTGACTTGACCACATTTAAAAAGAACCTAAAAACACCTATTTAGGACAGCATTTAGTGGGTCCCTGTGATTCGTCCTTGATGTGCTTATGCGAGCTGACACTGTGCATGCTGCCACTAACCACATTTGCATGCTGACCCTGAGCATGTCACCCCTAACCATGTTATTCATGTTGTTTGTTTATCAAGCATGATATTACTCACCATTCAATTGCATTTCCCTTTGCAGCAAATGTAAAGCGCATAGAAAGAGATTGGGTTCTCTGAGGGCGCTTTATCAAGTGCATTATTATTATTATTATTATTATTATTATTATTACTAAAGACCATAAACTACAAACATGAAGTCAGGTGGATGGCCAGTGGAAACACAAACCGAAGGCAGAGCAGGGCCACGATGAATGACAAAAAGGTCCCCAATTATCTCCGCTGATGGACGACCAGCACCTTTCTGCCACTGCAATCCATGTGCCAGTCCTCCCATGCACCTACTTAACCGCATTGCCAGCAGGTGGCACTTGGGGAAAGATGGCCGAGCCTTGAAGGCTGCCGGGTGCCCGAAAGATGCTGATGGTCACGTGCAGGCCACAGGGTCGGAACAGCAGCGTTCGTCCTCTCACGTGCAAATAAGACCACAACAGACATATTAACCGCAGCTGTGCTCGAAACCTCGCCACCTCCTTGGCCTCCACTAGGCTTGACAAAAAAAAACTGCATGTAAAATGCAAGCCATGGCACACGCACGGGAACGGCTTTGCGTGAGGGATCTCTGTTCATTAGTCCTGGCAACTTGTCTGGCAACGAGAGACGAGCAGGACAGGAAGGAGAGCTCGTAGCAAAATGCTCTAGCACAGCCCAAGGCATAATGACAAGCAGGAACACCGTGCGTCACGAGTTTGAGTGAAGCAACAGAGAACAAACATTTAAGTGAGGCAACAGAGAATAAACATATTTACTAAATGCGCATTCAGCTGGCGACTCATAGAATCAAGAAAATAACTCGCCTACGTACGTACGTTAATGCGACTTGCTAAGTTGCCAAGTGCTTTACGCCATCATGCGATCACACGTGACTGAGAGGTGAGCAGGTAAATCAGAAGGCACCGATCGATTCATACGGTGGATGTCCACAAAAGTAATGCTATGCAAAGGAGTTTAGTGCAATGGCTATCAGCATGCCTCAAGCGTAGCATGAAGCCTAATGGCAAGTACACCAACATTGAAGGTTACGTGGTTCCACTGAAACTTACCCGCTTAGCATTGACGTGTCCTTGTGCAGGCCAGCCGCCGGTGGCTACAAAGAACAAAAGCAGCCTCAGACGCACAGAGGAGGAGCCGACCACGGCAGTACCAACATTAGTGGCAGACCTGCATCACTCGGAAGCACAGCCCAGCACAAGGCTCGACAGAATATACATGGGGGCGTGGCATTTCGGAATCCCGACATACATAAAGGGCGATGTGAGTTTCTGCACAAACAGAATCCACCAATTTTACAGCTGTCGAACAGTAGGAAAGCACTTGTGCCACCCATATATATGCCAAACATTTTAGTTTGGACAGCTTTAAAGGTCTGTCAATATTCACTACTAGGTAAACTGGATCATACTCCAGAAAGTGCACGTGTCCTATGCTTAAGGTTAGGATCTTGAAAATTGTTACAAGAAATTTTCGTCATAATCAGTTCCAGGTCGCACTTGGCTTGAACCTCTCGATTGACCGCGAGCATGCTTCCCTCCTCCCCGCAGGTGGCCGGTTCCACGAGGCCAGTTTGACCAGTACAGAATTTGGCCTCAGCCGGCTTGCCAGCTTCCACCACCCCCCCCCCCCGGCACACGACCAGCCACAGTCTGCATGCGTTGCCTCACTCCTGCGAGAGGCGTGACAGGCCGAGAAGACTCGTGGCTATGTCCGATGTAGACAGCAAGGCTCACCGGTGCGTCTCGGTCTCACCTCGCTCACGCCATTTGCACTCACTGCTCCCACGTAGGGTTTACTTCAGTCACAAGAGTTGCTTTCCTACCCATCACTAACCCTTCGGCTCGGCTATTAACAGTGGAGTGGAGGGTCAACGCCTCTGACGGCCTGTGTAGGGTTATGCTGCGCACCCTGGCGAGCAAACCAGTTTAGCGATCAGTTTACCTGATTCGTCATTCAAACTGTGCTAGTGGCGGCCTGCATGGCCAAGCCGCAGGTTCGTGGCAGAAAACTCCACTTATTCTACTGACAGGAGGGCTGGGCTGAGCTGGGGGAGGGGAGGCTATTCTAGAAGGTTCCCATCGGTCGTTCTTAATATGCCCATCTCTCAACAGAATTCGAATTATTCCTAAATAATATAAAATAATGTTCACACTGCAAATTTCATGTCTCTGCACATGGGTTGGAAATCGCTGAGCCCAAGAATTTTCTAAAGGCACATTGCAAAGCTTCCTTGTTTCAAAATCAACTCCACGGCTACACCGAAGAGTGATATTATAAGACCGATGCAAGGCTCAGTCTTAAAATAGGGCCTGATCTTGACTGACAATCATAACAGCCATGCCCACAGCAAACGACCAAGCTCCCCCCATGTTATATTCACTAACCGGTTTGCATTGCAAAAAATAGAGCATACCTGCACGGCGGCAGGCTGACGAAAATTAATTATTACATTAGTTAAGGGATTTAATTTTGGGTTCCAGGATACAAAGTTTTTTCCTAATCCCTTATACAGAAAAGGATAAAACATGGCTATTCCAAAAAAAGGTTTTCATGGTCAGGAAAAGTGATATTTTGAAATCTTTGGTGGGCTATTGGGCAAGGTCGGGAATCAGGCCGCTAAGGGAATTATTGAGGGTCAGGCAGACACAACACTAGAGAGTGTAACAAAACAAGCGCCCCAAACAAACATTTTAGTTGATGCTATTACAGAGTAAGTGAATGGTGAATAGACATTTAGCTGACGTGGCATCAAAAGGTTGCTTGCATCCAGATGTATTTTGCTAGGTGTGTGGCCATTTTATTGTTAATCTGACCGCGGCTGACATTAAAATAACTTGCCTATGCAACTACGATACGGTTTGTTACGATCGGGAGGTGAATGCCAAGCAACACGTACCGGCTTCGGAATCAGGAAGCCCAGCATCCCTAGTGGTCCACCGACAGAAGGAACATGCCAGATAGTGCAGCTTCTTCAGAGACGAGTTCTCTTCCCCAGTGCCACCGTCGACTCGACCATTAGCATCAGGTGCCACCGAAATTGCAGTGACACGTGTCATTAGCGTCGACCCACAGCTAGGGCAGTCGGAACAATTTGCGCATCTGGAAAGTAGCAATCAAAAATCAGGGTTTCAATTGGCTAACATGATTATCATTGGCTACGATGTAAGCTCGGCATGGCAGCCTGCAGTGGCTAATCCGGTTAAAACTACTACTGGCATATGCCGATGCACGCGCCATGCGGTATCTAAGATTAGCCTTAGCCAAAACGGCGAAGGCTTGTGGCTGCACGACGTATTGATGAATAATCGAACAGCAGCGCTCACATTCACTGCATTCGATACCGGCTACAGCAGCTGTCTACTAGGTGAGGGAGGGGGGCCTCCGACTGCAGTGAACATACACAGCACTGTAGCTGAATGCACAGCTATCTGAAATTCTTGCAAGTAAAAGTGAAGATCGACTTGTTCAACAGCTCATTACCTCATTACTATATCGACCGAAAAGCCTAAAAATAGCGTGCTCCCTCGTCATGATCCAGGTCGCTGGTTCGAGGCTTAAGTGGGCGATCCTTGAATACCCACTACAAGAGGTAGTGACAGCCGTTAAGGCTCTTCTGCGACAATATGAATGATTTTTTTTAAACATTCATAAATTCTTCCCATTGTCTCCCTACCTTTCCTTCCCATAAGTTTTAAGATATTCGAACAATCATTATGGCTTCCTACCTTCATTCTACAAGTGCCACGCACCCAGGTAACATGGTAAGTGACTTCGAGTCGGGCATAGATAGACACGATTCGGGCATAAGAAAATGACAGGCATGAGATAAAAGATAAGAGGCATCAAAAATCACTGTCTTGCTGCGTCATGCTAGACATTTTTCAGTTGGAGCCCAGAGAACCTTTGAACAAAGATGGGCTGCCCCTGTGCAACGCCTGGTTGAGGCAGTATCTCAGTTAAATACAGGCAATATTAACCTGGATCCACCGGCTGAACTCTGCAATGCTGTCAGTTGCCATTGTTTTCAACGACGGTGGCCCTTCACGACAATTCCAACCGATCACTAGGTTGCCACTTCCACCAGTCTTGGCCAAAAAAATACATCACCCCTCCACTGACCTCTGAGAGTGAGTGTCCTAGCTAGGAAGCCTCTCCTGCTGACGTAGGTAGCAAACAAGAAGAAAAACAGGTTAAACGTAGGCCTGTCTGGACGTGCCTTCAGCAGCTTTCACCCACCTTGCAGCAGGCAATAAAGAATTGCCCATTGCCGGTCTAGATTCAGTCTGGGTCACTCTGCTCACGCTTCACGACTCAGATCGTGAAGCGTGAGCCTGTACCAGCAGGCAAAGGAGACATTGCGGCGACCAGCAACGATGTCATATCGTGAGCCAGAAACCGAGGCAGAGTGAAAACTGGCCTCGCCCTGTTACCTGAGCTTTTTTAGCCGAGCCTCAGCAGGTGGCATGTGTTCCAAACAGTGAGGACAAAAGTACGAGTCTACCTAAAATAAAAGCAATGATGACATTAAGGACGCTCCGGAAAAAAATCAAAGCAGAAAGCATTTGATAAAGCTTAGCAGCAGCTACACAGGCACACTGCTAACGTGTCCCACTGCTAAAACACACGAAATCTACACCAGCTCTACAGTCTGGATTCCCGGTGCACCTGCGTCTACGAACACAGTTGCTCCCACGAGACCCAAGGTAGGTTTACTAAAATTAACGGCCCTCAAATGTTGCCCCAGCCACTCAGTTATGATGTTTTATAACTACACTTTAGCATGCCCATGCCAGAGTCACTGCAGTGACTGTCATCGGAGCTAAACCTACGTGTCCACCAAGTTCGGCAATCAGGCTATCGAGTCACCTACCCACCCAACCCAACCCAAAGAACACGCCCACTGGCTGCAGGGTTCTACAGCTTGCAGCATCGAAAATACAACTGGCTGAGATAGCCCTTTGAACAACAAAAAATACAATTACGACCGGCTGTACATTATTTCTTGTTCAGCAATAAATTTACTTCAGTACTTCCTAGATGAGGCTGGAATCGACTGAACACGAATTGAGAAGCCAACCACGAATCTGTTCATACATTGAAGCAATAAACAATAAAAAAAACGCATGGCATGACAAGGCAACCGTATCTCTGATGTAGTTTCTTTTCCAGTCGGTCCCTACGGTGCTCAATTGGATTCAGACCAGTATATTGGCTAGGCCACCAACGGTTCAGATACTGCTTGCATTAAGGCTGCACTGGGTTGCTTATACTATGCGCTAAGATAGCACTAAGAAAACCAAAATCCAGCACTAATCTGATGAATGCACGTCAATCCGTGATCACAATAGTAAGAATAACAATAGAACATTTCTCTCTCTCTTTCTCTCTCTCTCTCTCTCCATAAGCTGGATAGAAAGTATATCATCGCAGCACACTCACGCACGCACACACGCACACACACACACACAAAGCAATCCATGATGATAATAATGTTAATAATGATAATAATAATAATGCAGTTGCATAGCACTAAGAGAAATAGTCGATTTCTGTAACATCAAATTGGATGGGAAAAGCGCATCAATTTATAGTCACAATAACATCCACAATTACAGTATGCATTAGCATACTTACGGACTATGCACATGCACAAAGCAAGTAATGTAAAGAATAGGTGGGTGCATACGTTTACTTTAAATGCCTTCATGCCTGGGAATGCCATTATATCACTCGGTAAAGAGTCACAAGCTTAACGTATGTACGAACCCGAGGCTCGGCGGCTGCCAAAGAATTTGATGCTGGTTAGGTAACAGCTCAATGACCTGAGTCAGAGGTGCAACTTGAGCAGTAAGTCAGATAGGTGAGCCGGAGCAAGAGAATGGTGAAACCTAAAACTTAGTAAGACAGGGCCTCAAAGTCGATGAGCTGCTCTGCAGGTCGGAAAGAAGTGCTATAATGAGACATTCGCAATGTTCACAACCGAGAAGCCTAGCTACTAGGCCTTATAACCATCTGCAAGAGACTCCTGGCATAAACGGATAGCAAGAAAGTCAAAGGAGCCTGTGAGGAATGTTCCAAGTAAACAGATCGAGTTTGCTGCCGTACCCTTTCCTAAACATCCCCACAGTTTTAACAATATTGCATAACTGGCAGCTGGCACACTGGCCTGCGGGGGCGGGGGGGGGGGGCAACGTAAGTCATCCGGTACGAGGTCATTTTGTAAGAGAGTATGCAGGTTCCACGGCAGGGCCGGAGGGTAAAGAGAGAGCTGAGAGCCATTGTTGATGAGGGCGACGATGATCGTCGGTTTCGCTACTCCCACTATGTTGGGCATGTAATTACATTCAAGGAAGTCATCCATCATCCAAGCGCAAACGTCTGGGGATACAAACTGCCAGAGACATGAGATAATAAAAGATGCTAGAAGTGAGTGAGAGGCCAAAGCACTGGCTGGCACAGCTGAGTGCCATCTGCATAGAAGGGAAAGACTAGATTGTGGCTGGCGATTACGTCAGCAAGAGGGAGAAGGGACATAGCACTCATCACTGGTACTACATACTTCAAAGGCTCACCGGATGACTGGTAACGTTGACATTCATCGTTGTACGATAATGTACATTTATCGAGGTCAAGACTCTGGAAACTCCCCTAAGATAGCCAGTGATACTCTTGACGATACGAGTGGCACTCAAGAGGATTCGGTGATCAAAAGAATCAACCGTTGGCAAAAGATCCAGCCGATTGAGCATCGAGACTACCTCAGTCAGCACTCCCGAGAGACTGCTATAAACAAGCAGCATTGCTGTATCTGAGGCATGATTTTTTTCTTCATGGAGTTCCAAGTTGAATTAATCAAGTGCAAATGTCGGCAATAAGTGTAGCAAGGGAGTCACGTAAGTTCGACGTGCAGCAAGGCTGGAAGATATCAAACCACATGTATAACTTGAGTATCGGCTGCACTAAAATGAAAGCCTAGACTGTACTTGCCGCCGTGGTGGTTTGACCCAGTGGTTAAGGTGCTTGCATCGAACCAAGGTCAAGGCAAATGTATTTGATGACCGAGGTCGTGGGCTCGAGCCTTGTGGCATATGTAAAGCGCCTGAATAGGGATTAAGGTCTCGTAGGGTGCTTTACAAAAGAATTACAATATAATGTTCAGGGTCGAAAACCTCATCGAATGAGCACACTTTAGAGTAGGCCTCAAGCTTTTTTTTGAGTGGTGGGTGCAAGCATTTGAAGAGCCACCAGGGGGAGCGTGGGACAAGAGCCTGCGTGGTGGCCAGACTAACGGAGCGGCCAGTCCACGGGCGAAGATGTTAACGCAAGCTTGGTTGATTTAACAGCCTCATCTATGTAGCAGCAGATCAGCCTTTAAGGCTATCACCACAACTTGCAGCAGGCGATAAAGAATCGCCCACTAGAGCAGGTTCACGACCTGGGTGGTGAAGAATGAGCATCCTGGGCTAGGAGCAGCGGGGCGATGAGGGACGATGAGGGCTCCCTGAAATAAGCGCAAGTACGGCACTCCCGCCTGCGCCCATTAAACTAAATGGGCCACTCATGACCATGGCAATAAAGGGTGCTCACCATTGCTGACATGGATGACGTTAGCTACGGTCTGGTTTGCACCGAGCACTAAATGCTCGCAGAGGAAGAAAGGAGATGTTGGCTGGGTCACCACAGGCTTACACTTACACAGTTGACACAGGCATCGTGCAAGATGGAGCCGATCGACCGATGCACTAACACACAAAAGATGACCGACAAGATAGCAGCGCACCAGAAAGAGACTGCTGACGCAGTCCAAGATTCGGTGTGCTTTAGCATGAGGCGGCATCTCCCATGCTACTTAGAGAATCACTGGAAGGAGTTGGCACTTTGACACAGTTCAGTTAACAGATGAGTTAACAGCTTCAGCATGTGATTCAGAAGAGTAAGATAAACCGGCAAAAAAAGCTAATATGCTTCAGTACCATTCGTGCTTCGCTATAGCTATGCCGCCACAAAATGTGTGTTTGCTTGCTGATCGATCCCCAGCTTTATCCCAGGTGCATTTGGACGAATCATAACGCTTCAAATAACGGCTACCAGGTATCGCATTTGAAAGAGATCACTGATTAACCTTATATTAAAAGCTGGCCACACGAAATTTCGCTGAAAGGCTGCTGCAGTCTGCTTCACACAGCCTGTAATGGATCTAGGAGGGTTATCATTGGCCTGGGACACATGCAGCCTGTAAACGCTGCCGGCACGAAATGAGCCGCTGCTGTGGCCAGTCGGGAAACGGTTAGGAGGACAAATTGTTTGCATATATGATTGAGCTGCAGAATGTCAACTCTTTGAAAGAATAAATAGTAAATAGATAACAGGCTATAATTGGGACCGAGTGTGAGAAAGTTGGATCAGGGCCATGCACATGCCTATTATCAAGAGATCAGCCAATCTTAGGTGCACATCGCTGGGTATATAAAAGTAGGAATGCAGGTCTCCAACGCATATCACAACTGACAAAAGAGGTAACTACTGACGTCCGCTCGTCTTTGCATGTCTTCGGTGCTGTTAAAAATGTATCTTGAAAATTTTGGACGACATAATTAAAATCGCAGTTGCTATTGCAAAGCATATGCCAACCAAATCAAATCCAGAGCAAACAGACAGAGACATCCAGGAAGGTCCCTATTCAGGTCGTAGCTGCCTATGAGCAAGGCCCAGCTTATCAGCATTTCTGTGCTCTACTCATTTACTGTGAATCTTAAAATCGCCCTTGGATTTTCAGGGCACTGTGCGATTCCTCCTGCTTTGACCTCATGCAAGGAGAGCCAAAACGACGAACTGTCGGAGGCGTGGTGAAAGTTTTGCATAAATTCATAAGACGGCAACACCTTACCTCACTCTGAGCGCACCATCCGCAACGCAGTTTAATGCAGTGCCGGCAAAAGTACAATTTGCACAGAGGGAGGTTCTTCCTACACGTGCACCGGTACAGTATGCGGTCTACTTCGTACAAAGTGGCCATTTGCCTCTGCAAAGCTGTAGGAATCGCTGTGCGCACAGGACTATTGACCTCTAAGTCGGAGGTGGGGGCGTAACGGGCAAGGTCAGAAATATCTCGTCACCCTTTTAGATCGGCTTGCTTACTTCAGCTAGCTCCGCTGCTGCGATCGCTCTGTAACAGTTCCGAAAAAAGTTGTGTGCCTTCGCCTAAGCACAGCTAAGTAACTGAAAGGATATTTCCACCGCTGGCATTATCGGCTGGTAAATTTGTAGGGCTGCTGTACGTTGAAGTCACTGCAGATATTTAAAAGCCGCCTTGCGTTCGAGCCCTTCTTATCCGGGTACCAGCACGACGTAATCAAAATGCACGGATTCGACTTTCGCATGAATCTCTAGCGGTAAAACTGGTTAAAATGGACCGCATATAAGAAATGCTAGAAAAAAACGCTGGAAGGATTAATGAAAAGAAGTTAATGCAAAGACCGTGCACCCGAAGGTAACTGTGCCGAGTATCCACGCCCACTGTAGGCAGGCTGAAGATACCGAGCATTCAGAGCTCAAGCGAGCTCTGGTGTTGTGTGACGGTGTGTGCAGCGGCGGCTGCTCTATTGGGAGTCTCACGGAGACACAGCGGGCGCACTTGCCTGGTAAACTAGACTCTGCTTTATTCCTCTCAACGAGCACGTATATGAGAGCTCGATCAATCGCAGCAGATGACGCGAAATATATCTCGCATTAGTGGCCCGACGCTGCGCTGCTTCAATGGATTAACTATTGGCTAGAGCTGAGGCATGTGCATTAGTGTCAGGCGCTTCGATAATTACAGCAGAAGCCGCAGTGGCACCACACTGGCCCCAGCGATAACCCACTACATCCTATTTGAACGACCTCGGTCTCGCAGAAACCAGTCACCTATGGAGTCCCACGAGGGTCCGTCCTCAGTCCTTTGCTGTTATCCATTTATGCTAAGCATCTGGGAAAGGGGGATCCGGGGCCCATGGAACTGAATGCTTGCCTTTCAGGCATCCGATCCTGAATTTCGGCAAATCTCCTTAGGCATAACGACGATAAAATGGAGCTGCTACTTTGAAGACACTCCAACAGAGTGGTTAGACTAGGAGACTTTGCTCTTCTAATAGGCGATACTGTTATGCGATCGACACCCTGTTCTTGGCATTCCGATTTCGCTATTGACAACTACCAAAATTGTATAAGTTTCATTAACAAGACTGCCTCCACAGCAACCCGTCACGTCCGATGCCTACCTAAGATTAGGACCTGTCTACAATGCTGTCTCGTCTAGATCATTGCAATTCCATTTTGGCTGGGCAACTGAAAAAAACGACTACGAAGCTGCAGCTGGTGATAAACATGGCTGCAAGGCTAGTTAAAAATAATAATAACAATGCACTTGATAAAATCCCCGAGGTTGACAATGTGTCTCCTTTGCTGAAGAAGTCTCAAGCAAATTCCTCTATAAGACAATAGGCGAAGCTGTTCTGTTCCTTCGCTATAAGGCCGTTGGTGACAGCTTTTGCTATACAGGAGGAACTCAATTCCATAATTCTTACGCAATGAGATCTCTCTCCTACTGCCGAAAATGGCACATCCTTCTCAGCCACCCTGAGCTGCTACTTCTAAGATACTCACTAAATCAACCGCCCTCCTGTTTCAGCTAGTCTTCTCACGTTCTCTATGTTTCGCGAGATGAAGTCTGTTGGCTACCGAAAGCGTACCGAGAGCCGCTTAGGCAATGAGTTCGCTAAAGAAAGCTCTCTTTCGTAGCAACCATGTAGTCTTTGTGGAGTTACGGGTGGAGATACATTACATTACGCTAATAAAATGAGTATATCTGTAGGGCTTTCTAAGAGAACCAAATCTTTTTATAAGCTGAAATGTAATGTAATGTAATAAATGTAATGTATCTCCGTCTGTAACTCCATAAAGTCATAAAGACCATGTGGGTGTTATGCAGGAGAGTTTTGTATAGCGCACTCACAGCCTAAGCGGCTTTCGGTACGCATTCGGTAGCCAACAAATTTCATCTCAAGCAAACAAGAGAAAGTGCTGAGTGCATAGCCCAGTCAGGAGAGCAGTTGAGGTAGTGAGTAGCATGGAAGTAGCAGCTCAGGACCACTGAAAAAGATGTGCCATAGTCGGCAGCAGGAGAGTAGTTGTCGTTGCGTAAGAATCTTGGATGCAAGTTCCACAGTCAAGGACCTGCAGAGCTAAAGTTTCTGTCGCCAACTGTCTTTAAGCTGAGGAATGGGACAGCTAATTTATTGTTCACACAGACCTGAGGGCGCGAACAGGCTGAAACTGATGCAGCAGCTCAGCTAGGTATGAAGGAGCCAAGCCATGGCGGGTAGCTCCCATATGACTAAAAATTAAAATAATCATGTCCCTGAGAGAACTTAATTTTTATTCAGACGCTCCATATTGCCATGGGGCTCGAGCCCACTACCTCGGTCATCATATAAAATCCCTTGACCTTGGTCTGGGCGATCACTTTAGCTACACGGCCAAACCAGCTCATCACTAGCGAAACTGCAGCACACTTTGGCACACAATGGATGGTAGAGGTAATGGTAGAAGAATAGTAAAAGCAAATGCTGTGGCCGAACTAGTGGGTTCTTAGCATGGTCTTAAATGCAGGCAAGTCAGATTCCGAGGTCAGTTGGTGGATATTCGCAGGCTTTAGGTTCATCGGAGCTGGAAGCACAGCTTCTAAGGGTACGGATGCTGGTTTCCGGTACAGCTAAATAACCGGAGTCGGGGACTGCAAGTAAGGGAGGCATGACTACATAGTACATCTGATAGGTACGCGAGCGAGTTGTCGGGACCTTGAAGTCGATACGTTGTTTGTTGGAGAGCTAGTGCTGGTTGATGAGTGTGTCGGGTTTGAAGTTCACGATAGACAGGCCTTGTTGGAGGGCACAAAAAGACTACTCGTATAGGGGGAGCCAATTCTGTGAGCAACCAGGTGTGTTTTAGCTCCTTTTTAAATGCGATCAACTCATGGTGTTGATGTTGAGTAGATGTATAGCCAAGAGACTTGAGTTAGAAGAGCCATTGGTGTGATAGTAAACCTGATTGGAAAGTAGTTCGTATAGGTAGGCTGGAGTCAGAGAACGAAAGTACCTAAACATGAGTGAGAAAACTTTTATTTCGATGTACTGCTTGTTTGGGGGCCTGCGCAGGTCGATGAGAAGTGATTAATGTGAGTTTCGACGTTCACGACAGAAAAGCCAAGCTAGTGAACATGAAATCAACTGAAAGAGCCCTATTGCCTAGGTATTAACGTTCTCAGGTAGGTAGCCAAAGCAAGACAATGAAGAGAGCTACAGGCCAGCGACAGAACCTTATAAAGGCGATGCGTTGCTTGACGGGGAGTCAGTGCCGGTCGCCGATAAGTAGTGTAGCCGGCGTGACGTTTACGACAGACCAGCCCTGGTAGACAGCTACAGTGTTTAGCAGCAACTGCAGGCCTCCTGTGGTACAGGTAGTAAGACCTGCAAGGAGTGTTTCACAACTTTGAATGGAAGACGTGACTTCAGAGCTGATGTGGTCACCAGGCTAAAGGTCATTTCGAACACGACACTCAAGATTCCGGAGAGAGGCTATTAATGCTAGGGCCAAATTTTGATGGTATTACTTTCCAGTTCCTGCGTGACATGAAGCCTATCAATAAGTTTTCAATTTGAGCAAAATTGCTGCCGATCGCACGTTGGAGTGCTGGCACCTCGAGGTACTGGAAGGCAATGAGAGTACAGGCTGAGGTAATTCGGAGAGATAATAAGCACTGAAGAAAGACCTGATGATCAATTGTTAACAAACTGTAGATTAATAATGCTCTCCTAAAAGCACGTACGCGGAAGCAGGCAGAACACTGAAGCTGGCTCACAAGAACGTGCATTTTCCTAGGCGCCTACAGCGCTCCCTAACTACAACAGTTCTCTCCTAGGACGGCGTTCCCTCTGCCGTTTCTCCCTACTCCCCCCACCCAGCCACTGGAATCATGCACATACATAGAAACACAAACATTGGCGAAAAATTCAGCAGTAGCGACAGGGAGTCATTCTGGAGAAGGCCGTTATACACTTGCAGTAGCGGTCATTGCAAGAAGTGATTTACTGTGAATCCCGACTGACACATTCTTGTATTTATCAGTTAGTCACGGTACCGCATTTAGTGCTCGAAAAATTTGTGAGTAGCTTAGAAGGCTGCCTCCATCGTAAGACTTCCGACGTCAAGACTGCAATACACATTTTTTCTCCTACTTATGCTTTGAAATCTCTCCGGGGATTATTGAACTACCTCTTTGTACACGCAACTTTCGGTTCACTAATATTTATCGTTTTAACACTGTCAAGACTCTTTAGATACACCATGCGCCTACGACAGGAAACCATGAAATTTAAGCATGTTTTTCATGTTAGTCACATGGAAAGTAGCATACCCTTATTTTGACTGCTGACCCACAGTGGCATATCCTGTTTCACGAATCCTCAGACTCGACCTCTGACCTTCGACCTCAGACTCGACAAAAGATTAGCTAGGTTGTATCAGATAAATTAGCACTAACAATTGGTCAGCAAAGAGAACATTTGGATTTATAATACGGGAATCCGAAGTTCTATCCGTTTGAACTCTGATCTTGATTTACCTAAACAACCGTACCATTGTATTCGCTCGTATTTATTCACTAATGAATAAATGCACTTGCAAGAGTGCAGTCCTTTAGAGAATTCATGTCCCGTGTAATTAGATAGGATATTTATCCAGACGATACTAATGTAATGTAATGTATCTCCGTCTGTACCTCCACAAAGCCATAAAGACTATGTGGGTGTTACGATGGAGAGATTTGTATAGCCCACTCACAGCCTAAGCGGCTTTCGGAAGCCCAACAAACTTCGTCTCACGCAGCAAAGAGAAAGTGGGAAGCACAGCAGAGTCAGGAGAGCAGTTGAGGTAGTGAGTAGCGTGGAAGTAGCAGCTCAGGACCGCTGAAAAGGATGAGCCATAGTCGGCAGCAAGAGAGTAGCTGTCGTTGCGTATTGTGGAAGCGAGCTCCACAGTCCAGAACCTGCAGAGGTAAGGCTTCTGTCGCCAACGGTCTTAAAGCGGAGGAGTGGAACAGACCAAAATGCATAAATGATCAGACTTGCAAAGGCAGATAGGCCCTATGCTAGCTTCATATTATCAACTGTGACCTGCAAATACTAGATGAGGAAAATGACCGGCATGTTCACAGTCTTAGTGGTTTTGCATGGTTCCGGAGATTCCATGCATTCTAAATATCGGCTGCTGCTGTTCTCTCAAGCCGCACGGCAAATGCCAGTCGAAACTGGGAAAATTATCTGCACAATTTAACTTCCGACCTTGTCTGGGCTGCCGATGGTAAAATCGCTTGTTCCTACAGCTTTTGCACATATCCTTGCTAAGATAGTCGATGTCGCTAGCTTTAGCAGGACGCATTCGCCCAAAGCATGCTCTGGCTGAACAATTCAAGGGCAAAGCCGTTGCACATGACTTACAGCATCAAAATATACATCGGACAATTCAGCACGATAGTTATGCAACACCAATCTTAAACCTACCAAGTTTCAGTCTTGATTAAGAGCTCAATCAGTTCAAGAGTCAGCAATGCTCGGGGTGCATAACTAGCTTCTCAAGAACTAAGACTCTCAGAGATTCAGTCTCTCTTCTTGCTTTGCTTTATCTTTAGACAGTTCGATAAAATGTATCACCAAGCCCTCCTTGAGTGCCTCTCATTTCGCCTGGGCAACACTGGCACACTGCACTACAATGGTTCGGATCCTGTCTCAAAGAGACTCAAGAAAATTGTTGTGAACGAACAAAGGTCATTCGATGAACCACTGAAGTACGTGGTATATCAGGCCTCTGTGCTTCTTTTCAGTTTATATTCTCCATCGTACCGATGTGATTGCTAGGTGCAATGTAAGCTTTTACTTCTATGCAGATGACACTCAGTTGTACCTTTGCTTTGATCTCTCTAAACTCTCAAGCACCTCGAATTCTCTGCACCCTTGCTCCACGTACTTGCTGACTTCCACACGTGAATGAGAGCAACTTTCTCAAATTAAATGACGATAAAACCAACTTGCTAGTTATGGGCAAACCAAATGTGACTCCTAAACGAGAGAGTATCGCTAAAATAAGCTCTTCCAGCATATCTCATGTTGCATCTGCACGGAATCTGAGTCCTGTTTCGATGTGACCCTTCAGTAGATGACCATGCAACAAAACATTGACAAATTTCGGGCTCGCCTGGACAGGGATACTACATCCAAATTTGTCCATGCATTTGTGACAATCAGTCTATACTTCTGTAAGTCACTGCTCAGATCAATCTTCCAGCTGGTGCAAAACTCTGCAGCTAGGCTTGTTTGTCTTGAGTGTTGCAGTTGCCACATCACCCCACTACTCACCAGCCTGCACTGGCTCCCAATCAAGCAGCATATCGACTTCAAGGTTCTGTCACTAACTCTAGGTCCCTTCATTCTCTGGCTCCAGCATACCTATCAGAACGACTCGCCAACCAGGCCAAGCATCGTACGACCTACTGCTCTGACTCAAATCGTTTAGCTATAACTTGTACGAATCTCAAAAATTCTGGAGATCGTGCCTTTAGTTCATATCGGCACGAAGCCTAATACTCATTCCCAACTGACGTCAGGACAATCCCTAACATGACATTTAAAAGGAAGCTTAAAGCACACCCGATTATTATAGCATTAAGTGGATCCTTGTGATTCATCCCTTGTGTGCTTATCCGTGATGACACTGTGCCTGCTGCTACTAACCATATCCACATGTTGACCAAGTGGGTGTCACATCTAACAGTATTATGCTTGAGGATATTGCAAACGTTACCACTAATGGTTTGGTCATAATTTCTACACGGCATCTGTAATGGCCTGTAAAAAGATTCAGTTCTCTGAGGGCACTATACAAATATAGTATTATTATTATCTCTAGTAATTAAAGCGAGAACTTCTGTCCCCCTTCCCACCATCATATGGCAAGATGGCAACCATTACTTACGGTAGTGACATAATAGCCGTGTAATTCTACGATGACTCAGTGAAGCAACTCCACGGGAAGTGAGCTTTAGTTATTGTTATCATTATTATTATTATTATTATTATCAATGAAAAATAAACCTACGTGAGCTCATGCAGATCAGATCGGCTAATAATGTCTTTATAAATATCAGAGTGGTGCTGCTTCAGATACCCAAAGATTACGTCGAGCCTCACACCTCCTTGGCACGATTTGCTTCGCTTTTTCGGTCTCTGTTTCTTCGAGCTCAGCAGCTGTGAGAACTTGGCTGCAGCATCGGGGAAGCCACAGACATGAATGGCAATGACAACAGGCTGCTGAAGGCCAGGCAGCACTCCAAGAACCGGGGCACCGGATGCACCTTCGCACAGAGTGCACTCGTACAACAACAGATTCGCGTCCGCAATGCTTGCACTGCCACTGCTCGTCAACGCAAGCCTGTCATCACGCGACAGTTGCACAACATTGCACTGCAAGTCCAGTTTCTTTGACTTGCCATCAGGATGACCGATGACATGCACCCTGTCAACGAGTGTTATGTTGTCCTCATTGATGGCACAACGCAGGGGAGGTGGCAGACACCGGATGCCACACCGATTGCATCCACTGCCACAACCGCAGACACAGGTATCTAGCTCGAGCACGGCAGCATCCATGCTTTCTAAAAGCACGAACACTCCTGAGAAGGTAACGGTCGCCAAACCGGCATCTTGCCATTGCTTCTCACTGAGATCGATCATGCTGCTATTGCCTCCTAACATCGGTAAATCATGCATCGCCAAGAGATTCTTGTCGTACTTAAATATAGCAAATACTTCTCGCTCTGAAGACGAAACAAGCCTTGGTGAGCTTTTGCAAGTACGGTCTACAAAAAATAAGGACTCGTGTACAGCTTACGAAATGAGTAGAAGAATATGAACATCTGATTGAAGGCAATAAACTCGGACCGTAACAAGCTGTTAAGGCACATAATAAAGAGTCCCCCCCATTGTTCTGCTCGATCTTTGGGCAGCTTTTGATAAAATCGATCACAAAGTTCTTTTCGAGCATCGCAGGGGCAGCGAAGGTACAATGTTTAGGTCTCATCTGGAGTGGAGGATTTCAGAGAGTGGAGGCCAAAGGTCAAGTGTCAGCAAGTGAGCCTCTAGAATAGGGGGATCCATTTTAGGTCCAATTCTTTTCACAATTTATAATCTCTCTCACAGTGATCTCATTGCCAAGCAGAATTCACAATTGCATTTTTATGCAGAAGACACAGCTGTACTTCTGCTCTGACCCAGCATTTCTGTCTGAATTCCGGCATCTCAAACTATCTCCAACTCTCCCAGCTCCCTAGCAGCCCATGTATTGCTGACGTCCGCGCTTAGATGGTAGAAAACTTGCTTTAATTTCCACCCAGCCACACGCAGATGTTCCCACGAAGCAGACACACTTCCATGTTAGCCCATAATCTAGACTTTTTTCAATGATGCACATACAATTTGCACCCTGTTGCCTCGGTTGCCGATAGGAAGCATTTGACAAAAATCGCCACCGAAGACGATGGTCTTTCGACCGAATGGTAGTTCGTTTTCCACGATGTCGCACAACCCCACGTCAAGGCCCTCGTGCAATACCCATGCCTGCACTAGGTCTCAAGCTCTGACTCCGGAAGTACTGGTCAATGAAGACAACACTGTGCCATCTTGCTGCCTGATAGACTCCATCCTTCCAGAAGTATTGATCGCCTTCTTGCCACATGACAGAAGGACTTTCTCGCTTTAATTAGTAGGGATGCACCCAAAACTCTGGAACTCACTCCCGACTGACGTCACTTCCCCTTAATTGACGACATTTAAATAGGAGCTACAACGCATCTGTTCCTCAAAGCAGTTGCTGAGCTCATGTGAATTGTCATTTGCGTACTCACGAATGCTGACGTTGTGCATATTATTACTAAACACATCGACATGCTTCCATTACTGCCTAAGTAAAGTGCCTAGATAGATTTTGCTCTCAGAGGGAAGTATATACAAGTATTCTTACTATGTCTCATCATTATTATTCGTATCTGCTATCACAGCCAACTATTATATTGACGTACACCTGTATCTACACAAGCTATGCAGCCGTTTCCTCATTATATATAATTCATTTAGCCAGGTGCGCTCAGCAGATCAGCTGTAAACAAGTAGATCAATCAAGTACTCTCCCGATCAGCACCCCCCCCCCCAACCACTGCCTTCAGCAGACTCACCAACCAGGCATGTACCACCCTCAACCGATGAAGTGATCACGAGTAAAGAAGGCTTACAAAATGCTGATTTAACAGGCTCTTTTGTATAGCGACAGAAGAGCCTTTACGACTATCACCACCGCTTGCAGTGGCAATAAAGCACTGCCCACAGCAGGATTCAAACCCACGACCTCGGGACCGAGGCCGTGAAAAGCAACCGCCTTACCTAATGTGCCATTGCTTAATCTACTGAGAGGAAGGGGCAGGGGAGAGACGAAAGTTCTGGATAGTTCCAAGAAAATTCTAGGAGGGCAAAGAAGTTATACAGAGTTCTATAGTTTACAAAACTGGCTGTCGGCAACTGCCACGCTGTGAGCTGCAACCTCTGACCTCCGAAAACACAATCGAAGTCTTCGGTGCCCTGGAAGAGAAGTTCTGTTACAAAGCCAGTCATTTGCGATGGGAGAAAAGGCAAGTGTTAGGATAAAAATTATTATACTGTAACTCAATAAATTCTCTCGTAAGTATAGGTCACCATAGTTGTGGTCAGATCCCCCTCTCTCTCTCTCTCTCTCTCTCTCTCTCTCTCTCTCTCTCTCTCTCTCTCTCTCTCTCTCTCTCTCTCTCTCTCTCTCTCTCTCTCTCTTCATAAGTCTGATCCACATGATTATTACTTTTGTAATCGAAGGAGTTGCGGTACTTTGTCAATTTTCGCTGAGCAAACTCCTGTGATACCTCGGATGGCGGCACGGCACTGTCTGAAAAGCCAAGGATTTCATAACAGCATTAGATTTTCTGTCAACCCTTAAGCACCCTAATATAAAATTAATAAAAATGATATATTTGTATAGCACCCTCAGATAACTTATCTCCTTCTAGGCACGTTTGATATGCTGGAAAGAAAGCATGATCAAATCATAAGTGGTAACATGCACAATGTCCACATGCATGACATGGTTAGAGGTGAGTGACATGCACAGTGTAAACATATAAAGCATGATTGGTGGTATCATGCACAGAGTCATCATGCAGAAGCACACAAAAGACTAATCACAAGGACACACTAAATGCTGCAATCAAACAAGTGTACTTAAACTTCTTTTTAAATATCAAGTCAGGTGATGTCGTGACGTAAATCGGGAGTGAGTTCCAGGCTTTGGGAGCATATAGTAATAACAATAATAATAATGTACTTGATAAAGCGCCCTCAGAGAACGTAATCTCTTTCTAGGCGCTTTACATTTGCTGCAAAGGGAAATGCAATTGAATGGTAAGTAAAATCATGCTTGAAAAACAAACAAAATGAATAACATGGTTAGGGGTGACATGCACAGGGTCGGCATGCAAATGTGGTTAGTGGCAGCATGCACAGTGTCAGCTCGCATAAGCACATCAAGGACGAATCACAGGGACCCACTAAATGCTGTCCTAAATAGGTGTATTTTTAAGTTCCTTTTAAATGTGGTCAGGTCAGGGGATGTTCTGACGCAGGTCGGGAGGGTGTTCCAGGCTTTGGTAGCATACGAACTAAATGCACGGTCTCCAAAGGATTTAAGGTTTGTACGAGGTATTTCTAGACTGCTGGATTCCAAAAAGTGGGTGGTACGATGCTTGGCCTGATGGAGGAGTATATCTCATAGTCGGAGAGATAGGCTGGAGCCATAGAATGAAGGGACCTAAAAGTGAGCGACAAAACCTTGAAGTCGATCCGTTGCTTGACTGGTAGCCAGTGCAGGTCGGCGAGAAGTGGAGTAATGTTGCCACTGCGATGCTCACGACAGACAAGCCTAGCTGCGGAGTTTTGGCACCAGCTGCAATCGCCTGATCGCACATGCTGGTAGGCCAGTAAGCAGTGAGTTGCAGAAGTCGAAACGAGATGTCACGAATGCATGGACCAACTTAGACGTAGTATCCTTATCTAAACAAGCCCGAATTTTAGCAATATTAGGAAGCTGAAAATAGGCAGATTTGACTGTGGAGCTGATATGGTCGTCTAACGAGAGGTCGCTTTGGAATATGACACCTAGATTTCGAGCTGATTCGACAGGAGATATGCTGGCAGAGCCAATTTTGAGAGACAGCCTTTCCAATCTCTGAATCACACTCGGTTTGCCCATAACCAGTAAGCTAGTTTTGTCATCGTTTATTTTTAGAAAATTTGCTGCCATCCATGTTCGGATGTCATCAATGCATGCAGCAAGTGAGTTGAGAGAATTTGGGGTGCTCGAAGGCTGGGAAGGATCAAAGCAAAGGTACAGCTGAGTGTCATCTGCATAGAAGTGAAAGCCTAGATTGTGCTTGGCAATCACATCAGCAAATCAGCAAGAGGGAAAGTATAAACCGTGAAAAGAACCGGACCTAGCACGGAGCCCTGAGGTACGCCATATTTCAGAGGTGCCTCAGATAATCTTTGTCCATTCACGTCAATACTCTAGAGTCTCCCACTGAGATAAGACCTGAACCATTGCAGAGCAGTGCCTGTGATGCCCAGGCGAGATGAGAGGCGCTCTAGAAGAACTTTGTGATCGATAGTATCAAAAGCTGCCGAAAGATCAAGCAAAACAAGCAGAGACACTCTACCCATGTCTGCATTCCTAAGTAGGTCGTTGCATACCTTTAGCAATTCTGACTCGGTGGAGTGATTAGCTCTAAAGTCAGACTGGAACTTACTAGCAAGGTGTGAGGTTTCGATATATGAGTTCAGCTGGTCTGTCACGACCCGTTCCAGTGTCTTTGATAGGAATGGTAGAAGGGAGACTGCGCAGTAGTTGCTCAAGTTCTCTTGGTCAAGTGTAGCTTTCTTGAGAAGTGGCCTGACTACAGCTTTTTTGAAAGGTGCTGGGACCTGACCTGAGGCTAATGACATATTAATGATGTTGGTTATGCATGGCAGCAGCAGATCAATGCAACGTAGGAGCAGGACAGTGGGAATAGGGTCCAGTGGACTTGTTGTCTTCTTTGATTGAGATCCGAACTTTAGGACTAGATCACTAGTGACCTGCTTAAATGCAGACATTGAGGTGCAGCCAGGAACCGAGGAACAGCATTCTAGTGGGAAGGTTGTCATCGCAGGGATGGATTCCCTGATCTTGTCTATCTTCTGCACAAAGAATCGAGAGAAGCGATCGGCTAGATCATCACAAGGATCATCAGGTAAGGAGCTAGTCTGGGAATGGTTAAGGAGATGGTTTATTGTCGACATCAGCATTTTTGGATTGTGCATCTGTGATTCAATAATGTTTCTATAGAAGCTAGACTTGGCCTTTGCTAGGATCGATTGGTACGACTTACAGTAGTCTTCATATGCCTGTCGATGGACAGTTAGTCCGGATCTTTTGTATGCTTTTTCAAGCTTTCGTTTAGTAGACTTGGCTAGTTTAATGTCTGTGGTAAACCATAGGCCGTCAGGGCGGGGGGGAGGCCGCACAGTGCGCTTTGTCAGAGGTGCAAACTCGTCGAGCGTGTCAGCTAGTGTCGTGTTGTAGCTATCTACCAATGATGACAGATCGGAGGGAGGACTGAGCAGCAGAGGCATATGAACTACAGCCATGATCTCCCTAAGATCTGAGGTTCATTAAAGGAATAGCTAAATGAGTTGAGTCATAAAAGCAGGTGGTACTATGCCTAACCTGGTAGGGGGTAGGGGAGTAGTTCTGATAGGTAGCTTAGAGCCAGTGACTCAAGGAACCTAAAAGTGAGTGACAGAACTTTGAAGTCGATGCACTGCTTGACTGGGAGCCAGTTCATGTCGACGAGAAGTGTTGCAATGTGCCAACTTCGATGCTTACAACAGACAAGCCAAGCAGCCAAGTTTTGCACCAACCGTAAGTGCCTGATTGCAAGCGGGTAGAGGCACTCGAGTAGTGTGCAGGGTGGGACACGACTTTTTTTAAAAGACGAGGTAATGAAATGCCCTACAATATCGAGGAATCAGCTTGGCTACTGGGTCTAACCACAGGCAATTTATGAGATAGTTCACGATAAGAAGGCTTCTGAGTAGTAACATGTTCGTAGGTTTGAGTTATGCAGTAGGCTATACTTTATTATCTGCAGCAAGTGCATAATGACAGCTGATGAGGCGCTGTACATTGTGGTTGGCCCAAGGGGCAGGTGCTTGCCTGCCTTAAATGACCAAGGACTCGTGGGCTCGAACCTCTCACCGCATGTAAAGCACCGAGCCCCATGGCATATGTGAAATGCCTGAACAGAGATTAAGGTCTTTTAGGGCGCTAAATATATGAATTGTTTTTATATTATGTCATACTGCTGCTATATAAATAAAGCTGTTGAATCGGGTAACATAAGATGATTTACTTAACGGCTTTAATGCTGGGTAGCAGAGAATCCTTTAACTCAGCAAAGTGAGCACGATTTATCAGAAGGCCTGGCTACCCGGCACTAGAGGATGTCTCAGCAATCAACCGTGAGCACTCAGACATCGCATCAATCACGTTAAGCCCCGTCAGTAAAGATGAGCCCATCAGCCAGTCGATTGCTGTTCGGTTCACGTTAGGTTGAAGGGACCGAAAAAGTGCACAGTGTTCAGAATTGATCCCTAACTAGGCCATAGTCACAGAGAACTGGAAGCTGTATCTGACGGTACTTACACCTTACCCGACCTTGAAAAGTTTGTAGGAGCTTTGTTGGAGACCCACTGGTTTAACTGGACAGCGGAGTGGCATGTACACATGCATCGTGATCTCAAGTCATGGGCACTGGGCAATCTTTTACTGATCATAACAAGCAGTGGCAATCTTCTGCTGCTGCTCAATAAACAAGGCTGTTAAATCAGCAACCATTTACTTTTTTATGCTTATGACAAGCCCAGCAGCCCAGTCCGGGATCAGTTGAAAAGACCAAAAGCAACATGTCTGTCTTGAAGCAACTTTCAAATACAGGTATCAACATAAGCAAATACACAGGGAAAATACCATTCCACACATACCTTCCATTATGATTCGTTCCACGACGTGCTTGGCAGTCAGCAGATACCGACTGCCCATCCTGAACCCAGTTGCTCGAATCTCTGGACTGCAAATCATTGCTACGCCCCCACTCTCCCTCAGCAGCTCTTTGAGGAGGCTGCAGCTGACGGATTTGTCAATGGGCATGTGATAATGAACTTGTTCTCCGCTATCTGCAGTACAGATGTGCAATGTGGTCAACGCAGAAAAGAGCTAAGAAGGCACCATCGGTCGGTCAAAGCAGGCACGAGGGCAATAGCAACATGCAGGTGCAGTTAGGATCACGTGAGAGCTCTACTTGATACATTCCTGGCACACCCCTGAAAGGCCCAGGGGTAACGTGCTCCTCTGACGATCGAGGTCGTGGGCTCGAGTCCTGCAGCATATGTAAAGAGCCTAGAAAGTGATTAAGTTCTTTTAGGGCGGAATACAATTGAATTATATTTATTTTTTAAATATAAAGGGAGTGACTACACTTCCTTGCTGCTCTACTGGATCGGTGCTTTAGGTGGTGTTCTAGCAGACAACCTGACCTTCGAAGACTTTATTTCTGGCTTTCATGTGCATCGTGTTATAAGGCATCGATAAATATTTGCATATGCTTGAACAGATTTCAAGGAAAGTATTTTGCAGCATTAACATTAGGAATGCATTTCTCCCAATGCCATTCCCGGAGATGCTGCTGATCATGTACGTCCACCTTGCCTGCGTATGCTGAGGTGAGCTTTTAAGGCTCCAGTTTTTTGGCCCAAGAAGCGTTCAATAACAGTGCCTTCGGCAGAGGTGCCAGGCACCGCATTTGGCACTGATTTCTCACACTGCATCTTATGTTCCATGTTGTAAATAGCTGGCTCAAAGCCTCACAGGCCCTCGGCTTTTTCTATGTGGACAGGCACACTAGCCTAATCTAAGAATAACATTTGTAGAGGTAATGTGCACATTGCCAACATATACATACGGTCAGTGGTAGCATGCACAGTGTCAGTATGCATAATAAGCAGGTAAAGGACAAATCATACAAAAGGTCAGGACTGACTGTCCATCGATAGGCATACGAGGACTACTGAAGATCCTACCAATCGATCCTAGCAAAGGCCAAGTCTAGCTTCTATAAAAAGATGTTTGACTCACATGTGCACATTCCAAAAATGCTGGTGTCGTGCTTGACTGAGAGCCAGTGCAGATCGGCAAGAAGTGGTGAGATGTAGCAACTGCGACTCTCACGACAAACAAGCCTCAAAGTCGGCAGGTCAACAAACTAGCGGCACCTTTATTTTTAATTAAGGATGTTGGCAACCGATACAATTCCTGAGTAGCAACCACGACTTATAGAGGGGGAAGGGCTATAACAGGTATGAACTAGTGCCGGTGAAATCATTCGGAGCTCCCGACTCTGGCAAATTTCAAGCCACCGTCACTGCAACTTACCTTTTGCAGCTCACTTATCGTCTTTCTCCCATTACAGCTGAGCTCCCCATTTCTGCTTTGATTGTCTTAAGATGCCTACTGCATACCCCGACTGAGCAATGCAGACTGCTTACGAGCCGTCGGTGCAGCATAGAAAACTCCGGCTTATATGTTGTCTAATCTTTGGAGTTTTGCGGTAAACAGAAGAGGGCGGAACGCTAATGTGCAATCGTGCGGCCGATCGGTCAGCAGTGGCAGCCTCAGAGCCACACTCGCCGAAGCTGGGATAAGGGCTGAGAAATTGTGTTTAGCAGTGCAGAGCACTTGCAACAGGCGTACTGAGCATGCAGATGCAGTGCTCAGTACCTAAAGCACAATAGCTTGCAAGAGCCGCTCTCAAAGTGCCATAAAAAAGACCATTAAAAAAACTAGGCCACCTGAAACAAAATTTGACCCTCGACAAATGACATTCAGCATGCTCGACTGCTAGACTACTGCAGATCTACCGAAGCAGAAGAGACTTTGCATCACTGTCAGCATTGCGAGTCTGCGGTACCTGCCAGCTCGTCTGGAGCCTCTCATGATCTGTGTATACCAGCCGACATAGGCGAGGGGGGCAGGGGTTGCGTTTCTCTTGCAGATGCTTTTGCATCCTAAGGTACAAACTTGCCGCAAGCATGCCTTCTGCTGCTAACGCTACGAGCTGCTGCCGCTGCTACGAGCTGCTGCTGCGCACGAAGCTTCGGAGGCGCGTATCAACCCGAAAATCAACGTCAAGCATTCGTCAACTTAAGGAGTGGTTCAAATCGGCTGGAATCTGGCCCTCTCTCCCTCCCTCCCCCCTTAGACCGGCTCTGTGGGGTGTATTAGGTGGCTATTTTTCCCGACATGACACTTAGTTCAAGTTTCCAGGATTTTCTGCCAACGGTAAGATCGAAATGCAAAGGCTGAGCCTGAATAAACTAGTTCAAGCCATTGAAGCTTCGATGACTAAGTCCCTGAGTGAAGCCCCCCCCACCGCCGCCAGTTAAAAGGTAGACGCAATTACATCTGCACACCTGCGAGATTCGAACACCGACGTGTCTCCACGATGCAAGAAACAAATGCAGCAAATATCAGGCGGGTACTTACCCCGGGCAGCTAAGAACGTTTCAACTCGTTTCACATCGTCGTGCGAGATGTCATCTGCAAAGAGAAGTAAATGCATCCTGAAGCATCAGCACAGCAACTTCTCGCCTGACCGCACTCGGCACGTGGTCGAAGCAGAGCGGCAGCTCCCCTGCAAAACGCGTGCTCTTACTCGGGGTGCACACAGACAGCAAGCACTGAGGCACGTCGAGATTACACTTCGGACAGTAAGAGTACTCGTCTCGGATCTGTGGTGACAACTGCTTGCTGGGCTCGACCAGAGGCTGGCTGAAGCCGAGGTTATGGCCTGCAGCGCTGCCGCTGCCACTGCTGCTGAGAAGTAGATCCTCCACGCTGCCGTAGTCAAGTTCGAAGTGCCATCGGCCGGCGTCGGTGCCTGCACGTCCGCTGAGCTCGCAGGCGGGGCATAGGAAGACGATGCTGTACCACGCGCCCTTCCACGAGGCAGTCAAGTGCACGGCCAGGTCACGAAACAGAGGCTGCGCCACGCCCCACAGGCGCTGGACGTCGGTCGATGAGGCCACGATGTCGAATGCAAAGCCATGCTTGACGATGGGATCGCGCACCCTCTGGCACGTGACTCGCACGCGGTTCCTTCGGAAGGAGATGCCGTCGCGCCAGCAGTTGGCCTGCAATGCCATGTTCTGCTGTTCGACGTGCCGCAGCGCGACCACTTGGCTGGTCTCGAAGAGCGCCAGAGGTATTATCGAACCGAAGAACGACAGCTGCGCGTGCACGCGCACCCAGTCGTCGTAGCTGCCGCCGTCGACTCCCGCGACAGGCGGCGGTAGTTCGGGCAGCTTGCAGGGAATGACGTACACGCGCGACCTGACCGAGCTATCGACGAGGCTGATCAGCCGAAACTCGGCGAGCAGCTCGATGAGGGAGCCGGCTTCGCACTCGGCCGACACGACCGGCTCAAGCAGCTTACAGAGGAGCTTCTCGGACAGAAAGCCCTCCTTGTACTGGGCGACCTCTTTGGCGTAGTGACCGCAGCCGCCGCCTGACGCCTCGCTGCAGCCGCTCCAGGTCGACAGGTCGTCGTGGCACAGCACCGCCTTGAACACGTCGATCACGTGATCGACGCGATGGAAGACCACGGCCGAGAGCTTGGGGTGGTCCCTGAGCCAGATCACCTGCGACGTTTCCGTCAGGTAGACGAGCACGACCTTGAGCTTCTCGCGGTCAACGAGCAACGGGAAGTGCCTGGAGAACATCGCCTCGACGGCGGCCAAGGTCAAGTACGAGGCGCGGCTGACGGCGTCGTCGGTCGGCTCGAGCAGCTCCCTGATGAAGCGACACCACGACGCCGGCAGAACGGCCGGCGCCGCGACGACGCCGGCCAGGGCGGAGCGAAGCTCGCCCAGCCGCGCCGCCTCGGCACCGTCGCGTGGGACGCAGCTCACGACGAGAGGCGGCGGGCCCCCGCTGCAGAGGAGGAGGTCACGCAGCGACAGCTGCAGCTTGGCGAGCTTGCGCTCGAGAGAGGCAAAAGTGGCCGGATAGTCGTCGGACGAGCAGCGCTTCAGGTCCAACCGCACATCGCGAATGTGATCCTGCAGCTCCTCCTGCACGGCGGCCATCTTGCGGCGGTAAAAGTTCGCCATCCGCTCCGCGTGATCCGCGGCGGCTGTAGCTTTGCTCTCGGCTGCGGCGGCGGAAGAGGAGGTTGCCGGCCGCGGCTGAGGCAGCTGGTCGCAGTGCGTGCCGACTATGAGCAGGCGCGTGCCGGGCGCCACAGCCAGCGTCGTGGTGAGCCACCTGTCGACCGTGCGCTCGGGCTCCGGCTGCGTGACGTCATACACGAGCAGAGCAGTGCCGCGCGGCGGCAGCAGCACGGGCAGCACCGTCTGGTAGATGGCGTGGCCGCCAAAGTCGTTGAATACCATGAGGTCACCGCTGCCACCGCTGCTGGCGCCGCCGCCGTCGTCTTCGGCCGCAGCCGGGAGGCGGAAGCGATGCTGCGACATGACGCGCGTCCTGTCCTCGGCAGCCGTAGCGCACGGAGCGCCGAGCTCGAGCGAGCGCACCAGGCTCGTCTTGCCGGCGCCCGTCTCGCCGAGCAAGCTGACCGCGGCCAGGCACAGAGTGGCCCGGCCCGCGCTGACGTCGGTCAGGTAGGCTCGCACGGCATCGACGCCCTGTTCGCATATAGCTGACGGCGGCACCAGCATTGGGTTGAGGTCAAGGTCTAACCGGTTCAGCCTCGTCAGGCCAAGGAAATTGACCGGCAGCTCGCCGATGGAGTTGGAGCTCGAGTGTCCGAGAATCTGCGAGCGTTCAAAGCAGGCCAGCAATGTATGCACGCAGAGCGGATGCGGAGAGCACTCGATTTAGGGTGCTACTCAAAAATTTTGGCTACACACCCGTACGTCTTGTAGGCGTACACTTGAGACAAAAAGCCGCGATGGACAACTAAACTGTTTTTTTTTTACAACAGTAACACTTCAGGATGGTCACAGCTGTAAGCCAATGCTTTCGTGCAGCTGCGACGCGCCCTTATGCACACTTTTGCCCCCTCAAATACAGGTTCGTTCACAGTATGGAAGTGGAGAGGGGGAGAGAGAATTGCACCAAAGAAAAACGAAGAAAAGACGCCAATCACATAAAAATTAACCACCGAAAAGATGCAGTATACACTTGAGAACTATGTATAGATAAAAGACGTCAGAGCAACGTCAGAAATAGAAGAATGCACAACAGCATTGCTGCTAACATCTCGCCAAACGATGGCATGTGCCTCCACAAATTTTACTCAGCAAATTCAAGGTCACATGCAAAGCCAAGGCAAATTTAGCGGGAGCATGGCAGCCAACAGGCTTAATCTCATACAGCAAGAAGTAAAGCCAAAACGCATAGCTGAACCGGGAGAAGGACGCAATTATCATACTCTGCCGCCCAATCATAAGTCCATTCACTTTCTTGCCGATGCCTACCAATCCGAAACGCCCTCTTCTCTGGCTTCACATAGTACCATCTGCTCTCATCTGACACAAGACGTTTAGCTTAGCATTTAACCAACCTCAAATCTCTTGGAGACCGTGCTTTTAGTTCGTTAGCTCCCAAAGCCTGAAACTCACTACCGAATCACCACGACATCATCCGACGTAAAAAGATATTTAAAAAGCTGATACCCAAAAATCCTTAAAGCAGTTGTTCCGTCCTTGTGAATTGTCCGGTGTGAAGTATTCATGCTGAGATTAAATAAATAAATAAATATATATATATATATATATATATATATATACATATATATATATATATATATACATATGCATATATTTCATTTGCATAGTGCACTAGTGGAACTTGATATCTATCCAGATACTTCGCTTCACACAAGCTGCAGAGCTCGAGCCCACATGTCAGTGGTTATCACATGCATTCCCCTTGACCTTGGTACCTTCAGCTTCTTTTCCAGCATTTGTCAAGTGCCAAGAAAGAGATTTATTGTTTATAGGGTGTTGTATAAACATGTTAGTATTATTATTATCAAGTACAATAAAAAGTACAAGTTAATAATAATAATAATATTAATATTAAGTACAAGCACACAGAAAGGCTCGAAAGTTAAGGGTCAGAGGTGGCAACAGCGACATGATGTCGGAACTAGTCGATTCAGTCCACAGTGTGTGATCCACAAACTATACCGTCGACAACGAGCTTTCAGTGAAAGAAAGGGACAAATACTTCATAGTTCTGGGCAAATGGGCATTGAGGGCGAATGTGGCCATTTTTACAGCAGCTCAGTTAGTTATGAAGGAGCCATGCCGTGGTGGGCTAGAAGTAATAACTTTGCTAGTCAACTGCAAGCCACAGCTGCTACTTTAGAAATGGGGACATGCCAATAAATTCTTGGATTTAGATACCCATCTATCAGATAACTAAATCACTTGCTCGGCACTACGCATTTGCTGTAATGGAAACTTGCTAATATGTTTAATGATAGAATGCAGTGTCAGCAGCAGCCATATTCATCACCAACTGAGTAGGCTGTTTTGGCAGCCCAGCCAATGCAGTTCCAAAACTGCAGCATAGAGTGAAACCGAGAACCTTTGCTAACATCTTTAGCTAGCCAATACAGAAAGCAAGCAGACCCCCTTCCCAATCCCGAACAGACATCCAACGTGACAACTGGCTGTGGAGGCTGTCTTCCGAATGAGCTTGTAAGCACCAGACAATCGTCGAAGCGGTCACCCCAATTATGAGCATTTGCCGGTAGTTGTATTTAAGCATCTTCAATCGAGAATGCAAAATGACTTATTCCAACCCTGGATTTATGGTTACCTGTAAGCAGTTCGGTTTTATGGTCATTCAGCGTAAAGACATTGGCTGAGATTGGGAACCTAACGTCTACAAAGCAGGCATTCGCTGTGGTGACATCGCAGGGGCGAGCAGGGTAATTTGAGTCATAAAGTTACAGGCAGGCTTTAGCCACTGTAGACTGGCAGGGGGAGATGGTAGTAGTGCTGTCAGACTTCTCAAGCAGAACTCGGAGATAATAAGAATAGTACATTTTTTTATAGCCCACTCACATGAGCAAACTACTTCATAACCCCAACTGGTGGCGATATAGGATTTTAAGATTAAATAAACTATAATTAAATGAACTATAAATTATTATAAGCTCAGTGCACACAGTGACTCAAATTGGAATCTCGAGGATCTTGCACGAAGTGCCGTTAGCAATGGAGAACCGGCATAGATTGCTCGGGACAACTATTCGGTAGCTACTAAGTGACTGTCGTGAGCTCATCCGTTTGTAATTTGCGTTGCCGAATATGTCACCGATTGATAATCGTTTGTGCAATCGCTGGCCAGGCATGTCCAGTAGCTAACCAGATAAATGAGGAATACTGTATAGGGTATACTTTAAGCTGGCAGGGAGTGACAGTCGGTGGTTGAGCTTGCACTCGGAGTGATAAAGCTCGCGCGAGGTCACAGATGGAAGGCGACAAACGCTGGGGCAAGCTGGGCGTTGTTGGCCGAGTAAGCACAGCCAAGCTCACAGGGCTACGAATGTGAGATCGCTCTCGAGGCTGGCGTTGCGTTGCTTGCAGCACACAGTCCGGCAGTACAGGTTTGTCGAGTGGACGCTCATGCTCGTGACATGGGTGGGCACGTTAGGTGGCTTCGTTAGGAAGAATGTGCTTAGGCTGTTTGGTCCGTGAAAAGTATGTTGTGCCTAGCGCTGTGAGTGGCCGTGTTTATGATTGTGTGTGTGTGTGTGTGTGCTCGCACGTGTGTGCATGTGTGCGTGCGCGAGTGCGAGCGAGAATGGTTGTGGATGTCTTTGTTGTGCTTGCACAACGTTTCGCTCTATCACGATCATCCAATCGCGATCATCCAATGTGCAGCGTCCGAGCGCTCGGCGGCAGCGACCAGTGTTCACAGCGCTTTCTTATCTTTTCTTTTAAGTGCCACTTTCACCAAGCAGCAGCTTCGTACAGCTGAACGCTGACTTGTATAGCCAGACTCGTATAGCCAGACTCGTAGAGCCAGACTCGTAGAGCCAGACTTGTATAGCCAAACTTGCATAGCCAGATTCGTATAGCCAGACTTGTATAGCCAGACTTGCATAGCCAGACTTGCATAGCTACACTTGCATAGCTACACTTGCATAGCCAGACTTGCATAGCCAGATGATTGCGCAAACACGGACTGCTTCTCCGCGGTGGCTGGATTCTCAATCTATCTACCTTGGGATGGAGGGGTTGCTGTACATGTCGTGAGTACCGACGTCAATTTGCGAGCATTGAGTAGAGTAGGCAAGTTTTATTAATCACTAGACGAGAACGTACATTTATGTAATCGTGTACCAATGGCTGCAGTCAGGTATCAGGACCCACGGATGGGTAGTTGCTGGTTAGGTTGAGGGACTGCAGAGGAGGCAAGAGGTGGCACCGGTGCCAGCTGCAACCGTGGGGTTGTCATATTACCACACACTCGGAGGTGTTTGTTCTTGTGAATGCGTATTTCCTCATTGTCGAAACAACAGCAATCGCAAGCAAAAGAAAAAAGGTCGGTTGATTCAACTGCCTTATTTATAAGCGGCATAACAGTCACAGCAGCTATCACTACCCTTTGCAGTGTGCAATTAGGAACAGCCTGCTGCACGACTCGGACCCACGACCTGGGCCGAGCAGAGTGATTGCACCCTAAGTGAAGAGGGGACAAGTCCTGTCCGTGTATAGCTCGGTCGCTGCGCAAGTAACTTTTTAAGAGTAGGGGTAGCCGATCGGACCGGTGGAGATACCGGCTTTAAACCTCAGTCTTTCATCCAAACTTGAGTTACCGGTGACATGACGTAGAATAGAGCGAGTACGGCAAATTCCAGACAAATTCCATCCAGCCACCGACACAGCTCGGTCACGGCTCTGCCAATTGTGAGGGGCCTGCTTAAGCTGCCTCTCACAAGGTCAGATCCTTGTCACCTTGACAGGACAGGATAGAGTTCGGGGACTCGAGGACCTCGAGGCCTCGAAGACTGATAGAAAGCCTACGAATCCTCCGTGAGATGGCATCCGCCGTCTGCCGCGGTGCCCAAGGTACAGGACACTATCAGTATTTACTGCATCACAACTGATGTGAAGTAAAGACACTTTGCACAAGTAGTTACTTCCCTGTTAGGTCCACTTCCATCTCTTTTTATTTCCCAGCATTCAGCTTTAACTGATGCCAGGCGCAAGTACACTCGCACCAAAATTAATTGCAAACACTTATTTCCATGTGACACGGCTGCCCTCGCTATGCTGTAGCTTGATAAAAATGCTAAATTTACATGAAAAACGTTTGCAAATCTTCTAGCACCAAAGTCGAACCTAGAAATTCTAAGACTAAAACGATGCACACCAGCGGTAGCTGGAAACGAACGCGGACATTGCCTCAGCACGTAGGCTGCTGTCCGCAGCTCGCAGCCTACGTGCTGCTCACGTGGGCTCTCAAGCTGAGAGGTGGATGGGAAAAGGGCAGCGTGTGCGCCGCCAGCGTGAGCCTCGACTGTGTGCTGCGCACACGCTGCCCAACTACGTGGAGACAAAGTGCGCCCAGCCTTCTTCTCCCAGCAAAGAGCAAAAAAAACAAATAGGGGTGCCGCCGGGTCTTCAGCCAAGGGGTGGGGCGATCGAACCAACGACCTAGGTCGTGGTTTCCGGGTCGTGGGTTGGAGTCGTGCAGCAGGCAACCCTTCTATTGGCCGTGGCAGCAAGCAGGCACGTGGCAGTCGACTGAGGCTCTTCTTGAGGCCTCCTTCCGACCACTATATAAAGGACGCTGCTTTTTGATCGCCCGACCCCTTTACTTCACTTGCACGGGAAGACAAGACCACGCCAATCTTCCAGCAATCTTGGTCTTCAGCAGTCGATGCCCGATGTTGAATGAGAGAAGGCAGCTCGCCGGCCTCGACCCGCCTACATCTAGCTTTCCGTGCTTGCTGTGTGTGTCGGTACCCCGAAAGCCTTTGCACTCCTCCAGTGTATTTGACAGCGGTTGCATGCATAAAGGGCCTGAGCAATAACTCCAAGCATACATGAACTAGGGAGCAGTGGAGGATACATGAACATGACAGTGGAGGATACATGAACTAGGGAGCACACCATTGCACAGCACCTAACAATGATATAGAAAATGGTCTGCTGGTAGGGTCGGTGGAATATTTTCGGTAAAACATCCGAAACTCATACTTGCAATAAGTAAACTAAGGCAGCAGGCAGAGCTCAAACCTGGGTGCTGCAGGAAGCTGCCACATCCCTGCCACACTGCACCAAACATAATCTCCACAATACCAGCAGCCGATTGTCCTAGAGTGATCATAGCCTGATGAAAATGAAAGAATGGTGCTCACTAGCGAAAATCTGTTACAGTGATTCCAAATTGTCAATAGCTAGTAATCACCTACCAGGTGACGACAGCAAAGAGTAGAACTAATGTGTACATGGAATGATCAGATGGGATATGGTTAGGGCAAACTGCTCAATAAAGGGAATCAATCAAGCCAAGGGTAAACTGTGTAATCACGCCACCATACTATGCGACCTTAAATTGGCCCGCATGCCTCTTTTAGGTGACAGATATAATACTTATATGAAATGTGCTATCTACCATGCATCAACGCCCTGACAGAGTAGACGTCACATGAGTATGATTTGAACAACCGATTAAGGCAAAGCTGGACAACGCGATCCTTGCTGTCGATTGCCCAAAAAGCACTGCACGAACGATAGCTAATAATTGGCAAAAAAGGCATATGCTGCAAGCCTTCTCATTTTGGCTGGAATCAAATCAGCGAAGACTTCTGGATGCAGCTAGCATCTGTTCGAAACCTGCAACATTGCCGGCCAAATGGAAAAAGTAATTCTACTACCAATCCCCTGGCAGAAAACCAATAATACCTGTCACAAACTGGGTAACTTGTAACTAAAATTAGTGTCTGCAAACCCAATATGCAGACTGTCAAAGTCAATTAACTCTCACAGACCAAAGGTTCTCTTGACGTAAGTATAAGCTTGACATAAGTACTACTTGAAATAAGCTTCGACAGCCTTATTTACAGCACAGCAAAAGAGCATTAGCAGCCATCATCACCCTGATTCTGGCAGAGGACAACAAAGAGTTGCCTACGGCTCAGGTAGGATTCGGCTCACAGCAAACCTCACCAGCTGCTTGTTGGACAAGTCCAACGCGACAAGGGCCCTTAGTCCAAGCACAGCTTCTGGAAAGACGCTCAGGTTGTTGTTTCCTGCACGTAGCACCTCCAGCTGCAGCAGAGAGTGGCAATAAGATGTAGATAAGCCTAAGATGCGAGAGTGACCTGAAAGTCAATTGGTGATCCGGAAAGCCACCACTTTGCACTGCATCTACGTTGCCATCACTTTTCACTGCAGCTACGTATGTTACCGTGATTTGGCGTTGCAGCTTTAAGCTGCCACAATGTACACACATGCGCATGTGCTCGGCCAGATCGCCAGCTTGTGTATGCAGTGGGCACTAAGTATCGCATGAACAATGACCGAAGTAAGACGTTTCTGTGAGCCTCCTGGAAATTAAGGCTACTCTGGCTAAGTACCGATTTTTAGATAGTGTCTGCTACGCATGCCAATAACTATATGTGGAGAACATTGGCATGATGCAAAGCTCGAGGCCATAGCAGGCACACTCTCAAAAGAAAGATAACTTGTCCAGCGACGTAATTTAAAAAGCATTGACATGGACACATTTTTAAATCCGTTTGTGATGCAGGTCTTCTTAATCTGCAGCCACACTCGACTGACAGCCTCGATACCCTCACTGATGCAGTGAACATGACACTTAGGAGTATCTTGACAAGCATGCTCCTGTTCATTCTATACGCGTACAGAGTCGAGGAGATTCGTTTCAATTTACAAAAAAAACTTCAAAAGATGCACCGTGTTAAGTGCAGGCTTGAACGTCGTTTTAAGAAATCTGGGTCTGATGCAGATCTAGTCAATTTCAACGATTCCTTCGAGTTTACACCCAGAAGCTTAAAAAAGCCAGGGCTTCTTTTTTCATCCGAAAGCTGAATTCCTGCCAGTCGGGCCCTAAACAGATTTATAAGACAGTAAAAAATGTAATGGCCAATGCTGAAAGGTCTGACTCTCCAGATATTAACCGCTCAGCCGAAAAGTTTTCAGCCTTTATTACTGAAACAATTGTGCACATTCGCGCCTCCATAAACCTACCTCCGAGTAAAGCAATTGTGGAATCACAACCTGTGAACTTCTTTAAAGAGGTTTTCCGAGGTTTCTGCATGCGATGTGGCTACCTTAAAGGGTCTGGTAACAAAGAGCTCGTCTCCTGAAGACCCTATACCATCATCTCTGTGGTCTTCACTGGCAGACCAACTTAGCTCTGTCATAACCAAGATTTGTAATGCTTCTTTGGAAAAAAGGGTCGTACCAAAGCTCTTCAAATCGGCAATCGTTAGACCGATAATTAAAAGGCCTGGATTAGATACAGAGGTCCTTGCAAACTATCGCCCAGTTTCCCTTCTTCCTTTTCTGTCAAATATTCTTGAAAAAAGGCTTGCTAAGCAGCTGGTTGCACGTATTGAAAAGAATTAAGTGTCAGAAACATTTCAATCGGGGTTCAAAAGGCAGCACTCCACTGAAACTGCTCTCCGCCATGTTAACAATGACATTCTATGTGGCAGCGATGACGGGAATGTCACTGCCCTAGCTCTGCTAAATCTATCAGCTGCCTTCGATACCATTTATCACGATATCCTACTTAAAAGATTGAGAACAACGATCAGTCTGGCAGACGAGGCACTGGCATGGTTTAAATCGTACTAATCTGATCGTGTTCAATCCGTGTCGTGCGGGGGGGGGGGGGGGGGGGGGGGGGGGGGGGTCAGGTCTCACACACGAGACCAACCACCTGTAGAGTCCCTCAAGGGTCTATCCTCGGTCCCTTACAGTTCACCATTATACTAAACCTCTGGGAAAAGTGATGAAGGCCCATGGAATAGGATATCACTTTTACACTGATGATACTCAGCTGTATTTGTCATTCAAAATTTGTTAGTCTTCAAGTCCCTGAGGTTTGAGCACGTATCTCCTTTACTAAAAGAGGTGGCTGCCGGTTGATCAACGGATACAGAGCAAAGTTCTCATGCTGACCCACAAAGCCCACCGCGACTTGGTTCCTCCATACCAAGCTGAACTGTTGCATCAGTTTCAGCTTCCTCGCGCCCTCAGGTCCTGTGTGGAGAATAAATTAGTATTCCTCTGCTTAAAGACCGTTGGCGACAGAAGCTTTAGCTCTGCAGGTCCTAGACTGTGGAACTCGCTTCCACAATTCTTACCCAACGACAATTACTCTCTTGCTGTGCCGACTATGGCACATCCTTTCCAGCGGTCCTGAGCTGCTACTTCCATGCTACTCCCTACCTCAACTGCTCTCCAGACTCAGCAATGCTTCTCACTTTCTCTTTGTTGCGTGAGATGAAGTCTGTTGGCTACCGAATGTGTACCGAAAGCCGCTTTGGCTGTGAGTGCGCTATACGAAACTCTCCTGTGTAACACCCGTATAGTCTTTACGACTGTGTGGAGTTACAGACGGACATTACATTACGAGTGTCCAGCCTCGTAAAGAGCTATAATCGTATGCCTCACGAAGCTTGTCAATCTGGATCCAGACCCTCGGCCAAGACTGACTGCCTGGTTTTTTCTGGCTCCTCTAAGTAAGCCTCGATTGATTCGCAGCATAATTCCAGGCCATTTGCAGCCTTAGGGTTCTGGCAAAACTGATAAAGGGCAAGACTCAAGATTCTGGCATAAAAACCGACCATTGTCAATGGGTTTAGACTAATTTTAGGCAGCGTCCAAAACTTGCATCATTATCGTTGGCATTCATACTTGGGTATCCAATAATTAACAGAGAGAACTACAGCCAGGCTCAACTAAGGTGCTTAGGAAAACCTGTAAGTCGAGCACACCTAGACCGTCCAAATACTTTTGCATTTGAGTATGTTGTGGCTTGTTATCGTATCAAAGTGCAAAATAATGTTACTGCTAGGCATTAATGCCGAGCAATACCAGAGAGCCGTGCAACTTGGTGCAACCCGTGGAGCTGATGATGAAGAGAAGTGCTTAGGCTTAGCGTAACATGACAGTAATTTAATGCACACTGCATTGCACCTAAATTGCATCGACCTTAAAGATTCCACACGATGCACACACCGTGTACAGCATTGTGAACAAGCCACTTACTTTCTGCAGAGATCCCAGTGAAGTCGGAAGAGTACTTAATTTATTGCCCCTGACATCGAGTACTTTTAGCTGCAATAAAAAAAAAACATACAATCGATGCTCTAATCCAGCATGTAAAACAGCAGCAACAGCAGCACAACCGTACCCACGTGGATGAACAGGCTTAACTAAAATCGTTATGGCGATGAGACCTGATGCCATGGATTATTGCCAGTTTACAGTATCGCTAAGCAGTGCACCATACAGCAGCATTCCAAGACCACAAGTATGCCTGGCACAGTGCATACACTGCGAATGGGCACCCAACAGAGGAAGAGATCCGAAAATTATCAGACTGTAACTAATTAGAGGTGCCCGAGGCTGAGTTTGCACGACATCACCACGCATACGAAACGTCCAACTCCATGCTCGGCCTTCACAGCAGCAGCAGCATTCAAGGCTCAACAGGTAGTCAAGATATACCAGACTCGGTTGGTAGTGTGGGAAACTGAGTTTGTGAGACCCAAAACATATGGCGACGACCATCTGGCATTTAGTTTCTAAAACTGATACTAGTGTGCCTTTTCTATATCAAGACTGCCTGAAAATGCCCAAGAACAAAGTTATCTACAAACCAGCACTACAACAATTGTAATCGACACGCGGCTATCCAGCCTTATCACTTGTCAGCGTACATTTTCTGCTCTCACGAGGAGCAGCCCTGGCTGAATGGCAGGAGCATGCCTTGTGCTCGTTTGTACTCACGTGCGTAAGCTGAACAATCTCACTTGGCAGTGATGACAGGCCACAACTACTGAGATCCATTTCTTGCAGACTGCCTCGGAGATCGAACACAACGGCCGGCAGCATTTGCAGCTGCACGTTGTTGCCGATTCGAAGATACTCCAGCTGTGGAATAAGAAGACCTTAGAGCTTGTCATTGGGTGCACGACTGGCTCTACTTAAACAAGCCAATGGCAAATGAACCCTGACTGAGGCACTGACGGCCTGACTGAGCACCATGCCATGCCACAACCATGCAACCAAGCTGGTGTATCTCTCCCTACATCTCCTGCAAAAGCAAGCCGATTCGTAGACATTTTTTACATGAAGCGCTCAAGCAGAGCAGAGCACACGAGCAGCAGACTACCTGTCAGTAGGCGGCCAGCTAGCATGCCGGCGTGCACGCACGGTTGTAAAGCACCTAGAAAGAGATTGAGTTCTCTGAGGGCGCTTTATCAAGTGCATTACTATTATAATTATATGGACTACAAGGAGGTTGAACAGGAACAGGAGCACTACATGTGATTTGGCAGGCAACAAAAGATCCCCAGCTCACGAACCAGTTTCAGTAAGAACGTCAGCGGAGCATAGTTTAGTGGCTTGTCGTACATAAAATGAACCGAGCCCTAATCCTCCGATACAATATTTCTGACGTGAGCAGTGCAGCTGCCAAATCATACTGCGTCTTTTCGACCTGCCACAGGGTACCCATCAGGCAGCGTATCGAGTTCAAGCCTACTTATCACAGCTACCACCCAATAAGGCAAGGCATCATATAACTCACACTTCTAAATTGTTGCCTAGCTGTGCCTCGAACCAACTTCTACTGCTTTATAATAATAATAATAATACATTTGCATAGCACCATCAGAGAACTGAATCTCTTTCTAGGTGCTTTACAAGTGCTGTATAGAAAGCATTAACAAACGATTGGTGGTAACATCCGGAAGCAGCAGGTACGGTGTGTGCGTTGATGACACACAAGGTAAGGTGGCTGTTTTCAATGACCTCTGTCCCGATGTCGTGGGTTCTAATCCTGAGGTGAGCGATCCTTTATTGCAGCTGCAAGCGGTGGTGATAGCCGTAAAGGCTCTTCTGTTGCTATACAAAAGAGGCTGTTGAATCTGCTTGATTTTTTTAAACATGTACGTGCCCACGATAGACGTATCACAAAGACCCACCAAATGCTGTAATAAACAGGTGCATTTTAAGCATCTTTTTAAATGTCGTCATATCAGGGACATTGTGATGTGCATCGTAAGTGAGCTCCAGGCTTTGGAAGCATGATAATATCTTTGATATAGTGCCCTCAGAGAACACAATCTCTTTCTAGGCACTTTAGATTTGCTGCAAAGGAAGCACGATCGAATAGGAACTAAAGACACGGTCCTCAACGGTTTTTTGGTTCGTACGAGGTATGGCTAAACTATTTGAGTCAGAACAGTGGATTGTACGATTCTACTATTCTTGCATTCTGTATGATCCTGGTGGAGGAGTAGTTCTGATATGTAGGATGGAGTCAGAGAACAAAGGGACCTAAACGTAAGTGACAGAACCTTGAAGTCGATACGATGCATGGTTGTGAGCCAGTGTAGATCAGCAAGAGGTGGTGTGATGTGGCAACTGCAACAATTGCGACAGACGAGGCTAGCTACAGAGCTGCACACCAACTGTAAGCACCCGATTACACAAGCCGGTAGACCAGCAAGCAGTGAGTTACAGAAGTCGAGATGGGATGTCACAAATGCATGGATCAGTTTTGATGTAGTATCCCAGTCTAGGTTAAGCCCAAACTTTGGCAATGTTATGTAGCTAGAATAGGGCAGGCTTGACTGTGGAGCTGATGCGATCTCTAATGAAAGGTCACTTTGGAACAGGAAGCCTAGATTACATACAGACTCAACAGGAGATGTGCTAGCGGAGCCCATTTCCTGAATCACACTTGGTTTGGCGATAGAGAATAAGTTGGATTTATCACAATCAAATTTGAGAACGTTTGCTGCCATCCAAGTGTAGATGTTAGCAATCCATGAAGCAAGTGCATTTACAAAATTCGAGTTTCAGAAGGGTTGGAAGGGATCAATGCAAGGTTACAAGTGAGTGTCACCTGCATAGAAGGGAAAGCTTAGATTGTGCTTGGTGATCACATCAGTAAGAGGGAGAGTATAAATTGTGAAAAGAAGCAGACCGGCCACAGAGCCCAGAGGTACCCCCTACTTTAAAGGTTCCTCGTTTGATCTTCGTCCATTCACATCAATACTCCGGAGTCTTCCACTGAGATAGAATCATAACCATTGCAGTTCACTACTTTGGAAATCATGCTTTTAGCTTTTATCCTCCCAAAGGCTAGAACTCACTTTAGACTCAGCTTACGACATCCTCTGGCTTGGATCTGCCAGTTCCATCCAGCTTTTGCTGAGTTTGTGTAATCTGACTTATGCTTGTGATTTTGTGCTTATGCGTGCTGACATTGTGTTAATGTTTAACCATGCAGTCATGCTTCCTTTATAGAAAATCTTAAGTGATTACATATCTGAAGAGGTATTAACGTTTTAATTATTACTATTACTCTTATGTGTACGTTTGGCACGGCCTTGGTGTCCAAGATCCACAAGAGAGGGTCACACAAGTTCAAATGTAATAAGTAGTTAAAGATGACAAATACCACATTGCAGAACTACCATATACACAGCAAGAAACAATTCAATACATTTCGTCGAACATAGCTTACACAGCCGAGTCACGAACCTTGCTGAGCTGACCCAACTTTGATGGCAAGGTAGACAACGTACAGCCACCAGCATCAAGACCTTTCAGAGTGGATAGGGAGCACACTTCAGCTGGTATGTGCTGGAGCTGCTTGTTGCCACTGATATTCACGCGCTCGATCTTTAAAAGGAACGATTTTCAATATTACTTTGTATGTCACTGACAGGAAAAAGAATGCCAACACGTATCGATGCAGAGCAGATTGCAGATTGGCATCGAGAGATGTGTAAGAAAACAAGCTGCAGAAACGCATGCAGGAAGGCAGAAAGCCGTAACGACAGGCATTGCACCCTGTGTCAGGTAGAGAAGTCTGCCACCGACCTTAACAAACCGAAATAGTCTCTTCAAAAAACCCTACCTATAGTTGCTTCTATTCTTACCTTAACACATTGGTCAGCACTTACTAAATTTTGCACTATAAAATTCACTGGTCACTGGCAACGGCTGCCTCTCGATGCATGGCAGCCGATCAAAGCTTCTGTGTAGACAAACAAAACCTTGTATGCCCTACAGAATGAACAACCCATGTCACCCATAGAGAGATCAGCCACACGAGAGCCGACGGAGCCAAGATGAAGGCGAAGCCTCCTCCTCCTCCTCCTCCTCCTTTTCAAAACACCCGCGGTGGTCGCTGAGTGACACCGATTCAGTGCGGAAGCCAAGCGACTTCCTCGCAACCAACGCTACTCGGTACTCGACACCCAGAAGACAGGTGCTAGCACTGCAAGCAGACACACTGGAGTGCACTTGTTGAGGAGCGAATCGTCAAGATTATTAACGCATCGATCCGTGGGAAATTTCACACGGGTAAAGCCTAGAAAGGCAGAGCTGGTCACTAGCTCACCGTCTGATAAAGCCTAGTGGCGCCCTCTGGGGAGGGAGCACCGATCGCCTTCCTGCAGCTCGGCCTCTGAGTGGGGCGGCACGAGCTGAATGGCGGTGAGCTATAGCCTCGTGAGGAGGCCAACAAACTGTCGGGTCACCGACTGGCTGGCACCCAAAGACCTGCTACAGTGTACAGGCACTGCTGGCATGGAGGCTAAGAGCCTAACCCTCCAAAAAAGGCTACCAGGATGCAAACAGCAAAAACCGCTACAGAGCTTATAGGCAGCAGCAGCAGCAACTACTGCTAGGAGAAAACTCTCCAGCATAATATCCAATTGGCCGTTGGCTCTAGGAAGCTATATCCTGTATACGAATACTGTGTAGTAATTTCAGTCGAATAAGCATAACAATTCCACGGCTACCTTGTATTCCGACAGCCAAAAACAGGTACAGCCAATCTTGACAACTACCTTAACCGACATATAACTTATCCATTTCCAAATATTTTAACAATCTCAAGAAATAAATATCGGTTAAAAAAGCTACCGATAAAAAATGTGAAAAAAATGTCCACAGATGACCGATCACCATAGAGCCAAGTCATTGTGAACAAGTACTGTGGATACTGATTACTTGTCCACCAAAGCACGTTCTGCCTATCAAGGTAGCTGTCATTGCTTTTGCTCTGTGGGTCCTAGATTAAGCATGTATGCACCTACACTGTTGCTATGCAATAGTGATGTGAATCTTGTCTGCTGCTGTAGACCTGACACTCCTTTCTAGCCTCCCTAACTAGCTACTCGTGTTCTCCTCATTATGTTATCTGTATCCAATCTCTTCATAAATAATAATGATAATGTGACATTTGTATAGTGTCTTAAGAGAATTAAATCTCATTTTAGGCACTCGATATATGCTGGTAATGAAGCATGTCATGTGGTTAGTGATAACATGCACAATTTCAGCACAAAATAAGCACACAAGAGACAATTCACACGGATAGAGCAAATTCTGTGGAAACATATGGGTTTTTAAGCTTCTTTTTAAATGCCATCAAATCAGGGGAGATCGTGACGTCAGTGGGGAGTGAGTTCCAGGCTGTTGGAGCAAACGAACTGCCAGTGCCGTAGAAAACCGATTTGAGGTCGGTTATATGCAAAGCTAGGCCTGAGTACAAAGAACGTGAAACTAAGCAAAGAGTGAGCTGAGGATATAAATATTAGCTGACTTAAGAGCCTCATTTATAAAGCAGTAGAAGGGCCTAGACGGCTATCGCCACTGCTTGCAGTTGATAATAAAGAATTGCCCACTGCAGGATTCGACCCCACGACCTCGGTCATGAAGAGTGAGCACCTTACCTCCTAGTCTATCACCGCCCTTAATCTTTATCACTATTATACTCTGTCTCCCTCTCTAGCCGATGTCATCATCAAACACAGTTTTGGCATTATTTCTACTCAGACGACATCCAGTATTACCTATCATTCGACCGTTCAAAGCCTTGCTCCTCATCTAACTCACTTAATTCCCTTGCTGCCTGCATCGACGACACATGCACTTAGACCACCTCGAACTTCCTGAAACTTACTGATGACAAGACCAGTCTAAACAATACGGCCAAACTTAGTGTAACCAGAAGGCTAGAAAACATTCCCTCAATATTGGTTATTTTAGCATCCCTTCCGTAATGTCTCCTGTAATCTGAAAATACTATTCCAAAAGGATTTGTCGTTAGGTGAGCACATTTCCTCCACAGACAATTCGGCCTACTTTCAGGTAATGACGAATGCCACGATCAAGGCCTACTTAGATGTGAGTACGGCAGCCAAATAAGTTTGCACGCTTCTGACATCCCGTGTAGACCACTCAGCAGCTCGGCAGGTCGTCATCAAAAGCATAGCTGCCACAATACACCACTTCTCTCTCACTTCAGCTTCATTGGCTCCCTAAAAAGCATCAAATCGATCTCAAGATCCTCTGTCTGGCGTCTTACAGGTCGTTTAACCCATTTGCAACAACAGCCCATCTATCTGACCTTCTGGCTCCTTTAGCGTACTCTCGCACTAGCTCATCGTCTGACTAAATTGATAAATCTCTCGGTGATCCAGCCTTTAGCTCGTATGCAACTGAAGTCCGCAACTCACTTCCAGCAATGGTCATTATCTGCAATGAATGACGTTGCATCATTCAAATTTAAGCTGAACGATGCATCTGCACGGTCAGTCCCTTTGCTCCCCTCACTGAGTTTGTCTTTCACGTCTGTGTACTTTGCGTGCTTACTCACTGGAGCACGAGTCAGTACCTATTACTAGCCAAAAGGTGCACTAACCAGGGGTCCTGAGTGTGTCTTGCATGCCTTAGCAAGCTGGCCTAAGCATGATACTTATTTGTTTTGTATGATTGACTAAGAATGATACCATGCACGTCACCAATTCTTTTGAATCGAGTTGTAAAGCATCGGGATAAAGATTTAGTATTGTTTGGGGTACTACATAAAAGCCCTATTATGATGTCTCTGTACCGTATATAGCTGCATATATATATATATATATATATGCAGTTATATACGGTATATATATATATATATATATATATATATATATATTATACACTCGAGCACAGAAGTATCGGCCACCCCTTGTTCAAGAAGAATAGTAAGCATTCACACGTGAACTATTAGAGCGCAGTGAAAAGTACGAGTCAATAGTCATAATAAACAACAGCCAATAGTCATAATGCCTTTCACGATAGCCCTTTAATAAACCAGTGTGTACAACAGAAGAGTAACTACATAATAATAATAATAATAATAATGCACTTGATAAAGCGCCCTCAGAGAACTCAATCTATTTCTAGGCGCTTTACATTTGCTGCAAAGGGAAATGCAATTAAATGGTAAGTAATATCATGCTTGAAATACAACATGAATAACATGGTTAGGGGTGACATGCACAGGGTCTGCATGCAAATGTGGTTAGTGGCAGCATGCAACTGTGTCAGCACCCATTAGCACATAAAGAACGAATCACGAGGACCCACTAAATGCTGTATTAAATAGGTGTGTTTTTAAGTTTTTTTTTTTAATGTGGTCAAGTCAGGGGGGTGTTCTGATGCAAGTCGGGAGAGATGTATTCAAATTAAAAATGGCAAATGATCCCATTTTACAGAGCCTTGAAAAAGACTGCATTGTCTGCTATTGGAGGTACTTGGACATGCGCAATAGTAAGAAAACAACAGCACACCCAAAATGCTTATTTCCTAGCCTTGTGGCTATCGCCAAGCAGAACGACAATCTGGCTAACTGCTTTTAAGGAAGGCCAAAGTCGTCTGCAAAAGTTAGTGAGACTTCGGTGAGCTACAATCTGAAGAAGATAGCTACATTAGTCATCTATAACGCAAAGAAACTTGGCCGCCTGTATACCACAATGACCGCTAAGACGGACTGATAAAGAGTGAATCTTTAGGCATCATTTCACGCCTGCAAGGATTCATGCTCAAACCCTGCAGGCTGCTGCTGGCAAGATAGTCGGTAGGGATACGATCAGGTGTCGACTAAAGGAACAGGAAAATGTTTGCTCGCAACGGAAAAAAGAAGCTGCTTCTAAACGTCAAGCATAAAGTGGCTCATTTCAAGTGAGCACATTGGGGCCACGAAGACTGGCACAAAATAAATCGAATGGAGCGACGTCAGTTGATTCGCCATATTTGGTAACTGAAAATGTATGCACTACGCGTGTCATTGCTCCGATGAAGGTTTCAATGATAACTACCTTCTGTAGACAGACGTTCAAAGACAAAATTTGACAGCAAAGAGGTCATGGTCTGGGGCTGCTGTATCTGAAGCACGTGGCTGGCATCCTGACACAAGACGTTTAGTTAGAACGACTTCAAAGAGTAGTGGTACCTAGTGCAATGAGCCATCGTGAAGATAATTTTCATTTCAAACAGGACAGCGAGCCTAAACATAAAAGAGTGTTCAATGCTTTTTCCACTACATATGTTGGATTTAGTTTAGGGCCATTACCCTAAAGGAGTAGCCAAGTCAATCTTCAGATCTGACTCACATCGATTGTCTCTGGGGTGAAGTAGATAGAAGGTTCAGAGCGCAGGTGGGTCGTACATTATCTAAAGAACCACTTTCTCGACTTTTCCGCACGTTTGGAAAATGATAGACCAAATTACGTGGCAATGCTTATTTTGCCCTCTGCCAGACCGGCTCAGACAGGTTATCGCTGTAGTGTAACTTCCTTTTGGCACTAAAAATTAATATGGTTGTATTAAATTTTGCTAACATTTTAAGTAAGCTTAATATAGTTCGCATTATAACAGCAGGCTACAATAAGCTTTTTAATATTAGAAACAGGACTTGTTTGGATCCTGTGGCCATTTTGGTCAGCAGGGTGGATACTTATTTGCTCTAAATACAAGCACATATACAAGCACATTTGTTTGTTTATTTGTATAAGCACATTTTTTTGAGTACTATAAACTTAAGACAAAATATTGTCACTCGCCAGGGACTTCCCCTCTGTCAAGCTATCCCGGTAATTGCACTAGTTGCTTGAACACCCACACTCAACCACTCAGGGCATGCCTGATTGCAGCGGCCAACAGGGGGGGGGGTGTTTCCACATGCGTAGTACGGCTCCCACGGTTGATATCAAGTTGAATATATAAATAAATTAGCATAACGCCCTAAGAGAAAATCTCTATCTAGGAGGTTCACATTTGCCTCAGGGCTCGAACCCAGACCTTGGTTTGTTTTCAAAGGCGGAACAGCTGAACTCGTATCTTGAAACTACAAACCTTGCTAGTAAGTTCCAGTCTGGCTTTAGAGCTAATCACTCCACCGAGTCAGCATTGCTTAGGGTATACAACGACCTACTTAGGAATGCAGACATGGGTAGAGAGTCACTACTTGTTTTGCTCGATCTTTCGGCAGCTTTTGATACTATCGATCACAAAGTTCTTCTAGAGCGCCTCTCATCTCGCCTGGGCATCACTGGCACTGCTCTGCAATGGTTCAGGTCCTATCTCAGTGGGAGACTCCAGAGTATTGACGTGAACGGACAAAGATCATCCGAGGTACCTCTGAAATATGGGGTAGTTCAGGGCTCCGTTCTAGGTCCGGTTCTTTTCACGGTTTATACTCTCCCTCTTGCTGATGTGATTGCCAAGCACAATCTAGGATTTCACTTCTATGCAGATGACACTCAGTTGTACCTTTGCTTTGATCCCTCCCAGCCTTCGAGCACCTCAAATTCTCTCAACTCACTTGCTGCATGCATTGATGACATCCGCACATGGATGGCAGCAAATTTTCTAAAACTAAACGATGATAAAACTAACTTACTAGTTATGGGCAAACCTAGTGTGATTCAGAAATTGGAAAGACTGAGGCTCAAAATTGGCTCTGCCAGCATATCTCCCATTGAATCAGCTCAAAATCTAGGTGTCATATTCCAAAGTGACCTCTCGTTAGACGACCATATCAGCTCCACAGTCGTCTACCTACTTGCAGCTACGTAACATTGCTAAAATTCGGGCTTGTTTAGATAAGCATACCACGTCTAAGTTGGTCCATGCATTCGTCACATCCCATCTTGACTTCTGTAACTCACTTTTGCTGGCCTACCGGCATGTGCAATCAGTCGATTACAGATGGTACAAAAGTCCGCAGCTAGGCTTGTCTGTCGTGAACGTCGCAGTTGCCACATCACACCACTTCTTGCCGACCTGCACTGGCTACCAGTCAAGCAACAGATCGACTTCAAGGTTTTATCGCTCACTTTTAGGTCCCTTCATTCTATGGCTCCAACCTATCTCTCCGATATTCTCCCCCACCAGGCCAAGTATGGTACCACTCGCTTTTCGGAATCCAGCAGTCTACCAATACCTCGTACAAACCTCAAATCCTTTGGAGACCGTGCATTTAGCTCATATGCTCCCAGAGCCTGGAACTTACTCCCGACTTGCGTCAGAACATTCCCTAACTTGACCACATTTAAAAAGAGCTTAAAAACACACCTATTTAGGACAGCATTTAGTGGGTCCCTGTGATTACTCCTTCATGTGCTTATGCGTGCTGACACTGTGCATGCTGCCACTAACCACATTTGCATGCTGACCTTGTGCATGTCACCCCTAACCGTGTTATTCATGTTTATCAAGCATGATATTACTCACCGTTCAATCGCGCTTCCCTTTGCAGCAATTGTGAAGCGCCGAGAAAGAGATTGAGTTCTCTGAGGGCGCTTTATCAAGTGCATTATTGTTATTATTATTGTTATTAAAGGCAAGATCCACTACTCTAGTGCCAGAGGTATGTAGAAAGGAGTCTTACCACAATAAAGACAGAGTTAGCTGACAGTGCTAAGTATCCTTAATTTAAACTTACTCCGATATTCACTAGCTGGCAGCACTAAGCACATGAAATTTCGCGTTCTTCAACGAATCTCATTTCCTACTGACAGCCCCTGCGTGGCAATAGCAAGGGCCAGGCAGAAAAGAGAGCACGACAGAACAAATTAGAACTCACCTCACGACGAGTCCACAGCTTGGCTGGAAGCTTATCCAAGTCGTTGGCACTTAGGTCTATTGCAGTCAGCTTTAAATGCAAGTAAACAAGATCGTAAATATCTTTGTTTAACAGCTTTGCCATAGGTGCAAAATGCCTAGTATTAGTTCCACCACCGGTAATGCAATAGGAGCTGCACAAAGCCGATCGTTAGAAATACATGCGCCACGTGATTACAATTCTAATGCCCCTTCGGGATGGGAAAATGATCTGCATGGAAGGGGTGGATTGATGTTGGAATACATGTTTCTAATCCAACTAGGACTTTATCCCCCAGTAGAGCATAGAGTGAGCATGAATACAATGAGCCACGTAAATAGATTGCCGTAAGTCCAGTCGTTTCGTAGGGGACTCGTCAACTAGAAAATGTTTGAACGGTGTTTTGAGGGTCCTACCTTCTTGGTCAATGCTGTACATAGATTGCTGGGGAGTGAATAGCAGTCACCCTGACACAGGCCCTTCCAGAAAGCAGCAATTCATTCCGCCAATCATATTGCAGTATTTGGCTGCAAGTCACTCAGTCCACTAAGATCATCAGAGCTCACGACAATGCACAAAGTGCCATCCTTTTTCAGCACAATTTGTCAACTGATCAGCCTGCACAATATATGTATGGACATATATGTGTGTGTATGTGTGTGTGCGTGTGTGTGTGAGCTTGTGCTTGTGCGCGCTGGCATAGGGACTCGGCACTACCGAAAATACACTTAACGGCTGAGCCGGCACTGTAAACATTGATAAAAACAACACAAGCAGGGGAAAAAATGACAGCTCAGCATCAATTTAAGAATATCACATAGAAACTTTTTGTTTCCTAAGAGAGCTTTGCTTTGCATCATCTTGAGCTGCCCTTTGGAATCTTTTTTTAATCATTTCAACCCACTTATGTATTATTGCTTTAGTGTATGGTCAAATCCCTGATCACAAAGGCAGCCAAAAAAAGTTCTGTTTTCAATATCACGGGGCCAGCTAGGATTTTGTCTGCGATCATTGCCAAGTATTCTGAGTATAAGACGTACGTAAGCCTCAGGTTAAGCTGATAGTGTGATACTGCAGAACCACGACAAATATGGGGCAATAGATTATGCCAACGAAAAAAACATCACCCTCCTCAACTGCAACACAACTTCAACTCTAATGAATTGCTCCATCTACCATTGCATTTTCTCCGGCAGATAGACTGGCTTATTAAGTATACTCCAAGCACATAAGTGTGCTAGAATACATTTATCTGTACACATAGATATATATAAGTTTATATTTAGACATGCATATATATATATATATATATCTCAAATACATGCCCGTACTTTACCGTGTATAAGCCCCTCCCTTTTTCCAAAATTTGGGGTAAGATAACAGAGGGGGGCTTATACTTGGGAGGTTACTTTTTTGCTTCAAAATTGTGCTAAACAAAGTACCTGCTTTGAATGCCACCCAACAAATCTTAACTGGTCGATAAAATGTGTTCGGTAGGTTTGATTATCAACACAAATTCAACATTTTACGGATTCGGAAAGCCCTCACAATAGAGGACAAAGATGGTGGTGTCATTGAGATCGATGACTGCACAGAGGAGGACGCGGATGACGGACGCAACGGATCCGGCCAAAACCATGACTGACGCGGCCAAATCGACGACGGGTGTGGCCACCACCACGACGACGGGCGTCATTTCGAGAGCCGCCACGACATTGGCAAAGGCCGTGACGACGGTGGACGGCAGCAACAATGGAGGCAGCGATGACCAGAATCAAGTTGGAATCCAAAAAACTGGAAATCAGAGAAGAAAAGCCTATTCTGAAGGCTTCAAGTTACAAGTAATTCAGTATGCAAAGACAATGGCAATCAAACAGCAGCGATAATGTTTGGACCTGTACCAGATCGCAGAACAATCAGAAGATTGAGGATGGAAAAAGAGGCTCCGGAAAAATGCCCAAGGCAAAAGAGGCACATCGAGGACAATCTGCAAAGTGGCAAGAGGTGGAGAATGATATTAAAACTTGAGTAGTTGAATAAAGAGAAAATGGAATGGCAGTGAATGGAGTGTCAACCAAGAGGATCCAGTAGGAAGCCAAAAAGATTGCTGTGGACAGAAAAGCTGTGAAATTTACAAGAACTTGAAATGGTGCTACCATTTTCTTGAACGTCAAGGCTTGGCCATGAGAACACCAACTGAATTGGCAGAAAAAAATTTCACAACAATATGAAGAAAACCCCTAAACTTCAAGAAGTTTCTCAAGTTAACAACAAGCCTGTGATATGAATGAGGAAGATTGAGAGAGTATCATCATCATTCCTAATGTAGAGGATAGCGATAGTGACATGGGTGACTATTATGAGTCATGATATTGTTCAGATCATTCAGTTATCAAATAAAAATTATATTTCCAAAAAAATGGTACACAAATATAGGGGTGCTTATACATTGGGAGGGCTTACACACGGTAAAAAAATGGTATATAACACACACACACACACACACGTGCAACACACGTGCACGTGCACGCACACGCACACAACACAACACATACACGTGCCGGCACACACAACACACACATGCACAAACACACACACGAACATGCATATGTGTGCATGTGTGTGGATATGTATATACAGGTATGTATGCATTAATGTATGCACAGTAGGACCCACATGAAAAAGGCCCACTTTGGATAAATGCACACGTTTTTTCAGAAAGGGGTGAGCTTATATCATGAGTGTAAGATGTGCAGATCTTACTATTGTTCTCCCTTTAAACACATATTGCACTCACATGCTGGCATTAGTGCAATACAAAGAAGTCATTGTACCAGCATGCCAGTGCAGGTCTCTCCAGCTGTCATTCCACTCATGATAACAACCACCTATTGCTACCTCCTGAGAGTGGGCTTACAGCAGGAGTCTATTACTATATACAAAAGTAGATATATGCACCTGCACATAATATTAATAAGACAGTTTTATGGTACCCTAAAAAAAAATCTATGCCTAGATATTGACATTTGCTGTTAAGGACACACACGCACACACACACACACACACACACACACACACACACACACACACACACACACACACACACACACACACACACACACACACACACACACACACACACACACACACACACACACAAACCTACATCTATACACTCAGCTCAAACTTCAGAGAGGCCTCCTAAAATGGCTTGCCAAACCTACAAAGTTCTAATTCTGGTACAAAAAAAGTTACTGCAACCAGGTGCAATCATGTGCATTATGTAAAATAAGCTTACGAAATTTGTAAGCAGATTTCAATATAACCATATTAATTTGTAGTGCTAAAATGAAATTATACCATTGTAATAGGCAAAAAAATGCATTATTATTCTATCCACTTCAACCCAGAGACACTCAGATTCAGGTGTGTAGATTGACTAGGCCACTCAGTAAGCATAACAACCCTAAACAAAATTCAGTAGTATAGCCGATAAATACTGAATACGCTTTTAGTCAAGTGTGCATAGGCTCATTGCCCACTTGGAAAAGAAAATTACCATCCTCAGAGGCTGATTGAACTAGGTACTACAACGTTCTGGAGAAGGTACAAATAAACGTCTTTCGTTATGATGATGCCAGGTTTCAGCTACAGAAGCAGCGCCATGCGACCATGACCCAAATTTCCTCAAAACTTAGCTGTCTTCTGAAGAGGATTATCATTGAAACTTTTATTGAAGCCACAGTGCACGCACTGCATACATTTTCATTTACCGAAAACGACGAATTACAACGACCGACCTATCGATTTTGTTTCAGTCATGGCGGGTCTAGCGATCTTTATTATATTCTCGGCTCGGAAATCGCAGTCTGAAGTCTTGAGCCATCAATATCGTATTTGAAACACATCAGAGCATAACAAGAAAATCCCAACAATATAATAAATGACTTAGCACAGATTAATCGTGGACCAACATGATCCCAGCCGGCATATGACTAGCTTTATGTTCGAACACCGAACAATATATGGGTCACAACAAAGCACAGGGATAACCATGGGTCACGGCACCTAATCCAGATACACGGTGAGGTCCTCTGCCACCTCGAGACCTGGCCCGTCTGCTTGCCAAGCCTCGGCTAGAATAGGGAGCTGTTTATCCGATTTAGTACTCGACTCAATCTGCTCAGGCAGAAGATGCTACGGCTCAAGCCAATTCCGCATACAAACCGTGGTAAGAGAGGAAATATCATCAACAATAGTGCTATCCAGTTCAGTCAATCCACAGTTGTGTAAGCTTAACTCAAGCTACAACAGAAAGCGTATGCAAACTGCTAAAGCTACAGGACAAAGCTATCATTAGCAGGCAATTCTCATAGCTACAGCTATCACTGCTACAATAGCAAGTGCTCTTAAACTGCTCTTAAATATCACAAAAAAGACGTTTTAGTAAAGTCTGCATACACAAATAGAATGGAACTGCAGCAACAAAAGCCGGAGCTGGTGCAAATGAACAACAGCTGGATCAGTCGAGAGAATGATTGGAGAAATTACAGTAAAGCCGCAGGTAGCAGTGGTAAGTGGCAGCCGGTACGAAAGAAGATTGCTACAGCAGAGCCATGCGAGGAAACTGAAAAACATAAGTCTGTCGGCAGTCAATGCAATGAGGCTGAAATCTGATATGGCATGTCAGCAAGCAGAAGAACAGGTACGATCAGGGGAGAGCAACTTGAACAGACACCCGGATTTTTATTGTTCTACGTTAGCTACCCGTGAGAGCTTTCACAGCTCGTGCCAAGAGAGAGAAAGAGAGACTACAGTGCTCTGCTCACATTGGCTCCTTCAATCTCCACACTTAGGTAGCTCAGCCTGCTCAGCGGCTCAGACGTCTGAGCCCCCCCCCCCCATGCCTCTCAGTAGGAGCAGCTACACCCAGCAGCCACCACAATCAGATTGAGTCACTGACTACGTTCAGATCGGTGTGAGTCGTATCACGTGGTCATTGGCCACGTGGTCCCAGGCAATATACCCGAATCGAGAGCTTTAATTTCGTCAACCATCAGGGTGAGCATGCTCGGCTAGCGATCTAGTTGCGATTTGCTCTGCAAGCGGTAAACAGCTTGCTCGAAATTGGCTAGGTACTGCACTAGCAAAGGAAACTGCTATCCCATCGTGTAAGCCCTATATCATAGCAAAAGAGCATTGGCTGAACGATCATCTGGATTTACAAACATGTAGAAAAACGCCCAAAAAGTATGTCGTAGAGCTAAAGAGAAGGGATGCGACCGACCCTCGGGTTCCCTATTTGTGAGCCCACGACCTCTGCTACCAGAGGCAAGAGTCACACCAGCTCACCGGCTGGACAAAAGCTCACCGGCTGGACAGACGAAACGTGTCGACCTAACGAGGGCTTCGAACCAACGACCCTGAGATGACGAGTCTCGGGTTCTGCCGACTAAGCTAGCCAGGCGACAATCGGACCAAAAAACTAACACTTTCAAAGTCAACAAAACGGCATTGGTCGCTTCCAACTACTCGTCCCTTTCAGTCCCTGAAGTCGCTGTCAGGGGTCAGAGGTCAGCTTTTTCTCAGTCAGCTAATCTCGAAGGGGTGCAGCTACCACTGCCCGAACTCCGCATGGAGCCGAAAAGGTGATAATACGGCGCCGTTTGTTCATACACTCATCTCAGGTTCTGCGACGGGTGAAGTGCCCATAACAGGCTGTATAACATGATCGCCTGCGTATTTTTATATTTACGTTAAATAAACACTTTTAAGTTATCTTTCGACTTGCGGTCTCTCTCTCTCTCTCTCTCTCTCTCTCTCTCTCTCTCTCTCTCTCTCTCTCTCTCTAATACCTAAATACTAAACGCTAAAGAACTAAGAGCTAAACTCTAAACCCAAAAAATCAAAACCAAAAAAATATATAATCTAACGAGCGAATCATAAACCGAAAACCCCAAAACATACAGCCCTTAAATACTAAACACAAAATCCTACACCCTAAGCTAAACAGATAACTAAAACGTGCTTGTTCAACGTAAATTTTAACAGGGCACAGCTGCTCTGGTCGGACCGATTTGCTGGAAAGTTCTGGGGAACCTGCCTCGGCCAGCAAAGGTTTCCGGCTCAGCCGGCTGTCAGGTCACGTGAGCCGGGTCACGGTCACGGCTGAGCGGTATGAGCGGCCAGCCATGGCACGTTTGCTGGACGTCGAATGCTTGCTTTTTTCGTTACTCCTGAACACGGTTCTTACAAGCACGAACTGCAATGACCGCGCATCGACGTCAGAAAGCCGTGGCCGTGTATGTGTGCGCACATGTACTGTATATATTTGCTCCTTGAGTTACAACTGACCTGATTTGTAACGAGGTTAAGGGTGAGCCACGTCTTCCGTCGTTCCACAGCAACGGCATTCGACACGAAGTCGTGGTTGTAGCACCTCAGTTCAGCAAGCTGCGAGAAACAAAGGAATCGATGCATCGATGGCAAATCAAAGGCAGCAAGCTCAGTAACAAGAGGCATCGGCAGCGGCGGCAGCAGGGGCACGAAAACTTCTTACTGTCATGATCATCCTGCAGTCGCCACCGCTCGCCTCACTTCTGGGCATGTCTACTGTCAGCTCTTGGATGTGTTCGTGAAAAATTAGGTGGACGTGCACTTGGGTAAGAGCAGAGTTTCCGCTGACATTGAGCGTCTGGAGCTTAGCAAAGAAATGACGTCTCCTACAGCTGAGTTTTGGCCAAGACACGCACGGCGCGGCATGCTAGCTGCTACGAAACTTGTGTTTTAGAAAGGAAGCACAAATTGCACTTCCTTTCTAAATTTAGCAAACAGCGTGTTCGACAGTTTTGTAGGCAAAAGCCCAGTGACTGTGCAAAGTATTGACTCGACTCTTGGGGGACCAGCAGAAGAGACAGGAAGAGCAGAAGAGAGATGGCAGAAAGAGCATATGAGCAGAAGAGACAGGAAGAGCAGATGTATGCCACATACGCTCATCCAACCAGACAGCGGTGCCAGGCTAATGAAGCTGGCTCCTTAGCATGGTTCCACAGTTATGCAGAGTAGCCTAAGACATTTGCCCGAGACACTTACTTCGGGAAGTCTCCACATATCGCCTGGTAACGACGAAAGAAAATTGTTGCTGGCATCCAACTTCATAAGCTGAAATAGGTTTGCACAGCAACAGCTACAGGTACGATTTAACGAGAAATCTGCTGAAATTCCCATTAACTGCTATTTCCGAAACTGAATGAGTAAAGACTGGTGTGATTCAACAGTAAAAAAAAACAGCAAAAATGGCAAACATCAAAGCTGCTAACATAATAAGTGGCGTCAAAGAAGACCAGGACACACTACAGACCTTACGCTGCCTCCACCAGCGTGTCGGCAGTTGCTTGAATGAATTATTTTTTATGATCAGGGACTCCAGCTAAAAAAGAAGAGCGTAAGCGAATCGTTTCGGTCGGTGAGCAGCACGTTGCAGAGTGTAAAACTAACACAAATGTACCAAGCCACCCAGACAAGAAGCAGTGCAGACATACTTGAGCGAGCCGCCACAGGTCTTCGGGAAGCCTGTCCAGCGAGTTGCAGCCGAGGTCCAGCGTTTTCAACTAAATAAATGCACGATCAAATAGATATATCACGTAGTGATTCATTTGTACATTGCCAACATTGGACACAACACAACATTGCCAACCTCCTCGTTCGAAATTGAGATAGAAATGGGTTGATGTGTCCCTAAGCACCAGCATATAGCCTGCCGACAAATTACTAGCATGTCCATAATATAAAACGCAGTGCAAACTTGACCAGGAGATGAGCAACAAGGATAGAAAAAGTCGTATAAAAGAAAAAATTGAAAATACTGTTGCAACTCTAGCAGGACATCACACTGCCAAGATTAATGGCAAAATACTGCTAACTGCTTTAGCTATTGGCCATATTGCTGACGTGGCGAAACCTGCATGACACTGTGCTATTAGATAGCATAATGCTATACTATAATAATAATAATAATAATAATGTACAGGATAAAGCGCCCTCAGAGAACTTACTCTCTTTCTAGGCGCTTTACATTTGCTGCAAAGGGAAATGCAATTGAATGGTAAGTAAAATCATGCTTGAAAAACAAATAAGATGGATAACATGGTTAGGGGTGACATGCACAGGGTCGGCATGCAAATGTGGTTAGTGCCAGCATGCACAGTGTCAGCACACATAAGCACATGAAGGAGTAATCACAGGGACCCACTAAATGCTGTCCTAAATAGGTGTGTTTTTAAGTTCTTTTAAATGGGGCCAAGTCAGGGGACCTTCTGACACAAGTCGGGAGTGAGTTCCAGGCTTTGGGAGCATACAAGCTAAATGCACGGTCTCCAAAGGATTTGAGGTTTGTATGAGGAATTGGTAGACTGTTGGATTCCGAAAAGCGGGTGGTACGATGCTTGGCCTGACGGGGAGTAGATCTGAGAGATAGGCTGGAGCCAAAGAATGAAGGGACCTAAAAGTGAGCGACAAAACCTTGAAGTCGATCCGCTGCTTGACTGGTAGCCAGCGCAGGTCGGCGAGAAGTGGAGTAATGTGGCAACTGCGGTGCTCACGACAGACAAGCCTAGCTGCGGAGTTTTGCACCAGCTGCAATCGCCTGATCGCACATGCTGGTAGGCCAGTAAGCAGTGAGTTGCAGAAGTCGAGACGAGATGTCACGAATGCATGGACCAACTTAGACGTGGTATCCTTATCTAAACAAGCCCAAATTTTAGCAATGTTAGGAAGCTGAAAATAGGCAGATTGACTGTGGAGCTGATATGGTCGTCTAACGAGAGGTCGCTTTGGAACATGAAACCTAGATTTCGAGCTGATTCAGCAGGTGATATGCTGGCAGAGCCAATTTTGAGCGTCAGCCTTTCCAATCTCTGAATCACACTCGGTTTGCCCATAACTAGTAAGTTAGTTTTGTCATCGTTTAGTTTTAGAAAATTTGCTGCCATCCATGTGCGGATGTCATCAATGCATGCAGCTAGTGAGTTTAGAGAATTTGAGGTGCTCGAAGGCTGGGATGGATCAAAGCAAAGGTACAACTGAGTGTCATCCGCATAGAAGTGAAAGCCTAGATTGTGCTTGGCAATCACATCAGCAAGAGGCAGAGTATAAACCGTGAAAAGAACCGGACCTAGCACGGAGCCCTGAGGTACTCCATATTTCAGAGGTACTTCAGATGATCTTTGTATCTTTGTCCATTCACGTCAATACTCTGGACTCTCCCACTGAGATAGGACCTGAACCATTGCAGTGCAGTGCCTGTGATGCCCAGGCGAGATGAGAGGCGCTCTAGAAGAACTTTGTGATCGATGGTGTCAACAGCTGCCGAAAGATCGAGCAAAACAAGCAGAGACACTCTACCCATGTCTGCATTCCTAAGTAGGTCGTTGTATACCCTAAGCAATGCTGACTCTGAGGAGTGATTAGCTCTAAAGTCAGACTGAAACTTACTAGCAAGGTGGGAGGTTTCGATATACGAGTTCAGCTGGTCTGCCACGACCCGTTCCAGTGTCTTTGATAGGAATGGTAGAAGGGAGACTGGGCGGTAGTTGCTCAAGTTCTCTTGGTCTAGTGTTGCTTTCTTGACTAAAGCTTTTTTGAAAGGTGCTGGGACATGACCTGAGGCTAATGACATATTAATTATGTTAGTTATGCATGGCAGCAGCAGATCAATGCAACGTAGGAGAAGGACAGTGGGAATAGGGTCCAGAGGACTTGTTGTCTTCTTTGATTGCGATACGAACTTTAGGACTAGATCACTAGTGACCTGCTTAAATGCAGACATTGAGGTGCAGCCAGGAACCGAGGAACAGCATTCTAGTGGGGAGGTTGCCATCGCAGGGATGGATTCCCTGATCTTGTCTATCTTCTGCACAAAAAATCGAGAGAAGCAATCGGCTAGATCATCACAAGGATCATCAGGTAAGGAGCTAATCTGGCAACGGTTGAGGAGATGGTTTATTGTCAACATCAGCATTTTTGGATTGTGCATCTGTGATTCAACAATGCTTCTATAGAAGCTAGACTTGGCCTTTGCTAGGATCGATTGGTACGACTTACAGCAATCTTCATGTGCCTGTCGATGGACAGTTAGTCCGGATCTTTTGTATGCTTTTTCAAGCTTTCGTTTAGTAGACCTGGCTAGTTGGATGTCTGTGGTAAACCATAAGCCGTCTGGGCAGGGGTGCAAAGTGCGCTTTGTCAGAGGTGCAAACTCGTCGAGCGTGTCAGCTAGTGTCGTGTTATGATAGCACAGCATGAAAAGCGATCGAGCTGCCTTTAATTTAATTTCCTGCCAAAGAAGAACAAAAAGTGAAAAGGGTGGTTGTCCGGTTATTAGCTGAAGACTGTGACTACAAGTGGTTCGGACATAAATATACTCATAGTAGTTTCTGCATGCAATACATAACTTGCATTACCTAGGCAATACAAAATACACATTTAGTGCACAAAAGGTAAAAGCTCCTAGATAAATCATGTGCCCATGCCTATACTGTTGGAATACGTGTATAATTTATCTATTCACTGATGCTCGAACTTATGAGGCTCACACGTTGCCAAATTAGTATTGAATCTCGCGTAGTCATGGCACATACGCAACCGCACGCCACAGATCGACTCGAGGGTTTGAACATGAAGGCCTGGGGGACCACTACGTCCTATGTGGCATCCCTCCGTCGCCTCGAATCGTTCATGCAGTGATCAGCTTGACCCGTTGGAAAAGAATATGCTAGTCCTGGCACCGAAAATCGCCACCTAGAAACATATTCTTTGCACTTGGAAATGCGGTTTGCCTTCAGCACACGAATACAAATTCCAAGTTAAAAAAAGGGCACCTAATTTCAGCCCGTGACAAGAAGCCACGTCAGCATGCCTGTCACGGGTCAGGTGCACGGAGGAAGGCATATTTCTTCTCATCTCCTTGTGACACTGTTTTTCCTACACGGTTTGAATCGAGCAACTGTATCGTCGTCCCTTAAAGAAATATGCCCCACTGTTATTGAGCCCACTTGAACATTACAGTAAAAATGTCTTTAACTTGGGGTTTTCACCCAGCTTCATGTCTCACAAACTCAATTTACAAGTACTGCTCTCACTGCAGAAGAATTTACCCTATTGACCTTTAGATATGGAACATTTTCTCACTGTTCAATATCAGTTGCCATTTTCTATTTCTTTCGTCGTCATCATAGGTCAAATACTGATTCTTTGGGTGCCGGGATACTCAGGGCCACAGGTTTCCTAATACTACGTATACTTCCAACCACTGCTAGTTCCTTAGCATGGATTCAGAACACTCTGAAAAAAGTGCCGACACTAGCCGTTTGGTTTATAAAAGCAGAAGCAGCAAAGTCATAGAGCAGAGCAGTTCAAGAGACTGAATTTAAATATAGATGAATCAGCAGCATTCCAAGTTCTCAAAATATTATTTTTTAGGCCTTCATTTGCTTGCACAGTATTTTCTATCGCATTGGGGGATTGTTGAAAGACATGTGAATGTTCACTTCCAAATCATTGTAGCTTACTTTATTTTGTAGGGCGTCTATAACAAATAATTTGCCACCAAGTTGAAGGAACGAGGTTATATTAGCTTCGGTTTCACCAAAATATTGTCTTTACTGCATTTGCTCATAGCGCTGACTTTCCCGCTCACTGCTTAATGTTTCACAGTTTTAATTATGTGCTCATTGCGGTATCAAATATCATTTTTGAATCGCAAAACTTTAAGACACTTGACATTAATGTTGTCCACAAAAATACTCAAATACCATGCAGAGGATGGATAATACTGTCGTTGTGGCAGCCATTTCAAGCCTAAGTTTACTATTCCCTACCCTTTTTATGTCAGCCATTAACCAGGGGGCCGGATGGTGATGGAGTTGTCGTTTAATAAGACGGACAAACTCGTCTAGGACGTTGGCTAGGCCATGTTATCGCAGACTGCATCGAGGAGGGATCAAGGTCGGTAGGAGAGTCAAGTGCAGAGTGCAGAGCACCCAATGGTGCTATGGACAGCAAATATGTGTAGAGACTTAACGTCTCTTGACTCGCATGTTATTTCAGATGCTGAAACAGAAACACGTTCCAGGGAGACCGAAACCCGATCAGAAATATGACAATCGGGTTCAATAGGGTACAGTCGCTAAAGACAATTAGGTAAGGCGGTTGCTTTTAACGACCTCGGTATGAGGTCGTTGGTTCGAATCCAGCGGTGCAAAGTGCTAGCCTTTAACGCTCTTCTGCTGCTAGACAAAAAGAGGCTGTTAAATCAGCTAGCATTTTGTGTACTGCATCTAGTGGCATAAACATGAGCAGCAAGGAAGCAAAAAGTGCAAGCATTTTGGAATTTGATCGAATCTTTTGGGCTACCAAAATGGATATGGAAATCATCCAGAATGAGAGGAGGGCAATCCCTAGTGCAAATAAGTGAGAATATAAGAAGCATGAGAGATGAAGCTGATAGGATTGAGACCTCTTAGACGATCAATTACAACCTAAAATCGGCAACTTAATGAGTACGAGTACAGGTCAGCTAATTATATAGCCTAATTGAAGGCAGCAGAAGCACCTTAGCGACTTTCTTCCTGCATAGGTAAATTGCCTACAAAGAGATTTAGTTCTCCTAGAGTATATATATGCAAATATCTTATTATTACTATTATTGCCCACATTACTCAAGTCGTCACTGCAGTCACTGCAGTATCAAGTCAAAGTCGTCGTGCAGCTGGGCTGCCAGTTCACAGCCGTGGCAGCGAACAAACAACACCAACAAAACACACAAACACCATCAACCGTGGCGCTAAAGTGCTGTCACAAGCCTATGCTGGCAAAAGTGCATGCGTGTGCACGCGCACGTGCGCGCTCACCCGAAGAGCAGCAAAAGCCAACGTACTGCTTGCTATACAAGTGCTGGCGTTTAGTGGAAGAAAGCCGATCAAGGATGCTCTATTTCAGGCTTGAGAGCTAATCATGCTACATAGTCGGCACTGTTTCGAGTGTATAGCGACCTTCTCAGAGGAATGCTGACTGTGGTAGAGTCTCTGGTTGATAGTTCTGCTGGATTTCTCAGCCACGTTTGATAGGTTTTTCATCTGGTCCTTGTGAGCAGCTATCATCTCACCTGGGCTTCACTAGAACTGCACTGCCATAGTTTAAAGTCACATTTCAGTAGGTTTACGAGAGTAGATGCCATCGGGCAACAGTCACCGGCAGAGCCTTTAAAATGTACGCTACCCAGGGATATAGGTAATTAATGTACTTACGACTGCTTTAATGCCCACGATTACGGACGATGAGCTTGAACCAGCTGATTGCAAACAACGAGCTTTGCCACTTTGAATTAGATCTGAGCCACTTACGAAAGAGCCACAATAAGCCTTATAAGGCTTATTAGCAGCGCAATGTATGATTATGTACTAACGAGATCTTTGCATGACTTATGGCATGGCCATTATATAAGGCATGGGCCTGACGCACAGTCGCTCTCTTGGAGCAACTGTCTGCCAGTCGGCAAGTCCTAGCGCTGAGCGTGAGCTGCTGTGAGCCTGTTAGCGAGTCGGATGGAAGTCACGCATAGAATCAGCTGTAATATACATGCTATTGTGGTGCTTTTTCTCTAACATGGTGTTGCAGTTAGTTATTCAGCGAGCAGAATATCGAGTGCTGCATTTTCTTAGTCGGCGTATCGTCGACTGCTTCGGGTCTTTGCACATTGTGCTGCAGGTTGTGCAATCATAACACTGCTCCAATTTAGACAACTGCACCGCCACTTCGCTAAGAGCATCCTTGATAGAATGGCAAGGAGGAACTTGTGAAATTGACTCCTTGAGACCGGCCAAATGATTGAACAGCAGGCTGTTATAGGCTAGTTCGGTAAGGTGAGGCTGAGTAACAATAATAAAACTGAATCTCTTTCCACGCACTTTACAAATGCTGCATAGAAAGCTTTACCAAACGATTGGTGATAACATGCGCAAGCAGCAGGCACAGTGTAAGCAGGTGCATGCACACGAAGACAGAATCACAAAGACACACTAAATGCTGTAGTAATCAGGGGTGTTTAAGCTTCTTTTTAAATGTCGTCATGTCAGGGGACGTTGTAACGTGCATCGGGTGTGAGTTCCAGGCTTTGGGAGCAAACAAATTTTTGACAAGGTCTCCAAAGATTTTGAAGTACGTGCGAGATGTAGCTAAGAAGGCATACTGGTCCTGCCCTAAAACGTCCCGAGAGTCAATTGGCAAACTGGTCAAACTTTAGCTAACTAATTTACAGTACTCTTAACATGCAGCAAAAGAAATGGAGCCAAAATGAAAAACGATCAGTTCCTCCAAAAAAGCAGCCACACAGATGTCAGCCACAACACCTCAGCTACAGATGACTAATTAAATCAGAATAGCACAACGTCGGATACTATATACGCACCGACTGAAGAAGGTGGATCATCCTAGGCAGTGTGGCGAGGCAGTTTTTTCTGGCATCGAGTGACAAAAGCTGAAAGCAAGACATTGTGGCTAGAATAGCAAGCCCGTGTGTCACCGGCCTATGCTAGATGCACGCTGCAACTGAATCGCAGCAAAGTCGTCCCCAGTCACTGTGTGGGCGAATGCGTTGTGCAGCGAGCTGGCCAGTTTGCAACACCGGCCTCAATAAGAAACAAGCTAATGTTGAGCACGCAAGGTCAGCCCAACCTTTGGTATGTAAGGTATGTTAGGTATGCCTCTAAGCAAGAAAGGCATCTCGAATTGTACTGAGTCTCGTGGCTGCTCCAATGCTCTCGTGTTGTCTTTTCTGGGGAAAAACCGTGATGCTCTAGCCCCGTGGTTCTCAAACTTCCTAATGCTGCGACCCTTTAATACAGCTCCTCATGTTGTGGCGACCCCCAACCATAAAGTTATTGCATGCGAAATGTGGAAATGCATGTTTTCTGATGTTCTTAGTTTCCCCTGTGAAAGGGTCGTTCGACCCCCAAAGGGGTCGCGACCCACAGGTTGAGAACTGTTGATCTAGCCTATTGATGGTCAGTGACTGCACAGCATAGCCTAAGGGGAAAGACCTGCTGAACAAAGGATCTATTACGTGAACGCCTCTCAGACCAAATCCGAACTCACATACTATGTGTATTCCAGGACCGGTGCAAGGCATTTTGGTGCCCTAGGCGAGAACAGATATATCTGGCGCCCGACTCTCAGCCCTCTCTCCCTATCATCTAATAAAACCCAATTTGCAAGGTGTAAACAATTTATTATTGTAAAGACTCACAACCATAAATAAATAACGTGAGTGGATGCCTTAATACATAAAAATGTTGAAAATTGATGTTCAAAACTTGGATTCTCCTTGCCTTTCGTGTTACTGCTATTGTCATAACCTTGTCCTCTCATATTTCCAAAATTCAATCCCACATTTTTGACCTGCTCAAATAGAACTTCAGTCATGAATGCACCTGTGATCTCTTGTAACAAGAAAATGCTAGTCATGGTAATCTGTTCAGTGTGGCTGACAACTCGGGTACAGTCAGATAGTTAAATAGTAATTTGCTGACGGCTGCTTCCGTAATCTGATACTTGATTATAGAAGCTAAAATTGTATTAATTCATTGTGATGTCTTGCCGAGATCATGTGCATGATTTTCTTTGTCAGTAATCCTTCCGAAGGTGTTCCATCATCAGAGGATCAAAGAGGGCCAGAAACTCGACGAATTTGGGAAAGTTTCCATTCTCACGTGCAAAGAGCTTTTCATTTGATCCACGGAATGCTAAACGTCGATCTCCAATTATCCTTGCTAATGAAATGAAGCGCTCCAAGACCTGTTTCCAATATTCCTCCTATTGCTTAATTGTCTGTCGATTTGTCTCGTCTAGCAGAATACTACATCTCTTGATATAGAATACATAAACCACAGGCGGCACATCTCCTCCCCATTTGCAAGCCTTCTATTGTAATGGAGCTGAGAAAATCTCAAATGTGTGAATCTTTTGGAAAGTCGTTGGTGTAAACCTGTTGCTGTTCTCTTTTGCACTAGAAGTGCAGTAATGTTTCTAGTTTTATCAGAGGGCTATGTTGCAGGGTCACTGTAATCCAACTCCGGCTCAGCTTGTTGCAAGACTGGAACCGTATTGTCTTGATTATCACCTCTGTCTGGTTTTTGTCTTTACTCGGAAGTGGACGGCTGTGGTCCCTTCACCTTGCTCATCCAGCCATTTTCCACCAAGATTTTTCATGTGCCACTTGCTTGGCAGTTCAGTAGATGAATTTTGGCTTACTTGGGTATTTTAAGAAAGAGTTCCTTTCCTTTTGCTTGCTCTTTGGCCTTTCAGTCCTTCTCATACGGTTTTGAGCCCCTGACGGTTTCTTATTAGCGATAACTCAGTAAAAAGTAATAACATGTATCTATTTGTATTATGGTCTTTATACTGTCCCAGCGTATATATGGAATGACTGACAACCAGCAGTTATTACTATTGGCATACAGCAACCTCCTGCCAGAAACAAGTGGCTACTGCTGGTCGGCCGGTAATCAGCAGCAGACCAAAGCTACAAACAGAATTTCGGGCTGATTAGGGTTCGACGAATTACCGAAATCTACTCAAATTAGGCTAACAATTACCAGACGGAAGTGTTGCCGACCATGTAAGCGTTGCCGAGTTGAACGCGATGAAGGACAGTGCACAGTGCGCACAGTGGGCACAGTTATGTGGGAAAATAATTAACAATTCAAACGGCCAATTTCCAGATAATTTTAACCAGATTGCTGCAGAGGCCGGGCCATTGCCGTGCATTGCCCTCAATTGTGCCTTTGTCGGTTTATTAAAAGGATGTGGCTGCACTCTTAATGCAGTGTAGTGCAATACGCAAGAAAGGTTGGAGCTTCTCTCAGCAACTGTCGGTCCATTTGTATCTAACCGTTGTGGATTGGCGTATTTCCACGGGCCATTGCCGTGTGTTGCCATCGATTGAACGCGCACAATTAGTAAAAATTATGCACGCACACATGTACATGTTACGTGGAATGAGAGTTGCAGTTTATTGCAGCCAATCTTGTCAATTTTCCACAGATTTCGCTATCGGCCCCTACCCTTCCTGTTGATTGCTCTGCATTGCTGACAGTTAACAAACAAAGCATCTTGAAAATTCCACGGTTTTACTTTGGACGCAGCAGAATGTTATATTTAATGACAATTGAGGCTTCCACGCTGCCAATTTCTCTTCAATTTGCCGGGAATTGAGGTATTGACCCAGGACATCACTGTCGATTGCCGTTCATTGCTCACGATTGTACGTTCGCGATTGGTTGAATGTATTTGATTGCACTTTCAAAACAGTGGGCTGTGACAGGTAAGATATACTTTATCTTGGCCCAGTCACTTTCTAGTGATTTGCGATGGACCATAATAGATTGCCGTATTTCCCCGGGCCATTGCCATCTGTTGCCGTGCATTGCCCAAGATTGAACGGTCAGAGCTGGTTGAAAGGGTTGAAAGTATGTGTGCATGCAGTGAGATGTTAGAGATGTTATGTGGACTGAGAATTGGAGCTTGGTGCAGCCGATTGTCGATTTGCCACGGATTTCGGTATTGATCGCTGCCATTGCTGTCAATTGCCGTGCAAACGTGCAAAATAGCTTGAAAGTTCTACGATTTCACGTTTAGCACAAAGAAATATGATATGCAATGACAATCGGCACTTCGTGCAGCCAATGTAGTGTCGACTTGTCGCGGATTGTAGTGGATTGCTGCTTCGAGCCGTTGCCGTAGATTACCATGCATTGCTCGAGATTGTACGAGCGAAATTGCTTAAAATGATGTGGTTGACTTTAACTAGTGTGCTTTGTAGCATGCATTAAAAATTGAAGCATTGCGAAACCAATTTCAGGGCATTTTACATCAGATTGCAATAAATTAAGGTATTGGCCCGGGCCATTGCAGTCAATTGCAGTGCATTGCTGCCGAATGATCGAGGTGATTGTAGTGAAATTGTGGGATTACACAATAACCAAAAATTAGAGCAACGTCCAATCACTATTAGAGCTTAAGGTATACGTATTTTGGTCGTTTTTCGGTGGGTTGCAGTACATTGACATACTGGCCCGGGCAGTTGCAGTGCATTGCTGCAGAATGGCCGAGGCAATTACAGTGAATTTATGCAAGTACACAATAACCGAAGAGTAGAGCAGTGTGCAATCATAATCAGAGCTTTTAGAGAATGCATTATGGTCGCTGTCTATAGGATTGCAGCGGATTTCGTCGGATTGAGGTGGATTTCGGTAAGGGACCGAGCCGTTGCAGTCGATTGCAATTCATTGCATGAGAATGTGTGTGCACAATGGAGCGAAATTGTGTGGGTGCACTTTGAACGAGTCTAGTCCTACATGCAATGTCAATTAGAGCTTCGTGATGGTGATTTGAGGATGATTTGCAGCAGTAGAATAGAGTGGATTGCGGTAGTTTTCCAGGTCATTTCAGGCGATTGCTGCCCATTGCCACAGTGCAAGGATGCACTTTTTTTATTTTACGTGGTTGTGCACACAGCACGGTGCACTTTAATATGCAATAAAAACTGGAGCAAAGTATTTCGATTTTTATGCAGCGGATTCGGTGGATTTATTTTCGGTGGATATGCATTTAAAACTAGAGTTCGGTACGATCTATTTCTAATCATTTTGTGGTGGATGACGTAGATTGGAGTGGATTGCGATATTGGCCCGGGCTACTGCAGTCGATTGCAACGCATTGCACAAGAACGGCCGTGCCAATGTAAGTGAAAGTTGTTTAGTGCAACTGCCGCAGAGTGTGCTGTCATATGCAATCAAAAAAGGAACTTTTCGAACAGGATCATATCGTTGCGTGGTGGAATGCAGTGGATTGAGGTAATGGCCAAGACCACTGCAATCTTATTTCAGTGGACTTCGTGAGAACTCGTGAGCAGAATCGCGAGAAACTTTCTGGGTACATTTTACGTGTAGCATAGTTTGATATTCCAAACTTTTTGGAGCTGTGCACAGGTGATTTGTGGTGGATATGACGGGAACTAGAATGGATTGAGGAGGATTTCGGTACAGGCGTCCGCTCATTTGCATAAAACCCGCCTGCTTAGCTGCAGTACTCCTCAACTCAGCCAAGCCAGCAGCCTGATCGAACCGGCTATCCTAGATGACTGCTGGCTGCCTGTCTGTTGTGCAGACAATCCGACTGCTCAGAAGCAGAACGAGAACAAGCAGCAGCAGCCAAGCAGCGAAAGCAAGTGGCAGAGACTCACAGTTCGACTCACCTCTGCCTCGAGACCGTGGACTGAGAGGGGCCCTACTGCTCGGGCATGCTTATGTGAGCCTCATTAAATACTCTTTAACAAAAGGCCTTTGACTCACAACTCACCTTTGAAGCTAGCCTGACTTTGAGCCTGACTTTGGTCCCCTACAGGTAAGGCCTTTAGGACCACAGCAGCTTGAGGCCTAGGACTCTAGGTTTCCCTGGAGCCTTTGAGGACTGCCGTATCTAATCTATTTAATCAAAGTCTTTGAGGACTGCCGTATCTAGAGGTCTTCGATACTCGACTCGCCTTTGAAGCTAGATGTAAGTATCTAGATAAGATTAAGATTAGATACTAAGGATACTCTGCTCGCCTTTGAAGGAATGGACTCTCTCTAGCAGCCCTTGTGGATAGGAAACCTACAGAGGATTCCAACGTTGGTTTTAGGACCCTGGATACATGGCGCCGTGGGGCTCTGCAAGACAACTGCACATCCCTCCAGCCAGTCCTTAGTTGCTAGGTACCCCATACGGAAGGTTCAAGTACTGTGACCAAGACCAGCTGCACTGCCAGCTGCAGCTGCCCAGTGCTCTGCTCTTTCACTGCCTGTTGCAGCCATTTTCCCCCAAGGCCAATGGGCCCAAGGAGCTCGGTCGTCGACCCGAACCACAAAACCCGTGGCACCCACTTCCACTGCAAGCAGTTTGCATCGCCACCCCATCGCTCTTGCTTCTTGTTCGGATAATTCTTCAGCTTTCTATGATTTTCATTAAATAAGCTGACAACAAGTTTTGATGCGAAAACTAGTTTGGGGCTACTTATTAACACCTTACCCAAAGATAGCTTTCAGTTTTCTAGTTTTTTTTCTAGCGCCCTCTCCCCCCCCCCACTTTTCCCAGTGCCCTAGGCGATTGCCTAGTGGAAGCGCTGGCCCTGGTGTATGCAATGCCACAGGACCACTGCATTTAAAGAAAAGACGGCAATGCCAGTGTGGCACTTAGGGCAATTAAACTGGTGTCCTAGACTGCCCAAATCCGGCCACGGGTTTTACATAATGAATCATTTCTAATGAATAGAGCCATAAAAACTACATATGCATGAGTATTGCGTAACACCCACATGGTCTTTATGACTTTGTAGAGTTACAGACGGATATACATCACATTATACTAGTTCAAAATAATAAAACAAAGTTTGAAAATTATTTGCTGTATTTATTAGTGCACTCTCAATATTCCTGGATTGGACAGTCCTGGAAGGTTGAATTGTCCTTCAGAGCATAGTTTCGGAGGTCTACACCTTGAGAAGGCAATTATTTTGTTGAGATACTATCGAAATTCTGTTATGCAGGCCAAAGAGGCCTGCCGGGCCGGGCATAACTTCGGTGGTCACTCTATTTGCAGCTTATAGTAGGCCTTGGTCGAGAAAGGGAGTGAGAGAGACTCAGAAGTGACATTTAGACAGATATATAGGCGTGTGTGCATGCATGCGCTCGTGCATTTGTATAGTTTCATTTGTACAACACCCCAAGAGAACTTAATCTCTATTCAGGTTGGCTTCACATATGCCACGAGATTCGAGCCCACAACTTGAGTCATCAAATACATTTGCCTTGACCTCGATCGTTGAGGACGAGCACCTTAACCACTGGGCCAGAGAGAGAGAGAGAGAGAGAGAGAGAATGAGGGAGAGAGAGGGGAGAGAGAGACAGGCAGACAGAGACAGTGAGAGAGAGAGAGAGAGAGAGAGAGAGAGAGAGAGAGAGAGAGAGGCAGAGAGAGGCAGAGAGACAGGGACAAAGAAACTGGGCTAATGCCATTGAAGAGCCCTCTGGCAGGGGAATTACTAAACAAGTTAACTTTCAAACCAGCTCTACAAACTGTCGACCGGTAGAACCTAGCAGTACTAATGGTAGCAGTAAGTCCTCGAGGATTTTAAAATTTAACCGCACGGCTCCCGATTCCTCTGTAGCAACCACTATCAACCCAATTACTTACCACCTGTGCGGTCAATCCCTCGAGGTCAGACACGCTGATCACAAATCCACCTTGTTGTGACAGAAAAAGACTACTTTCTTCCGTCTGCTTGGGCTAAGCAGATGCACCCTTCTCTGCCTGCCGCTCGATCTGATCAGACCTCTTTTCTCTGTCTCTCTACGGTAGTGGCTGAATAGCCATAATCTGACTATGTTTTAATAAACCATCAATGCACTATGCTCGCCAACAAGTAATAGTAATAAAAATGCATTTGATAAAGCACCCTCAGAGAGCTCAATCTCGTTCTAGGCACTTTACATTTGCCACAAAGGGAAACGCGATTGAATGGTGAGTAATATCATGCTTGACAAACAACATGAATAACATGGTTAGGGGTGACATGCACAGGGTCAGCATGCAGGTGTGGTTAGTGGCAACATGCACAGTGTCAGCATGCATAAGCACATGAAGGACTCGGCGAGAGGACTTTTGATGCTTGTGGGGCAGCATCACATTTGCCTTTTAGGCGCGACTCAGCTACTTAATGTTCGTTGTTGTAAGAGCTCAGCTGCACCACTGCTACTACTACCGCCGGACGACTGCATGTTAAACTACATCTGATTTCAAGACGATCCACGCCGGCACGCCAACGACGAGGTCCTGCAAGCTCTGGACAGCCAACCGGTCTCAAGGCACCAGCATAGCTTACTCCCAACTCTACACAATGCAGAAGCACAATGACACGATGCTTTGGGGAGGCTACCTAATGCCGATGCTGAGCAACCGATCGGTGGAACAACTCTGGATCTTCGTTTGGATCAGGCATTGCAATATTCCAACGCCCGCTTTTTTCAACTGCCCTGTGTGTGTGTGTTTGTGTGTGTGTGTGTGTGTGTGTGTGTGTGTGTGTGTGTGTGTGTGTGTGTGTGTGTGTGTGTGTGTGTGTGTGTGTGTGTGTGTGTGTGTGTGTGTGTGTGTGCTGCAGCTAAGTTCATACTGACTTCAAAGTTCATACTCAACTTACCATTAGGCCGGCAGTGATGCAGCAACTGCTGGCTTCCCAATTACTTGCCAGCTGTGAGATCAATCTCTCTCGAGGTCAGACATCCTGCAGGAACCCCTATCCATCTTGTTGTGGCAGACAAAGACCACTTCCTTCCCCCACCCTTCTCTGCAGCACGGCCTGATTGGACCTCTTTTCTGTTTCTGTCTCTCTACTACTGCAGCTGAATAAATAGTCATAAATTTGACTATATCAAAGAAGACAACAAGTCCTCTGGCTCCTATCCCCACTGTCCTGCTCCTACATTGCATTGATCTGCTGCTGCTATGCATAACTAACATCATTAATATGTCATTAGCCTCAGGTCATGTCCCAACACCTTTCAAAAAAGCTGTAGTCAGGCCACTTCTCAAGAAATCGACACCAGACCAAGAGAACTTAAGCAACAACCGCCCAGTCTCCCTTCTACCATTCCTATCAAAGACACTGGAACAGGTCGTGGCAGACCAGCTGAACTCATATATCGAAACCTCACACCTTGCTAGTAAGTTCCAGTCTGGCTTTAGAGCTAATCACTCCACCGAGTCAGCATTGCTTAGGGTATACAACGACCTACTTAGGAATGCAGACATGGGTAGAGAGTCACTACTTGTTTTGCTCGATCTTTCGGCAGCTTTTGATACCATCGATCACAAAGTTCTTCTACAACGCCTCTCATCTCGCCTGGGTATCACTGGCACTGCACTGCAATGGTTCAGGTCCTATCTCAGTGGGAGACTCCAGAGTATTGACGTGAATGGACAAAGATCATCTGAGGCACCTCTGAAATATGGCATACCTCAGGGCTCCATTCAAGGTCCGGTTCTTTTCACGGTTTATACTCTCCCTCTTGCTGATTTGCTGATGTGATTGCCAAGCACAATCTAGGCTTTCACTTCTATGCAGATGACACTCAGTTGTACCTTTGCTTTGATCCCTCCCAGCCTTCGAGCACCTCAAATTCTCTCAGCTCACTTGCTGCATGTATTGATGGCATCTGCAAATCGATGGTAGCAAATTTTCTAAAACTAAATGACGATAAAACTAACTTACTAGTTATGGGCAAACGCAGTGTGATTCACAAATTGAAAAGGCTGAAACTCAAAATTGGCTTTGCCAGCATATCTCCAGTTGAATCAGCTCGAAATCTAGGTGTCATATTCCAAAGCGACCTCTCATTAGACGACCATATCAGCTCCACAGTCAAATCTGCCTATTTTCAGCTTCCTAACATTGCTAAAATTTGGTCTTGTTTAGATAAGCATACCACGTCTAAGTTGGTCCATGCATTTGTGACATCCCGTCTTGACTTCTGTAACTCACTACTTGCTGGCCTACCGGCATGTGCAATCAGACGATTACACCCGGTGCAAAACTCCGCAGCTAGGCTTGTCTGTCGTGAGCGTCGCAGTTGCCACATTACTCCACTTCTCGCCGACCTGCACTGGCTACCAGTCAAGCAGCGGATCGACTTCAAGGTTTTATTGCTCACTTTTAGGTCACTTCATTCTTTGGCTCCAGCCTATCTCTCCGACTATGAGATATACTCCTCCATCAGGCCAAGCATCGTACCACCCACTTTTTGGAATCCAACAGTCTAGAAATACCTCGTACAAACCTTAAATCCTTTGGAGACCGAGCATTTAGCTCGTATGCATCCATAGCCTGGAACACCCTCCCGACTTGCGTCAGAACATCCCCTGACTTGACCACATTTAAAAAGAACCTAAAAACACCTATTTAGGACAGCATTTAGTGGGTCCCTGTGATTCGTCCTTGATGTGCTTATGCGAGCTGACACTGTGCATGCTGCCACTAACCACATTTGCATGCTGACCCTGTGCATGTCACCCCTAACCATGTTATTCATTTTGTTTGTTTATCAAGCATGATTTTACTCACCATTCAATTGCATTCCCCTTTGCAGCAAATGTAAAGCGCCTAGAAAGAGATTAAGTTCTCTGAGGGCGCTTTATCGAGTACATTATTATTATTATTATTATTATTATTATTATTATTATTATGTGTTAACTATCCAAGAAAACACATGCATACATGCACACACACGCGAGCACACACACACACACATATATACACAAACATACACACATATACACACACTCACTCACTCACACATACACACACGTGCCACCACCTCTACCATAGCACGGCAGTGCAATCAGAATAATCTAGAATAATCTGCAAAAGTCGCCTGCTCCCTAAACACGTACAACCACATCTTCCAGTTGACAAACTTGTGTGCTCATAAAAATGCATTGCGAATATCATGAGCACTGCCAGTCAACAGTGTCAACTATTTCCTTATCTGCATCATTGGTAAAATGAGTAAACTGCATCTACTATGCAACAGTTGGCAGCCAACCACTCAGCTATTTTAAGCAAGTTGGGCGCAATTGGAGGCATGCATAGCTGCTCTATCTATGCTTTAGCATAAGGAATCAGGACAAGAGCACAGGCTGTATGACGTCACGCTTCTTGCGACTTATGATAGTAATCCTCGAGATCAACGTTTAGCCCACCCGCCCCCATGGCCTGCCTGGGCCTGTCCCCCTGCTCATAGCAGAATTTTGCCGGAATACAACACATGCTTTCCAACGACTTCCACGACACAAATTTTTCTTACAAAAATTAGACGCACGTCAGCATGGCCCTAGAAAGCGGCACTCATCGCTACGTAGCGTGCGGTGCTACATACCGACTCGTGAGGCGAGTTCAATTCAGGAAGGCATGTCAGCATGTTTCCGCTCAAATTCAAGACCTTGAGCTGTAAGGATAAGTTGCACACATGAACTAAACTATAGAGCTGTCTGTAAAGGGTTGTCTGAGTAGACTGCAGCGGCGAGCAAGATTACGGCTGATGCCCAGATGGCTGCTAATGTAGCCGCAACGCAACGACAGGGGGGCCAAACAGGGGGATGCCAGCAGCAGGCTTGCTTTGGAGAGTCGTGCTGTGTCATTCAGCCCTGGGACATGACCATGAGGTCGGTAAAAGTTTGCCCTTTAAGTGACCAGTGGCTGCTAGCTGGTATTGCCCAGCCTTCCTCCCTCACCTGTCAGGTATAAGCAAGCCTGTGAGGCAGAAACTCGACCCTAATGTTTGTTTGTCAACAGCTAAGTCTGCATGGTTTGCTGTACTCGCTCAAACTGGGCTCAGGCTACCTGAAGCCAGGATGGCATTGTACTTTAAGCTAAGCTCACTCGGGGGTGCTTAAAGCAACTGAGCTCGAGGGGGGTGCTTAAAGCAGCAAATGCCAACTGCTACTCTCACTCCCATGTGGGTTGCGACCACCGGTGGATGGGCTGTAATGAAATGGCTCTGCTGCTCAGAGGATACGAGTTTATTAGCAGACCAGGTCCTCACGACAAGCAACAATGAGTGTGGCTCATCACTGGGTCATTACTATTTGCTGCTAAGGATGGCCATGTAGCCGATTTGATGCATCAGGAGGCGCCTGTAGGAACCAGTAGTCCTATGGGGAGAGGTATTATAGGCTGCTTGAGAATGGATGTTTCAGGGTTTGACTTTGACGTTGCCCCATTGCACATGGAGAGGAAAATGAGCTCACACATCTGAAGGTGACCCGCGTTGCTTTCTACGGAGGGAGAAGAAACAATCAACGAATGCCTCGAGTGAACGCACTGTAGGCTTTGAAAGCATACTTTCCCAACTTTAATATTCAGTACTGTCAGCCGTGCAAGTACGAGAGCTATGGGAACAATACTGTGTCAAGAATGTAAAGTGCCTAGAAAGAGATTGAGTTCTCTGAGGGAGCTATATCAACGGCATTACTATTATTATTACCCACGGGAAAGAATCGAGAATTTCGGGAATTTTCAAAGCTGAAGACCGGCCGCAGAGTGCGGCCACTCCAGTATGACTGCCCGTCTGGGCCGACAAGCACAGAGCAACAGGAAAGGGAGGAGAGGGAAGGGAGGGAGAGGAGAGAGAGGGCCCCCTCCCCGAGTGGAAAACAAGCAAAAACTCGACGGTGAGCTGAGGCAACCATAACCTTCCAAGATCTGTTGGGGGCACTCTTTGACGAAGACGATGCGCCAAGGCACCTTAGTAAGCCTCTCCCACAAGAGGTCAAGGCCAGCCATGGAAAAAGCCCAATCTTGTACTCATCGCCGGCAAGACAAACAGCACCAAGCAATTACAACTACACATCGGGCAGAGACGTGGTTAGCAATCAAGAGTGCCAAGAAAGCTTCCCTCCGGAGCTTGGCTCTCGCCAGGATTCAGGACGTGCCCTTGGTTTGGCAGCACCACAGTACGAGGCCAGAGTAAGATGATTCCCATACGACAGCAGGAATGTCACGGGGTGCAAACCTTCTAGGAAGAGGAGGGCTACTCTCTCTCTCTCTCTCTCTCTCTCTCTCTCTCTCTCTCTCTCTCTCTCTCTCTCTCTCTCTCTCTCTCTCTCTCTCCCTCTCTCTCTCTCTCCCTCATCCTAGAATCTCCTGCCCATTCCTCTCAGCAGAGTAAGCACTTTATGGCCTCCAGTGGCCCGACCATGCAGCCTCACTAAATATTTACATCCCCATACAGTTGCTATTGCCATGATAGGTGGCAAAAGCCCTACTACGATTTTGATCCCACGTTATAGAAAACAGTGATCCGGGTTAACCAGCTAAATTGCATGCAATTGAGTAAGGTCGGTCTTGTGCAATGATTGGCCTTCAATGGTCCGGCTCAACAAGCAGTCGGCACATTTTCGGACAGCGATACAGCTGCCATTTCAACGATAGGGAGCACAAAACTGTTTTGAATTCCGTTTATAGACAGCAGTATATGCTCCGAGTTCTCAGCCAACGGCCTCCAATAGCAGCAGCCGGGCAATTTCGAACTGCCGTACAGCTGCCAGGCCCTTAATACACTCCGTTCAACGGCGGTTTTGATTAGGCATTGTGGAAAACCGTGTTGCAGATTTAACAACCAAATTTCATTGCACAGTCCATGGGCATTCTCATGCTATGCTATAGCCTACGATGGCTCGGGCCAGCGCCAGCCTCTCGACATATTCCGACAGCAAAACAGCTGCCGTTTCCACAACCAGCTGTGCTGTTACGGGTTCACCCTCAAAATGTCATGCAACTGCGCACGGGGGTTTTCACTCTATGGCCTCAAATGGCCCGGGTCAGCCAGCCTCTCGCCAGAGGAACTGCAGTTTTGATTCCACAGTACAGAATACTGTGGATACTATCTGGGATCGATCACCACAGCTATCGGGTGGCGCTTGTACACACCACCCGTTGTGTCAATGAGCTCTAACTCGAACCCCAGCTATAAACAGCAGCAGCCAACAATGAGACCGTCGAGCATGCATTGAGCCAGCACAGGCCAGCACAGGGCAGGCAGATCGTCCCGTCTGCCCACTCACCCACCACCGGGTTCAGGCAGGGGTTTCGCAGCAGACATGGCACCAGATTATCAAGCTGTTGATGCCTTATAGTCAGCATGAGACTTTCAAGGCTTTCAACCATAGCCGGTAATGCAAGCAGCAAGGTGGCCGCACTTGAACCCCCAGAGCTCATTGGCAGCCTCGGCACTCGGCAGCTCAGCGGCATGGCGGCAATCGCTCACCTGCACTAAGCCCCATATGTCGGCCGGCAGGCTTGACAGCTTGTTGTCGGCAAGATCCAAAGATGTCAGCTGCAATGGTTGGACCGAGTTTGTCGCTAGTTAGTCCGCCAAGCAGCACGCAGCTAGCTAGCACAACGACCCATTATGAAGAAGAATGAGAAGAATCGTGGCCGTGCGGATCGAGGTCCGCAGGCTGCAGGCATTCCTCGAAGCAGCAGACTAACAAATGCAAGCGCTGACGCTTGCCAATGCTCACAGTCAGCCCACAGCATCGGCAGCTGGTCAGGCTGACAAGGAACAGCACACCACCGCCACCGCCTACGATGCGCACGGCACGGCGCCATCGCTTGCCTTTCTGAGAAGCAGCAGCTCGGGCGGAAGCTGCAGCAGGCCGCAGCCACGGGCAGCAAGCTCCCGCAGGTTCGACAGTCGGCCGAGCTCGGCACCGACAATCCGCAACGCCGGGTTGTCTGACAGGTCAAGGACGGTGAGCTGCTGGCACTGGCGCAGCGCTTCGTCCGGAAGTCCGGTGAGCCCCCTGCCGGCGCAGTTGCTGACTGCACCCCTGCCAGCCTTGGAAGACCTCCTCATCGTGTGACTGCTCACCTAGGCAACAGGAGGAGAGCATTTTGTGAGCATTCCATAAGGGGGGGGTGAAGGTGCAGTTTACACTCGCCCGGCCATACGACAGCAGCCTGCTGTAGGCTGCTGTCACAACTTGGCCTCAGCGAACGTTGCTCAGGACGCCACATTCATCGACAGGATTTGAACGTGCAGACACTGAAGACTAACGGCACATGCCGATGAGGAGCCACAGCAGCACGAGCAGCAACTAAAGGAGGCAACAGGGGGGGGCAGCAGCATCAGCAAACATATCAACGTAACAAACAGCAAAAGTAACAGGGAGCAGCTTCAGCGCGAGCAGCAGCAGAGCAGGATGAGTCATGGGCAGCAGCAGCAGCAGGTGGATCGGCAGCAGCAGGTGGATCGCAAGGTTGTTGTGGCAGCACGAGCATAGCAGGACTATATAGTGTCATTCCTGTCAATGGACATGACGGAGACAATTAACTATGATTCAGAGAAGAATGCTGCATGTTTGCCGAGCTCTTTCGCCTGTCTCTCCACGTACAACCAGAATATATGAAAAGCAAGCGCTTTAGCCACATTCTCAAGCCTCGATGGCTGAAGAATCCTTGATCAGATCAAAATAGGCACCCACTATAACCGCCAACCTAAACAAAGAACTGATATTTTACATGCTGGGTTGGTCCCTTCATTATTGGGCATTCGTTTAATTTTGGGCAGCTGTTGAGGGGGGCAGCCACTGATCTGTATAATGAACAGCCCCTAAAGCGCTTACCTTTGAAACTAGCAGCTGCCAGTGAACGATTGCGTCCCAGCTGACTGTGGGTGCCCTGCCTGCTCTTTGATGATCAAGAAAATTCTAATGAACGGTTTAACAACAGCTGCAACTGCAACCGGTTGAAACAGACTGACTGAAGCCTTATTAGAGCTGGTGAGAGTAAACAACACTCCTCTATTTGCTTAAATATGAGCACCGAAAGTCCTTAGGCTTTGAGAGTGATGAAGAAAACTTGCCTGCCTAACACCACTTAGTCTTTGTGGTTTTCTGAAGCTACCGACAGAGATACATTACACTGCTTCCAAAACACTTCAAGGCATGCTGTAACATTCACTGACAGACATAATAACATAAAAATTATATTAATACATTTGCATAGTGCCCTCAAAGAACTTTATCTCTTTCTGAGCACTTTACAGATGTTGTATAGAAAACATTCCCAGATGATCGGTGGTAACATCCGAAAGCAGCAGGCACAGTCCAAGCATGCATATGCACACAAAAACGAATCACAAAGGCTCACTAAATGCTGTAATAAACAGGTGTGTTCTAAGCTTCTTTTTAAATGTCGAGTCAGGGGACGTCGTGCCGTGCATCGTAAGTGATTTCTGGGCTTTGGGAGCATACGAACTAAAGGCATGATCTGAAAAGGTGCTGAGGTATTTACGACGTATAGCTAAATCATTCGAGTCAGAACAACGAGTTGTATGATTCTTGGCCCGGTGGGTGAGTAGTTCTGATAAGGAGGCTGGAGCTAGAGAATGAAGGGACCTAAAAGTAAGTGACAGGACCTTGAAGTCGCTACACTGCTTGATTGTGAGCCAATGAAGGTCGGCGAAAAGTGGAGTGATGCAGCAACTGCGATGCTCACTACAGACAAGCCTAGCTGCAGAGTTTTGCATTAGCTGTAATCGCCTGATTGCACATGCCAGTAGACCAGCAAGGGGTGAGTTACAGAAGCCAAAACGTTAAAGACACAAATGCATGGACCAACTTAAATATATAGTATCCCTGCCTAAGCAAACCCGAATTTTAGCAATGCTACACAGATGAAACAAGGCAGACTTGACTGTGGAGCTGATGTGGTCATCTAATGAAAGGTCATTTTGGAACAGGACGCCTAGATTACGTGCAGATTCAGCAGGAGAAATGCTGGCAAAGTCAATTTTGAGCGTCAGATTTTCCAATTTCTGAATAACACTCGGTTTGCCTGTAACTAGTAAGTTGGTTTTGTCGCCATTCAATTTAAGAAACTTTGCTGCCATCCATGTGCAGATGTTATCAATACATGCAGCAAGGGAGTCGAGTGAATTCGAGGTGCTCGAAGGCTGGGAGGGATCAAAGCAAACGTACAACTGAGTGTCATCCGCATAGAAGTGAAAGCCTAGATTGTGCTTGGCAATCACATCAGCAAGAGAGAGAGTATAAACCGTGAAAAGAACCGGACCTAGCACGGAGCCCTGAGGTACCCCATACTGAAGTAGTTCCTCGGATGATCTTAGTCTGTTCGTTGACATTCAATACTCCGGAGTTTCCCACTGAGATATGACCTTAACCATTGCATTGCAGTGCCAGCGATGCCCAGGCGAGATGTTGTTAAGAGACGCTCAAGAATGATTTTGTGGCAACTAATATCGAATGCTGCGGAAAAATCATAGTAGTAATAATTATTATTATTATAAAAATCATGCAGAACAAGCAGAGACATCACGGAAAACTGGCCTGTGGCTTTGAATTGACCATGCGTAAGCTTTCTCGCAGTTAAACAGGTGCCGAAACAGCCGGAAATTGGCTGTACTGTTCACCACGGCGAAGACAGAGGTCATTAGATGGGATATATCTCCTGGAATATGGAAGTATCCGAGACCCAGGTGGTACATTATCTCACGCGTGTCTTCGAGGTCCTGCTTCGTGAAGCTAAAGTCATCTCGGTAGCACGATTGATGTGGATATCTGCCTGCTGGATGAGAGCGATAGTGAGGTTAGTCAGATTCTCATCTGAGAGGACCACGTTGTACACCGAGATACATTCTGAGAACCTTCGTGGATTGCAGGTAAACCCAGCTGCTAATAAGCGTCCTCCCGCTACAGTCCGAGAAGTGTTCTGTCCACCCACAGATCTTATTTTGAAATCGTCTGGCTGTCAACAGAAGTGCAAATAATAATAATAATAATAATAATAATAATGCACTTGATAAAGCGCCCTCAGAGAACTCAGTCTCTTTCTAGGCGCTTTACATTTGCTGCACAGGGAAGCACGATCGAATCGTGAGTGGTATCATGCTTGATAAACAACATGAATAAAACGGTTAGGGGAGACATGCACAGGGTCAGCATGCAAATAACCTTCCAGAGGCTTCCACTAAACGTGCCGTCCAATTGCCAAGTTGTAAGCGTAACCGTATCGTGCATACGTATCTCTCGGTCATTAGAACGGGAAGGAAGGGAACAGCTTGGAACGCTTTAGGCATGAACGGGCAGCGAGCACTCGAGCGAACGCGGATAGTCGGCAGGTTATCTCATCGGGTCACGCAGCCCGAGGCGTAAAAAGATGCTGCGAAAGGCGTAACAGCTCGCGGCTTAAACTTAAACTAACCAGCCGGAACTGACGGAGCTGCGGGACTAGAAACGCCCGAAATCCAATATTTCGAAACGATGTAGACCGTAAGCCAGGCTTATCAATCCGGTCGCGGCAGCGACAGAAAAAGTCCGCCACCACCCGACCGCAAGTCCGACGGTAGCCACGCCTACTATCGGTTCAAGCTGGCTGGTTTAGACGTTTGAGTCTTCCTTCCTATCAACTCGAGTCTTCCGTGTATACGTCACTAATACCGTGGGGCGGTCCAGACTTAGCGAAGAGTCAGCAGCCAAATGCGGTCCCACTTTTTTAGCCTTAGTAAGTGACCAATCACAGACGCCGTTCAGGCCGCGGCTACTGCGTTGCTTAGCAAGTAATAGCGGACGAATTGACCTGCAAAAGTACTGATGCGTTCCTGGCGAGTCCCTGTTTATTTGACAGATTGAATTCGGAATTTCAATTTTTGAGAATCAAACTTTAAGGCGGCGAGCAATAAAGGCTATGACGGACAGGTTTCATTCTACAGGATTGCGTTAGCGAAGCCTGGCCGCTGAGAAACGCCACGGCTAGCCTACGAACGCCCCGTGGGCGGAGCGAGTAGGAAGCCAGACTTGAGCAAGACTGCCGTCTAAACTTTCCATAAACCGGAACACCGTATTAAGACTCCGATTTTGTAGGGGAAAATAAAAACTATATAATTCATTTATATAGAGCACTGAGAAAACTTAATCTCGTTTCAGGTGCTTCACCTGCGCCACGGGGATTGAGCCCACAACCTCGGCCGGACATCAGTCGGGGCGAGCACCGGCAAGACTCCCGTCAAAATAATAATAATAATAATAATAATAATTCACTTGATAAAGCGCCCTCAGAGAACTTAATCTCTCTCTAGGCGCTTTAAATTTGCTGTAAAGTGAAATGCAATTGAATGGTAAGTAAAATCATGCTTGAAAAACAAACGAAATTAATAATATGGTTAGGGGTGACATGCACACGGTCAGCATGCAAATGTGGTTAGTGGCAGCATGCACAGTGTCAGCACGCACAAGCACATGAAGGACGAATCACAGGGACCCACTAAATGCTGTCCTAAATAGGTGTGTTTTTAGGTTCCTTTTAAATGTGGTCAGGTCAGGGGATGTTCTGACGCAGGTCGGGAGGGAGTTCCAGGCTTTGGGAGCAAATCAGGCTGAACTAGCTTGCTATGCTCGCAAGCTCTGCGGTATACCACTCCTCGGGGTGCGTACTAGGGCCGGCGCCGCTAACCGGGTGTGACTCTCTGGGTCAAAGAGCATCACAACACTTAATTATCTATTTCAACGAATGCATTCGACGTGCTGGACGGCCACATAGAGCGCTCTCACGTGCGTTCGTGCTCGTTGCAGGATTCTTCCGAAAACCGAAGTTCATGCGAACATCGTATACGTAGATATGAATGCGGTTGCTGAGATTCGTGAACTATGCATTAACAAAAGAAAAGCACCCCGGACCCGCCGCGGTGGCCGGAACCGCCAGCTCAGGTCCCGTGAGCTGAGTATCCGCTCGTTTGGTATTCCTAGCATTGTCTCGAACCACTCAGCACGCTCCCCACATGCGTCTCTGTGAATCTCTCAAACTTAATCTCTCTAACTTAACATCAGGCCTGTTATAACTCCATCGGCCAGACTTAACGCTTGCCTTTGGAATCTTCGCTCAATGTGCAATAAACCTCTGGTAATAAGCGACCTTATTTCTGAAAATGGTATTGACCTGCTCGCCCAAAGTGAAACTTGGCTAAAATCGATAAACTGCCCAACAATTTAAGACGCTACCCCGGCTGGTTTCTCATTCTTTCACACCCCTAGATCAATCAAAACTGGAAGTGGAGTTGCTTTTATCGTGCGCTCGAAATTCAACTTCAAGCTATTTGCAGTACCCTCGAAGCAGACTTTTGAATCAATTGTCTTGGCCTCAACCAAAAACCAGCAACCGATAGTGGCGGTAATCTATAGCCCACCAGGTACCAAATCCTTTATCTCAGATTTCTCCGATCTCATTTCGATTCTGTGTGCAAGAAATAGATCCTTCCTCGTTATGGCTGATTTCAACGTTCACTTCGATAACTTATCTGACGCCTTCAGCGCTGAATTTCGTGCATTGACTGACTCGTTTTCTCTTGTGGCTCATGTGCATGGCCCTACTCACATCAAGAGTCACAAACTCGACCAGATTTTCTCATACAACTGCACTTTGTCATCTCCAAGTATTACCAAATTCTGCTTATCAGACCAGATGCGGATCTCATTCAGTCTACGGTGTGTGCCCACCTCCTCCTCTAAAATAACCTGTGAATCGCGAAACCTCAAGACCCTTGACATCGATGCTGTCCGTGCGAGAAAATCTGCTTCGCCTCTGCTGCTCAGTCCTCCCTCCGATCTGTTGTCATTGGTAGATAGCTAAAACACGACACTAGCTGACACGCTCGACGAGTTTGCACCTCTGACTAAGGGCACTGTGCACCCTCCGCCCAGACGGCCTATGGTTTACCACAGACATTAAACTGGCCAGGTCTACTAAGCGCAAGCTTTAAAAAGCATACACAAGATCAAGGAAACAAAAGATCAGGAACGACTGTCCATCGGCAGGCAAAGAGAAAGCTAGATTTGCTTGAATGTTACAAACGAGGCTGCGGCTGGTTGACGGCCCGTTGCCGCGTACGGGCGCGTTACTCGCGCCGCGGCCAGTTTATCGCTCGCCGACAGTGTTGATCGCGTAGCAGCCAGTTTATGGCCTACCAAAATTTACTGGTATGGACGCTGTTATCTTGTGTGTGTGTGTGTGTGTGTGTGTGTATGTGTGTGTGTGTGTGTGTGTGTGTGTGTGTGTGTGTGTGTGTTTGTGTGTGTGTATTAATGCGGACCTGAGTCTCGGGGCGATGACTGCGCCTGAGGAGGCGTTCTATTTGCGCGTCGGACGCTGCCGAGACTAGTTGTTTAGGGAAAGCCGATTAACTTGGCCGATTAAACTTCGATTGTGGCTCCGCGTTGACAATTTGAGGATGATTTGCGGTAGATTAGAGCGGATTGCGTATTTTGCCCATGCCATTTCGAGCGACTACCGGGCATTGCCAGAGAGCGCGGTTGCACAACAACTTGGATTTAATTGAGTGTGCACTTAATACAGGGTGCTTTAATATGCGGCAAAAATTGGAGTTCGGTGTAATATATATCCCAATCGTTCTGCGGTAGATTGCAGTGGATTGTGGTATTTCCGTGGGCCGTAGCAGTCGATTGCAGGGACTTTTGGCGAGGACACCCCGGCCAATTTTGGTGAGATTTTGCGAACACGCTCGTCACAGAATGTACTGTTATATGCAATCGGAAGAGCAGCTTTTGAGTTATAGTTTATAATTAATATAACATATCTTATAATATATAGTTTAATATGTATACATTTATATATATAATTTATAGTTCATATATAGTACAATTTATTGGGGTAAAGACTATTGTAAACACCATCCAAATTTCACAATTTTTTCATTTGGTTGGTGTATAAATAACGTATAACGTATAAATAACGTATAAAAACGACGATATTCTACAATATTAACTAAAAATTGGAGCTTTGTGCCCTAGTTTCCTGTCAAATTTAGCTTAACTAGTGGATCGCGCTGGATTGCGGTAGTTGAAATTGAAATCCACCAGTACTCCATTCTCGCGAGGTGCCTCCGAATAGCGGCTGGATTCGACGCCATTTGGTTGAACGCCAGAAGCCCTACAAATCGGCTATGGATCCGTGTCCACGATTTCGTCTGAGAGTCAGCTTCCAGCGCCGATGAACCGATGCGCGGCACAGGCGACATCGCTACCTTTCCTAAACGTCTACCGCAGCAGGGGTCAACTACCTCGCCGTGCACGCCTGGGCAGAGCTGCTAGGTCGCCAAAGGTACTACCGCACAAGATAAATACTCCGAATCTAAGACGTACATCCGAGCCAGGCGGCAATTTATAAGTGTTACAGAGCAGAAGCTCGTCCCCCGGCTCTCTACCGGTAATCGGTGTAGTGCAGCGCGGTTAAAACACATGCGGCCACAACTGGGTACCGAAAGCAACAGTTTATTGTGGGCCTGTTACTAGCGGTTACGCACCGGCGCAAGCACTTTAGGCGGCAAACACCGGACCGACGGAGTTAACTGCGCGAACTCCTGACGCCCGATTATAATGAACTACCCTACGCGTTTACGCGGCTTGACCGACGGAGTTAACTGCGTGAGAACTCCCGAAGCCCGACTGCAATAAGCCACCACACGCCTGCGTCGTTAGCAGTGGTCCGCCCGCTACGGGTTGCTCTAGGTACCCTAGTCGGACCCACTAAGGTAAGGGCTATCTCGGCTAGCCTGAGAGCTGCCCCAGTGCAAAAGCAATCCTCACCAAGAGAAAGGTGTCCGCTTCTCCTTCCAAGGATGAGCGTTAACTGGTGGCCGTCTACGTAGGTTAGTAGCTGGGTGATAGGCCTGGATCGGCGACAAAGCTAGCCTTTAGGCTTTCCTCGAGCGAAGATCGGCAGCAGTCTGGCCCCGCTGCAAGCTGAGCAGTGGAGACTACTACTGGAGAGTAGACCGAGCGATCTAACTAAAAAACTGATCTGGGCAGCGACGATATGTGAACTAGGCCTGTCGGCGTCGGCGAAGAGTGAAGCACTCAATCCTGCTGGTGCATCCCGCGTGCAGTTTTGTGGCATTAGTCGCCACCGCTTTTGCAGATGGAAAATACCTGTCCGTGCAATGTCTTGTGGTGAGGACGATGCTGGACCCAACCGCATTAAAATGCCGAGGCTCCGGAGTGGTCTGGAGCTCCTGAACAATGCGAGAGATATATAACATCGCATGACAGCACACCTCAGTGCGCACCAACCCAACGCATGACGGCAAGTAACTAAACCCGATGGAGCACAAGGCCGCAATGCGCGGGGCAAAGAAAAGCTACCCTTCGGGCGATGGTCGAAATTGATGCACACTTTGTCTAGTTATCGCCAGCCAAATGCAATCATGCGTTTTAGAGTTAACGTTCACGACATTGCTGAATCACATGTTTATTTATACAGTTGATTGCTGTACGAAACCTGAGACCACCTGCGTCGGCAGTTCTGACCATTAAGCGGAGCAAGAGCTCTCTGCCGCCGGCATTTCCTTGGGCAAGACATTCGACATTCACTGTCTTTTGCCAGAGGCAGATTATGGACAAACGATTACTCTGCTGTCAAGTTCAACAAATCTCGATCTTCATAAAATGCACAATGTCGATAGTGATGCCTTCGTTGGTTCGGTCCAGCGGTAATGGTGCTCTCCCCGATCAAGGTATGGCTGAGGTCGTCGTATCGAACCCCCTGGCATATGTGAAGCGCCTGAATAGAGACTAAGTTCTCTTAGGGCGCTATACAAACTAACTATATTTATTTCTTTATACTCGCTTCTCATCAACAGGGAAACACTAGGAAGAAATAGTCGCAATTTCTTGGGCCACTATTTGTGCACGGTTTCTCAAAGCTGAGAATTTCTCAGATTTTTTCTAAAGGGTTGCAGTATTCCACGGCTTTGACACCGGTGCATGGGCTTTTGGCTACAACAAACGAGCAGACCATTCTTCCATAACGCCAAATTGTAGCGCCCTGCTGGCTTTGGCTGAATTTTAGCGCGAACAAGAGCTGTTCGGCGGCGGGCTAGAGCCCCTTTGTCCTGGAGCAGTGAGCCAGAGAGGAGCGTCAGTGCGGTTAGAGAGGAAGCGCGTAGGAGCAGGCCAGGAAGCTCTGAGACGAGCGGCGGCGATTCGGCCTTTAGAATTGGTCCGATACTCACGGAAGCTGCTGATAGATGTTGGCTGGCCTGTCAACCCCCGCCTTCCCTCTTTCCAAGAAAGAATCGTCTGGAACCCATTCGCCATTCAAGCTGGACAGGGGGGGACATTCCAGTGGCCTAGTGCCGGTATTAGTTCCTTACCGTAATGGGCCCTGGTGTCGGGCCCAATACCACTAAGCTCTTGCCCCATTGTCTCAGCTAGGTATTTAAAAGTCGAGCGACGCTCGCTCTTGGCCTCGTGTCTTTTGTCTTTGGTCCGGCTCTGCGCCTCGACGCCGTCGGGCACTCGTTTCTCTGAAAGTGAGGGAGGAGGGCGGGCTGTCCGCCGACGATGGACGGAACAGGACGAGACAGCGCTAGGAGGATTCGGTGGAACTCCACCGAACACGGTCGTATCGCGCCCGAGCTGGCATTTTGTGTTCTTTCGTGTTTTGTGTGTTCGCGCTAGCACGTGGTCTCGGCATAGGGATTTTCCGGTGCGAGCTAAGGTAGTTGGTGTCTGTGGAGCCCTAGTTCTCCGGGTAGGGTTTGGGCTCCGGTTCGCGCTTCTGTGTGGAGAAGTATTTCCTCCGCAGGAGTGCTCGAGTTGGCGTGTGTGGAGTATTCCTGCCGCACTGGTGGAAACCGAGTTCTAGTTCTCCGGGTTGGGTTTAGACTACGGTTCGCACTTCAGTGTGGAAAAGTATTCCCTCCGCTAGAGTGTTTAAGTTGGCGTGTTTGGGGTATTCCCTCGGCACAGGCAGGAACGGATTCCTAGTTCACCGGTTAGGGTTTAGGGTCCGGGTCGCGCTTAGTGTGGAGGAGTATTCCCTCCGCTAGAGTGTTAGTGTAGCTGAGAACGTGCGAGGAGTGTGGAGATAAAGCTGAACTAGACGCGCAGCGACTTTGCGCGCTTGCGAATAAAGTTCAGTAAAATCCCCAATCTGTGTGTCTTGCTTCCAATTCACGCCGCGGACTCACGACCCCCTTTAGTAACGGTAAGTAGGTCAGCGCCAGAAACGCTCGTTTCGTGGCGGCCAGCTTATTGCGCGTAGGCGCGCACCGAACGGCATTAGGCGCTAGGTAAGCGGCAGGTCAAGCCTACCCCGCCGAGCCTTCGGCGTTACAAAATGCATATTCTGTCTTATTTACTTCACTCTAAACGTTAAGAATACAGTCCGCAGATATTAAGCTGGTACTGTGGAGATGCTAGCAAAGCGAAGGCGAGAGGTGATGCATCGGAAATATTTCGGACATCCGTACTGCTGGAAGCTAAGAGCCATCTCGTTCACGAAGGCAGGGCGAAAAACTTGACTCGTCCTGTCCCAGGAGATCAAATGCTGCTTCACTGCCCGAATGCTACTTTAATACCTAAATACTAGCTGATTTAACAGCCTCATTTGTATAGCAGCGGAAGAGAGTTAACGGCATTCACCACCGCTTGCAGCTGGCAATAAAGGATCGCCCACTACTTTAATATTAAAGCTCAGATTTGACGTGTTCGAGGTAGCCCGCCGGTCGAAGTTCACCCGGAGCTCTGGACGAACAATAATGCCGAGAGCCAAAATCACTTTACTAAAGTGCTAAAATCATAGCAATGACAACCACTCCACGAAATAATAGAGGTTCTCCTTCTGCACAACCGCACGAGAAGTTAGTCGAATTGCTGTTGGCCCATTTATTGGTGGGAGGAATTTTTACCTCGTTGGTGTATGCGAACTTTTTAGTGGCATTATTTACGCTGTACCCTTTTGTAAATAGGCGAGCAGCAGTGAAATATTGCTCACTTTGTATGCTCAAGGCTATTTATTGATCGCCAAGTCATTCTCGAACGCCTCCCATCTGGTCTGGGCATCACTGGCATTGCAATGGTTAATGGCTCTGCATTGCAATGGTTTAGGTCCTATCTCAATTGGAGATTCCAGAGTATTGATGTGAACAGGCAAATATCGTCCTAGGAACAACTAAAGCACGGGATACCCAGAGCTCTGTGCTTGGTCCACTTCTTTGCACAATTTATAATCTCCCTCTTGCTGATGCGAGCTCGGAGCACAATCTGGGTCAAAGCAAGAAGTTGATGCACAGGCTCGAGTTGCACTGACCACGATTAGCACTGGGCAAGAATGAAAATTAGCTAGCAGTAGCTCGTGACGAGGTACCGCGAGGCTTAAGCGCTAGCAAACTTGAAGCTGCAAGCTTTTTCGGTGAGCCTCGTTAGCCTATTGAAAGCTTGCTCACACTTAAGATTGTACAATGAGTTCTTGTCGGACATCTTACAGGAGGACTTGATTTCAGCAAGACATCGGCGAGTGACACGGCCGAGTTACAAATATCGCACGAGTTACACACGATCGCCAATAGAGAAAACCTCCAATGCGTTTGGTTCAATCTCGAGCTAGTAAAATTCAGGTAAATGAATCTGCGATTATAGGAAAAATTCGCAAACTATAACGACCCCTCTGTAGCCACTGCAACAAGAAATGCCTAGCTGCTTACGAAGATCGTATCGAAGGGAATAGTGCATCCCAATGCAGGATCGAAGAGAATCCGACATGGCTGCTTTAGAAGCTTGGAACAGTTAGCTGGGCAGCAGAGTGAGTGACAAGCCAGCCTAGCCATAGCATAGCTGCTCAGGCCCTCTCACTCTCTTTGATTTCTATAACGTCAGGATTCGAGCTCTTCGCTCCTCCGTGGTCATCGTAACAAACCACAACACTGGCCTCTATTAGTTACACGACCACATTAGAAAGGCTATTTTATATTCATTACCGATCAAAGATCGCCGGGGAAGACTTTGCCTACAACGTGTGCATCACCCCATTGCCACTGCCAGTAACGGCAAGTAACGGCACAACCAATAAATGTTCCATGCAGTGATCGGCGGTTAACAAAGAGCGACTTAATATTTTACAGTCTTTAATTTCAGAGATGCATATGCCTCGACAGAAGCCGGGTCCACGGCCGCTGCTCATGGTCGCACAAGTTCAGTGCTGTGAAGTGCATCCAGCCACAATGAAAAAAGCAAAATGTTGAAAGATAAACGGTTAAATTAAAAAAAAATGCCAGCAGACACATAAATGGGAGTGCAAGTGGAAGACGCAGGCGGCAGCAAAACTGGCTCTGCACGTTAAAACAAGCGACTAGGTAGCAGCAGCAGCAGCAGTTCAGTGGATTTTTCCAGCCTTATCCAGGTAGGCGAAGCTGGTATTCCTGGATGGCCGCACGTAGACCTTTTGATAACCTAATAACACCTGCTAACACCGCTTTGCCAAGGCGGCCAGTCACCCGTGCATGCATGCACATTTCAGGCTACATTTCCTGCTCCTGCAGCAGTAACAGTAACAGCAGCAGTAGCAGCAGCATTCGACGCACACAAAGGCAAGGGTACAGGAAGGTAGCTGTTTGAGGCATATGCTGCGAATGACAAGTCGAACCAGTTTGAGAGCAGCGTCGCTTCGCCTTGCACACTTAACGAAAGCTAATGTCAAACAAAGCCAACTCAGCCTGAAAAGAGGCATGGCCGAGCAGAGAGCGGAAAGTCAAGCAATAACAGGGCTATCGCAGGCAGGTCAAGGGCACGAAAAATACGTTGCATCTTGGAGGCAGGCTGTATTCGCGCCGCCGCGTACCAAATAAGGCATACGTCCTCAGCACCCACAGCCCACTAAACAAGGCATAGGTGCTCAACGTATACATATTTGCTCACAAAGATATATATATATATATCGTAGGATAAACTCCGACCATGTACCTAATTGGCTCTCTGAGTTCTATGTGACATCATTTTTCGAGAATCTCTGAAAAGAACAGAGCAGACAGATCTGACTGGAACCCGTGACTCTCGTGCTGAATGGCAAACGATCATGCACAGGCCATGGCCAGAGCAACACAGATAGATCGAGCCGTCTCGATGCTGCAAGCAACGACCAGCAGCAGCAGAGGCAGTTATTCCGACACAGATAAAGAGAGGAGACAATCTAAGCAGACGATGGCGCCGAAGGTGCAGAAGTCTCAGTGTGGCTGCTTGCTGCGGCCGCTTGCTTGTGACAAGTAAGGGGGAGCACACGTTTGCTGTTGCCTTGCATGCTTACTGTGCATGATTCTTTGCATGCTACTCAACCAGGGGTCCCACTGACCGGGTCTTAGTCCCCAGTGTCTTCTTGTGTGCGCTCACCACAATATTTGTGTGCTTTTGCTGGCTGTCTAACGAAGCATGATAAGCATATGTGCAGGCCGTTAGCAGCTATTGCTTCTCGTGCAGTATATTTCAAAGAGCCTGTATTGAGATTTAGTTCTCCTGTGGTGCTATACTGAATACCTACTATTATTTTTACTGTTACAATTGAAAAGCACAAGTCAGCAACGAACGCAATTGAAATTAGAATGGGGAACAAAAGTAAAAGACGACGGGACACGCTGACGAGTATCTAGCTTGAGATGACCAAATATCAACCATTATAAGAAGTTAGGTTCGTTTTCGTCCCTGACGTCACATTTACATAGAGCCACACTGGTTTGCCCCAGGTGTTAAGGTGCTCGCCTTTAACGACCGAGTTATAAGCGTTTGCCTTAGAAGGCCGACATCGTGGGCTCGAGCCCTGAAGCATATGTGAAGTGCCAGGATAGAAATTCAGCTCTCTTAGGGCGCTATACTAATAAACTATAAATTTTTTTCTAAGCAAATGCCTTCGAATCCTTTACAGTGGTACAACGAAGGAACACGAATGAAGTGTGTCAACAAAGAGGGGAAAGAAAATTGGTTAATTGCATATTTAGATGCAACGTGCGTGGGTCATAGTTAAAATTGAACAGTGTGTATGCCACAACTTCACAGGACTATGAACTTATAAATAAGCTTTTTCAAAGGATGGCCATGACATTCTAGCAGTTTTTTCCCTCCCTTTGCTCCATCCAGTTGGCGATCCTTTATTGCCAACTGCAAGCAGTGGTGATTGCCCTTAAAGGCTTTTATCTCTCTCTCTCTCTCTCTCTCTCTCTCTCTCTCTCTCTCTCTCTCTCTCTCTCTCTCTCTCTCTCTCTCTCTCTCTCCACAGACGAGGCTGCTAAATCGGCTGTGGTGGCCCCAAGAGGTGACTGGCACTGCTTCGGGTGCTTCCAAATGGACTCGAGCTGAGCTGGCGTATTAGGAAGCTGGCAGAGTGACCAACCGAAAGTGTTGCCACACCTGCCTTTGGTAAGCAACAGACATGTGCAAACATAATCTGTCCATAATACTACACGAGGTGGTGGTGGCTTGCTACGTACACGGAAGTAATCCACCAACACTAAAAAGTGAGTTTCAGTGATTTTTCATGGGTACAAATTCCAATATAGAGCCCGTGATTTCTAAACGCCAAGGTGGAGAGTTTCCGAAACAAATAACCTGGAACAAAAAGGAGCTGAGCTGGCGGAATATGAGCCGCATCTAGGTGCAGGTGCAGACAACCAGAAAAGCAAGCAACAAAGGAATTCACCCAACTGAAACCGAACTGCCGAAACTAAAAAGAAACGTTGCATGTGACAGAGCCTACAACAGAAGAAGACAGGAAGGGGAAGCTTCGTGCTGCCAAAGCTCAGAGAACGCCTCACTTATGACAAGGTCAAAAACAGTAAGAGGCTGGAGGTAAGATCGGAGCACTTCACTACCCGGGTCGTGGTATGAAGTCCTTGCCCGACAGTAGGTGAGGCTCACCAGCTAGGCTCGGCGTACCACTAGGTCAGTGGACATTCAGGCCCACATAGAAATGCAACCTGCAATTTTCCATGACTTTTCACGGGCATAGGCAAATGAATACTTAAGAATGAACACCTACGAACAGAACTAAGAATTGAAGTATTGACAGACAGCTGCGACTACGAACTAGAAACTGGAAGCACACTTAGATGGAATCTCAAAAGCTAATGGACGTCCCTTGGATGTGCACAGCAGGCCGAGCCGTCGCACAGGATGCGCAGGCTGCAACCGTGCTCGGTCGTGCTTGCAGAAGCAGCAGCAGCAGCAGCAGCTATGGCCGTGTTGGTGAATGGGATGGGACAAGCGCGCAGGCACAGGCCCGGCGCCACAGACCCGGGTTTCACGAGCGGAAACTGCCGGTGGCTATATGCCCAGCCACTCGAGCTAGCACGTGACAACCGAGGCGGTTAGGCCACAAATAAAACGGCGAGGATTCTTACAGAAACGTGAATGTTAACTGTCATAGAAAGCAAGCTGTGGCAGCGTGCACAAGAACGCGACCTCAGCACAAGTCAGCATTGGCTGCTGCTTGCCCCCGCCCTGACGCCAGACCGCAGTTACAGCGAGCCCGCGTGGCAACTCAAGAGGCAGCTAGCGATGTCCTGCCAAAACCCCACTCAGCTGTTATCAGCGACCGGAGTTCGAGTGAGAGTCACGCCAGCCGCTGTGCTGCCTCTGGGCACTACTCGGCAATGATGAAGCAAAGGGCAAGGCCGACCGCGTGAAAGCTGTGCGCTCGCTTGCAAGCAGCCCAAGCAAAGGGCAAGCAAACGTTCGGCATAAATTACCTCAGGATAGAGAATCTGCAATAGCATGGATGCCACTGATGGAAGCTTAGAATGGGCGATGTGCAAGTGGCAATACCTCGATCGCAGCGAGTCTGAATGTCCCGCTCGGCAGAGCACGACGAGCAACAACAGCGAGGAAAGAGGGGCCACCACGCCCCCTCCTTGCCACGGCCTCCCCCCTCCGGCAGCTCGCCGATAGGAAGAATCTATCGGCAGGAGAATCAGAGGAATCAGAATAGGATCGAATCAGAAGAATCGGAGCGAAGCGGCAGCAAGCTGCCGGCTGACATCTCATCGATCGCTGCTCATCGGCGCCAAAATCGGTGGGCAAAAAGGGATGCGGGATGATGGCACACTCACCTTCCGTGGTGCAGCTGGCGATTTTTCGCGCTCGCACCGCCGTCATTCGAAGGTGCCAAAGGAGCCGCAGCCGCTTGCTGCTGGCGATGGCTGAGGGCAATGAGACGGGACAGCTTGTCTTTGACGCTGTGGTAGTTCTTATCGAGCTCGTACTGGTATTCCCTCTGATCGGGCCCTATGAGCCCTTTGTTCTTCTGCAGAGCGTCGTAACACCTACGCAAAGGGCGGGACTGTCAATCGTGCAATCGTGCGCGCAAGAGCAAAGCAGGCAAGCGAAACCAAAGACGGCCTTGCCATGCTAGCAAACTTTACCATGCTAGCACAGCAAAGTGGCATAATAGCAGGCCACCAGAAAGCAGCCAATATTTGCTAGAGGCAGTTAGAGCAAAAGATTATAAGCTTCCTGAAGACACTGCAGCGATCGATCAGCAGGAGTGCTGTGGCAGGTGAAACCGCTGAATGGCTTGGAAGTTTGGCTACAGAGTAGGAAGATTGGCATTCAACTGCCTACAAAATGTGCTTACAATGTGGGGAATGACTACCGCACGACTCGAAGCCAAGACCTGGGTGGCAAAGTGAAGGCTCATTGCTAGATAAGATCCAGGTAGCGCAACATGAATAACAATATTAACAATAATAATAAACACGTGTATAGCAAAGAGAAGTAAATCTCTTTCTGTACACTTAACATCTGCAGAAACGGAAGCACACTGATTGGCTAGCAATAAAGTGCACAACGTGTTAGTATGCACAAGCTCACAAAGAACCATTCCCGCGGACAGAGCAAATGCCGTGAAGAACAGGCAACACTTTTTCAGCTTCTTTTTACATTTCAAGTCAGGGAATGTCGTGACGTCAGTCGGGAGTGAGTTACAAGTTTTTGGAGCGTATAAACTAAAAGTGCACAAGCTAGGGTTGTGATAGCCATGAAGGCTCTTCTGCTGCTACACAAATGAGGTTGTTAAATCAGCTAATATATTGCATGCTTTTATAAAAAAAATAAGGTTTTAAGGTTTTGAACCAGCTAAATTTAACTTGAAAAATTCGTCTAGAAGGAGAACAGTGGGATTGGATCTAAGGGGCTGAGATCTAACTCTTAGATTGGGAGATTAACTTCAAAAGAGGTCATTAGTTGCAGGCTATAACGCAGCATTTAGGTAAGCATGGAATGGAGGCAAGGAGTCTAGTAGGAAAGTAACCTTACCTCAAGGAAGGACCTTCTGATATGATCTATCTTATTAAAACAAGAAGCCACACAAAAAATTTGCTAGATCGCCAAAAGAATGACTAGGTAAGGTGCTGACCTAGGAGTTGTTAGGGAAATGGCTGATGGTCAACATCAACAGCTTGAATTGTGGATCAGTGATTCTGCTTTGTTTTTATGAAGCTAGACTAGGCTTAAGCTAAGATGGATTGGAACGACCTACAATAGCCCCAGTATGCCAGTCGACTGAAAGTCAGTCGTGATCTTTTGTTTGTTTTTTCAAGCTTGGGCTTCGTATTCCTTCATAGTCATATGTCTTCAAGGAGAAGGGTTCCCACTCTACCAACAGAGCAACTTTGCTCAACACCCCAATTACAATTGCAATCACGCAAATATTGGTCATAATTGAACGAAATGAACAGGGAGCATTGGCATTATTTAGCAATGGCGCCTCTAGGTGATGGGCACGCCAGAACTTGGTGCACAGCTGAAGCCACCGATGGGCATACTTTTTCAGGAAATCCTTGAAGCAGAGCCTTAGCCGATTGTGGTGCTTCGTAGGCTCCAACTTTCCCTCGGAAACATCCGTGAGGAACACTGTGGCAACTTCAACCGGGCCCTGAAACAGAGACTTTTTGCTGGGAAAACATGCATGGTATGAAGGCGGCCACCGGCAGCTCAACAATTACGCCAGTTTGTACAGCTGAAGTGCCTGCCATGGACCATCAACTTCTTATAGCATGATTACGCTCGCAACCCATCAAGCAGACAGCACATTAGCTGACAATGACAATGATAACAAGCTTTTAGGTTGGTCATCATGTTTACCAAGATTCGCAAAGGTCAACATATAGTTCCATGCCCCTCGTTGCTCAAAACCTTGTTCCGACTATTCAGCAGCATCATAGCTGGATGTTTTTAAATGAAGGACCAAGTACAGCTTGTTTGATGCTACCTAAAGAGATGAAGAATACCAATCAGTGATGTGCATCTAAGCTGTGCAGATTCCTTTGTTCGTTCAGCAAATGCAATGGCTAACGGTATATGCTTCATGTGTTAACGTGTTTTGACGGTTTATACGTGCTTACTTTCAGATGCATTTTGGCAAAAGCCACTGTTGCTGACTTTTTTTTTTACTAAAAAGCCAGTGGGTGCTAATGCTCTGATGCCTCATCCAGCATGCGAGGCCCACGAGAGTCGTTCATTCATTCAAATTCCAACGGATGATGGTATTTTCAGCAACAAACTCACTAAGAGGGGAAACTTTAGACTATATCCTCCCGGCAAAGTGGCATTTTCGCGGAGCATATGTGAGCAGACAGCAAACAACTGGTCAGCTGACAGCTTTCCCCAAATGAGACCATAATTAATGCAGCAAACCTGAGAGTGGAATGGAGCAAGTACAGGATAACAAGCCAACAATGCGAAATGCAACTTGTTAAGCTTCTTTGGATTGTTTCCTGCTCGTCATTATCTTGAGTGATGTAACTGGCTATTACCAATTTCACCAAGACGACATCAAGGATAAAAGCAGCAGGTAAGTTAAACGGCTAGAGTCAGAAGAAAGAGTGGCACAATGAGAAGCATGATTACGAAGTATTTCAGAGAGCGGCACGAGACTAAAAGGGACCTAAAGGTGAGTGGCAGAACTTTGAAGTTGGCATACTGCTTGACGGGGAACCGGTGCAGCTCGGCTAGAAGCGGTGCAATTGGACTTTTGCGACGCCTTACAGACAGACAAGCCTGGCCGACGAGTTTGGCACCGAGCAGGCAAGGTCTGCTTGGTGCCAAACTCATCGGTGCCCAGACACCGGTATGGACAGTTACCTGGTTCACCGTCGTCCCAATGCACCCTTGAAGCACCATTTGCAGCATCTTAGGGTCAGGTGGATCTTGCATGAATGCAGCTTGTAGTTCATTCAGCTTCTTCTGTATGTCCTCGATGGCAACCTCGATGGGTGTGAGCACCAGCTGCATGGGAAAATGTGAAACTATGATGATTCACAACAGCAGCAGCCCACGGCCGGTGCTCCAGGTAGCTAGGCTGACAGCTTGTTGCATTCGCGTGCATCACACGAAATAGCTTCGATCAGTTTATGTTGATCCCCTTCCGATTATAATTTTAATATCACACGCATTGGATAGGAAGTCAACCTTAAAAAAAACTTCTGCAGATAGCCAGTAGCTTCAGCAACAATCCAACGACACTAGTCGACTACTTGCCATAAATACGAACGAGCATGTGACACTGACTAAATATGCACCCCTAGTTGCAGGTTAATGAAAATTTTAATGGCATTTGCACCTGCCTCTTCTTGCTGGATGGTCTACCTTCCCTTTCGGCGATAATCACGTATGAGAATAAACATGCTCTCATGTGCACACACACACACACACACACACACACACACACACACACACACACACACACACACACACACACACACACACACAGAGTACATGAACTAACAAGCATGAGCTCATACACATACTATTTAGAAAGCATGAGGGATGAATACACCGGCATGGCATCCACTGTTAAATGTTTCATAACATGCCTGGTTTAAGGGCTCAGAATTTTGCAGTGACTGACATGCTTGGCACTGAGATGCTTCTTGCTCGCTTCTGCTGCACTTCAACCCCATTTATAAGGGACTACATTCTCACGAAACGTCTTCCCAAAAATAGCAGGTGTAGGCTTCAGTGGCGACAAAAGGCCTTACGGATCTCACTCGATGAGCAGTTTACTAGCTTCCGGTCGGGGCTTTTCAAAATCACCGTGTTTCGCCTAGAGAACTAACCGGTAATGGTCTTCCCGCATGTACGCTCACTGCAGGGGAAGTCTAAAAGAAATAATGAAGTAATCTTAAGAAAGAGCATGAAGTCTGAAGCCGGCAAGAATGAACTCAGTGGTGGACTAAGGGAGCCAATTTGCTCAGCAACAGAGCAGAGGCTCTGACAGCCAAGCCTTCCTGTGAGGGGGGGTCGAGCCATGGTGGAAGTGGCCAAGCTTTGCCCTTCGGAGGGGGCTCAAAGAGAAATCAGTATTGACAATCGCCACTAACCAGCTCCCGTGCGACGACCTCTATGCGCGTCTTGACATAGGGGAAGGCGTGCGACGTGGTGAGGATCGTTTTGCGCTTGTATTGCTCGGCCAGATCCCCGTGCGCTCGGCCGTCGAGCGTGAAGGGCGTCGAGTAGACGAAGCGCTCTAAAAAATAAACAACTTTCAAAGTCACTGTTACGACGAGACTGCTGCAACGATGCTGAGTCGGCTCTTTTACAGATGCATTCTTCTCAGGTCTCGGACGCAGGCGAACTCAAAGGCAGCCACCGAGTGGGGGTTTAGTCGACCCGCAGCATCTCACTCCAGAAGCAAAGGCTGCTCCTCTACCGAGCAGGCTTTCGGAAGCGCCTGATCGACTTTTTTTTTCGTTTCCTTTACATAGCACGGCCACCGTCGCCGAAGCTTCCGTCGGCTTGTGCGGCGCTACCGATCACGCCTCGGAGGCTGTGTCATCGATTCGTTTGGCGCGCTCTCGCTCTCAGTGTTAGTCACTGAGAATGAGGGAAAAAGGTTACGCCATAATGGGATATCGCTTCATACATGCTGTCCCGGTAGGCAGGCCAGCACCATACTGTCCTGGTTGCAAGCAGTGGTAATGAGCAGCAGCAGCCGCTTGCCACCTTTTGAGGCTTCATAGGTACTCGCAGCTTCATTGGACAGACACCATTGGACAGACTCCATTGCCGATCGAGCGAACCGATCGAGCGAGCAGATCTGCTCAGCCGATCGAGCGAGCAGATCGAACGTCGTTCAACCCTACCATCATCGTTGCACTCTCACTTTTTTCACCGGGATGGGGAAAAAGCACAGCATTTACAGGAAATCTAAAAGTAATTCTCATGCAAATGAGGCAACAAAAGATTGCCCGCTGCATGACCCGAACTCTCGTGGCCAGGGTTGTTGTGAATTGCAAGCTGCTTCCCACAGGCTAAGACCAAGCTATCCAGTTGATACCACCAATGCACACTCTCGTATTTGTAATTTCGAGAAAACAAGGGCCCCGAAAGCTTCCTCTTCTCTAGAACCGATTCACCGATTGAAGCATTTCAATTAAGCATACACTACCATGACTGCCTGGGCAGCTCAGCTGACTGTCCTGATGATTGGTACAAAGCCAAGTACGCTCTGTTGATTGGTTCAAAGCCAAGTACGCTTTGTTGACTAGAGGCCACAATCTCAGACGATGTCGATGCACTAAATGAGGCTCTATTTTCCCTAAGCTGTCGATAGTCGACAATACTGTCCGAGGATAGAAACGCTGAATCGAGATATCAAACAAGCAACTGTCGGGTCGATAACTCGGGCAACAGCATCAATTAGGGAACATTCGGGGCTGCAAAGGCTACTGCCAAAAAATGTCAGAATACCGTATAGAAAAAGTCAGCAGCCATATTTATATGGCGGCAGAAGAGCTTTAGAGGATACCATTCCCCTTCTTGCGGGGACAATAAACGGTCGCCTGCTGCAGGACTCGAACAGACGACCTTGGTAGTGAAGGGTGAGTACCTTACCCCTAGGCTAAGAGCCAGGGGAAATATAATTGAAAACACCTATTTGAAGCCGCTCAGTTAAGCAGAGTGAACAGCATTATCACACATTAGTCAAGCAAGCTGAGTTATTCACAGTGCAGTCTCACTTGAGCCCTCAAAGCCCCGATGGCTTTTCTTTGCCCCTATCGCAATTATAAATCACAGAAAACAACAGGTTTGGTAATAACATACACCGACTGCTACTGAGCACACCATCTGACAGGGAAGCAACATAGTCGGGAGGGGGAGGGCAGATGGGAGGAGGAGAGAGAGTGGCAGCAGCAGCAGCAGCAGAGATGAGCAATGCAAAGCTGTGACAGTGAGCCACTGGCAATAGGAAAAGAATTCGGGCGACTTGCTCTAATGTCTAGGGAACTGCACAGCACAAAATTTACTACAAGCCAGAACTTTACACCGATGCTCTAAAAAAAAACCTAATGGGCAGCTGATTCAATTGCCGACATGACCTACTGCCAACGAATTGCTTTGCACGTGAAGGTAAGAAATGTACATAATTTCTTATTTTGTACAGCAGCTCATTCAGTTGCACACGTTTCATGACTAAGTAGCAGTCGTTGGATGCCCGATCTGTAAGCACCATTAAGGCACCGATTTTCGACACGAAACTTCAAATCAGCAGGACGTCATGAGCAACAAATCTCAGCCATCGAGTAATACCGAGGCAACGCTGCCCTCGCCTCGTGTTTTGCCAGGAAAGACGAATTTTCCAAGCGTCCAAAATCAAACCACGAGAATATCTATTATTGACAATGCAAATGCAGGCGGAGCAAGAAGAAGCACTCACTCAGATTATAATTCCGGTCGAAGTAGCTCTTCCTGTTCTTCAGCTCGTACGCATCGAAGTGCGGTTCAACGTATGTCAGCTGTATGTAGGCCTAGGAAGGAAGAGAGTCGCTCATGATGCAGAAGACCAGGCCACGTTACCATGCACACGGCAAATCAGCTCGGGACGACTTGCCCCCTCAAAGCCACCCATGCAGCCCCACGATTTGCCCAGCAAAGAGGCTGCCGATCGCCAATGCCGATTCAAAGGCTACGAATGGCATGGCGGGCTAGGATTCGAGGTGGGTTGAGCTAAAGAGTACACAACGAGGGGAGACATCTCCAAGCAGCGAGTAGACATATTCTCCTAGTGAAATTCAGCCAAACAAGACGCCTTGGTAAGCTCTGCTTCGCAAAGCGTGGTGCATGGTCACAACGCAAAGACTAGACCGGAACCGACAAACTGGGCGGCCAGCAACGTTGCTGGCACAACTCGGCTACCAAGATGCCTCATCAGCCTCACGATATCCGCAGCTGTCCCCGGTGCCCAACGAAGGCATGCCATGAATCACTCGATCGGAATTCATCTGCTTACCTTGTCTGGTGACAGCTTTTCCCGCTCGACTAAGTTGGAGCCTTTGATAATATCAACAAACTCTAGTCCAAACCGATCACCATAAAAACTCTGCAAAGGCAAAACCATATCGTAATACAAACGTCGAGTCTGGAGGTACAAGCGGAATAACTAGAGTGTAATGAGGAGGCACAAAAAGCTGCAAGCCTAAAAGTAACGGTGCACGATAGCCGATGCAACCACATGCAATTTCACGACAGTAAAAACGAATCATGGTCCCGTGAGATCCGCAATGTCATTCCTGCCTGCAGCTTCCGGCAAACCTTCCCCTCAATATACTCAGCATCGACACTTCCGTTTAAGGAAAGCAAAGTTTTCTAACCTTGAAACTTAGTATAACGTTTCTAGCAAAAAGTATCTAGACTTCCGGTCTTCCCATTGCCTGCTTACTTAACTCTCTCAACAACAACTAGGTGATGCCAATTTAGCATACCATCTAGCAAAATCCCGTGCTTAGCCAAATCAAAAACAGAGCACTCCACTTTCATTTCAAACACACTATTGAAACCAGAACCACTTGCTCTATGGGTCTTAGACTGCTCAGCTTCCACAATTCACTTCCATAACTCGTGCACATCATCCACATCTTCTCTCCAACTGCAAGTCCCAGCTCTTGCTTTAGCAGGCGACCTGCACTGCTGCTGCTCATATTCACTTACTCGACCGCCTCTTTGACTTGGCTACTCTTCTCACTTGTTCTGCATCGAGTGAGATGGAGTCGGCTGCCGGCTAAGGCATGCTCATTAAAAGCTGCATGTGGGCTCTACAGAAGTGCACACTCAGTCTTGGTGGCTTGGCAGACTTACATTGGGGATGGGTACACACATACGCACGCCTGTACACACACACACACACACACACACACACACACACACACACACACACACACACACACACACACACACACACACACACACACACACACACACACACACACACACACACACACACACACACACACACACACACACACACACACACAGAGGTCCCACTTAAAACTATTGTCATCACACTGAAACTTGAATGCCATTAGGCATAAATATAAATAAACATTAATTTGACCAAGCACAGTGAACAATCCTTGCATTTTTAGCTGAGACCCAGGAAGGCCACTGACTTAAATGTGGCCACAAAGCTGTGCCGTGTTAAAAAAAAATAGTGTAACATCAGGGAGGCAAAAGCAGTAGGCGAAGCCTGTTGGCTATCGAATGCATACTGAAAGCAGCTTAGGCTTCGAGAGCGCTATGGAAAACTCTCCTGCATAATATGCACATGGTCTTTGTGGCTTTGTGGGGTAACAGATGGAGATATATACAAAGACGGGCAAAAACTCAACAGACACTACAAAGCCGGGACATTCTTTCTATCTGACGACTCCCAGCGTAGGCATAAATACAAAACTATTAGTTAACAAATACTGCCCAGCAGTGCAGCTACCACAATGCAACCAAGCTTGACGAGTGAACCTTGCCTGACATAAAAATTGTAGCGACTGCTATGAGGTACTATGAGACGCCGAACAGACTGCATGAAACAGGAGACGCGAGCCATTCAAGACCAGGCATCGATTTGGTGGCTGCCATGCAACAACTGCAAAGATCTGAGCTAACGTAGCACGGTGAAAGCACAACAATCAAGCAGCACCGTTCAGGCTCCAACCAATGCTATTGGTGCGTGCAGACCAAATTATACTCGTTGATGCAGCAAGCACAGGACTGCCAACAAATACAACTCACCTCAAGCCTGTGTGCAATCTCCGGCAACTTTGTAATAGCTGGTTCCTTATATACAAATTCTTTTCCATCTAGATCGCCGAATTTTGGTCCATAGAATCCGACACGGAAGTAAGTGCCAAAGACACGCTTACCTTCCTGGACAAAAAGGAATGGGGCACCATCAACCGATGATACGGCCAACAGAAGTCGTTTCGGTTAGGATTTCTGATCCCAGACAGCAACACTGTGTACAGCCCCAATCGAGAGATTCGTTTCGACTTGAAGCACCAAGTCCAGACTGATATTTAACAGTTGGATCAGTACAATCGGTACATCGGTTACATTGTCACCCTCTCATTAATGAGAAATAAATGTGAAGACAAATAATTATCATTTGTAATTTTCCTACACACAGCCGAGGAGGCATAGAAACCACTGGTCCCTAGACAACGTAATGTCAGTAAAAGCAGATAGGGCACTGGAAGTCTGAAAAAACCCGTGAACGTATGTCATACACCCTAGATTGGTCGATAGTACACTAAAAGCAAGTAAAGGACACTTGCATCAAGCAAACTTGCCAAAATGGTATTTTTCAAGCATTTATGGAATGAGATGCCACATAAACAAAGCGATGAGGAAACACCTGACCATCATTAGCTAAAGAGGGACCAAATGCTAGTAAGCCTTTCTGTGGAGAATACATGAATACAGCAATGCAATAAAGCCAACTGTTTCAAGGCCAAATACAGCATATGGTCTTATAATATGCAACCAGAAAGAGGATGAATGCATCTCAACGAACAGAGTACAAAACTTCAATCGAAAAAAATTTAAAAGAAGAACTTCAATGCACATGGAGTTGAAGGCAGTGTGCAATCACATTCACTGCCGTTAGTGCAGCTAGTTGTCTGGCGGTTGCTGTAATAAATTCCAGACCTACAGGCCCCAGGTTCAAACCCAGGTGATGGTAGAATCGGAGGGCAACCCAAAAATTGGCCCCACCAGAAAGCAGGTAGGTGCAACTAGCTGCAAATATGCATGCTGGCAAGGCCATCACAGTTCCCTTGCCAATGCCCGGCCTATTTTGCACTGCCATCTCCAGCACTGCCAGCATGATAATTAAGTACCCACAGCCATTTGCCCAGAACTCAGCATTCGACTCACATTAGCTAAAATGTTGCGATAGGCATCCTGCACTTTTCCATGCATTTGTGCGAGCCGGTCGTAATCCCGGTATGCCTCCAGCACCGATCCAATGGTCTTGTAGACTTCACCGACCATTTCATAGATTCCACCCTGGAACATAAGGCAGGGGCAGACGAGCTATACTAAGGGTAAGCAAATGAGACCACAAAAGAGCTGTCATTTAAAAGATGAAAGCCACAGACATAAAATCACAAGCACCATGCGTATCACGACAGTCGCACAAGTATCAACAGTGGTGTCCACTGCCAGCCATTCCCAGCACTTGATACAGGGTACGGAGCTGCCACTCCGGGTGAGGAGCACAGAGTATACAAACAAGCACGATCCATCGCACTATTTTGCCAACAAGATGCGACCTACCATCGTAAAAGATGCAGCCGCTTGCTCGAGAAGGTTAACGAGGCCGTGGTCTGAAAACTGCCGCCCTGTGCATATGCCCTCCTCATCGGGTGAGACGACGTCGTCGGACACAGCACTTTCCTCAAGGACGTTCTGCGAGATTCTCTACACAGCCCAAGCGCATATCGCTTCAGGTGAGTGCAAGCTACAAACTGCATTGGCGGAGAGCTAGGCATGCACCGAGAGTCACCTGGACCCAGTTACTCTCAAGTCACCTGACCAGGTCAGTTACCTGAAAAGTGACGCAGCCCACGGGCAGATACGGCTTCTCTTCAATCATGCTCATGTACTCGGCCACCAGGCCGGCCGAATGTACGTGGCACTCAGCGGCTTCGGCGTGATTGCCTCTCTGTAAAGGCAAGCGCGTGGGCCTTGGTCAGTGCCATCCTATGCGAACGCAAAGAAATCCAGTGGCAGCAACTAAGCACGAGGCGCTAGGCCTTCAGAGCCTGCACGAACCTCAGCGTGCTTTTTGGCCATGTTCTGCAGCCACGTAAGCCGAAGGTCGGGCGAGTTCTGGTATCCCCTGGCAACGCGGTACATCAGGTCGAGAAGCATTTCTGGGTCTTCCTGGAACTCCTTCATCTTCACCGTGTCAGACAGGATCATGTGCAGGTTGAAGACCAGATCGCGGACCTGCACACGTGCAATTGCAGTATTACCATTCAGAGCAGATCCGGGGCAAGAGCAGATGCAAGAACAAAAGTACTGCATCATTACTCAGCATGTTGAGGTACACAAGCAGAGTGGGAGAGTATAATACATGTATAAAACATGAAGCGCCAGATTGTTCGGCAAAGCAGTGAAATGGAAACATAATTGAAAATTTAATAATGATAATAATAATACATTTATATAGTTCCCGAAAATAACTAAATCTCTTTTTAGGCACTTCATGTTAGCGGCAATGAAGCTTTCAATTGGATACACATGGCAGTACCGTGAGCCACTTATGTTGAGTTCTAGAGTGTAGAGCTTCCTTGGCGCCCGCTGCCCTTCACTGCATTAAAGCTCTGGATGTGTCCGATAGCATTCAGGAGGTAACCTCGGGTCTTTGAGACACTGTTTCTGATAGACGGATATGAACAGTCTTATAAGCTTCTCAATGAGAGAAGTTATTGCCATTTGCCTTAGGTTGGGAGGGTAAGGCTCTCATACATCACACTCTCGGTTGTGGGTTCATCGAGTCATGCAAAGGGCAATCTTTAATTGCCAACTGCAAGTGGTGGTGATACTAGTTTGGTCCTTCTGCCACCATATAGATGAGGCAGTTAAATCAAGTAACCCCTACTCTCAGTTTGTTTACTTTATTGCATCGAAGGGGAAAGAGATTCTGGTCCCAAACCCACACAGCAGCTGCAAATATTTCTTTTAAGCAGAATCCAGGTATATATACGATGTAAGTATGCATTTACCTATCTTAATCCAGCTGCCACATCATAAGAAATGTATAATTGAAGCATCTTAATAATCTCAAATGTCAATGGCATTGAGCCAACTTTTTCTGCACCATTCTAAACCACGATGGAGACCTGGGGGGGGGGGGACATTTCGAGCATTCCATACTTTCGAAAAATCCTTACCATGATTCTGACAAGCTTGAAGTTATCATATTGTACATTGCATAATACACCCAAAACCTTATGGAGGCGCTTTGGTGCCGTTTCCCAAAAGAGCTCCTGACGAACTTCTAACACGGACTTTGTGACACGAACTGCTGCATTAGAACATTAGACACTCCAGCTTTACCACCATGCAATAATTGCCGTCATTTCAGTACTCGCACACAATGACGAACCGAAGCTTGCTGATTAACTAATAATTTAACTGATTAAATAGTGCATTTGTGCGATCACATGCTCTTTCGAATACGAACGAGGCTGTGCTACACTCTGGCTAACTGACGGCAAGTCGCGAGACGTCGAAGCCAAGACGCCTATACACTCCTCTTGGAATGCCCAGTCACGAGACACCAGGCTGCAAGCTAAGAATGCAGTTGCCGGAAGGCAACAGCTCGGCGTTGTTGCAGCACCTGCTCGGGGCTCTGATGTAGAGCACCTAATTGCACCAGCTTCTTCCCGGCACTTGCCGCTTGCCTCTGTCGCTCACTGCTCACCCCCCCCCCTACACCAAGGGGTGCCACCTTCGAAAGGTGGTGCGGCGGCCGAGCAGTGCTGTGCATGGCAGCGCGACGTGGACACGGCAGCCGCTCCAGGCCGCCACTGCGCGCTCAAACCTGCTCAGGAAATGTCGTGTCCTGAAGTTCGACATCGCTATCGGCATACGTCAAGATGGTCTTGAGCGAGCTACGCAGGTAATCCTCGTTGAAGAACTGGATCTGGCCGACCAAATGGCTGAGCGACATGGTCACTTGCATCTTCACCCGCGAGAAATTCTGTCAGCGCACAGATAGCAGCGGAGCTCGAGTCGCTCTCTCTTTCTCTCCCTCTCCCCTCCTCTCGTGTTCTCTCTCTCTCTCCCTCCTCTCCTGTTCTCCCCCTCCTGCTCATTCTCTCTCTCCTCTCCTTCTCTCTCTCCCCTCCTCTCCTGTTCTCTCTCTCTCCTCTCCTGCTCTCTCCCTCCTTCTCTCTCTCTCTCTCTCTCTCTCTCTCCTCTCTCTCTCTAACTGTGCTTTTCAGGTAAAGGTAGGGCGTGTCTAACCGCTCTCGTGTCTAAACGTTCTCACCACGCTGCGCCGAGGTGCAAACAAGTCTGGGGGTAACACGAGCAGCGAGCATTCAGAGACGAAATGGCAGGGCGTGTCGTCAGAGCCCTGCCTGCCCGTTCGTCGCGCGGCCATCACAGCGTCCCCAATCCGGCAGTGGCAGCGCCTGCGTGCGCGAGCAATTGCTGCAGGTAGATAAAAAAACAGAGCAAAATAAGCCACGAGGGCCGGGTTAAGCTCTCACGTTTCCGATCTCAAAGTTCTGCCTCATGAGCATGTACAGCGAGCCGCAGGCGTGCGAGCGCGTGTTGGGGATACTCGAGCTGCAGTGGCGAAGCAGGTGAAGGCACAGGTCGGCGCAGCTCTCCGTGTTCTCCTCGAACAGCAGCTCGGGGTTCTGCAATGACAAAAAGGCCATCGTCGCTTCAGGCGATGCAGTGCCGCCTGCGGCACTCTGCAAGCCTCGGCTTCGACCGGCTACCCCGAGGCCTTGGACTGCTCAGCTGCGCTGCCGCCACAAACCTTAGTGACAAGCGACCTCTGCGTCGCGAAGACATTCTGCAGCACGTACGAGCTTTGATTGAGCGCCAGGCTGTGCAGTAAAACGTTCAGAATCGGACCCAGTAGGTTCTGCAGACTGTCCGACGAGTCAACGATCTGAAACGGCCACGCCCACCCCAGGGCCACCAAGTGAAGCCACTGGCGCTCACAGCTGTGCTGCCGATGACCGACTGGCAACTAAGGGAAAAAGCGGGCACACTGGCCCGGATTGATTGCTCATGCAGACGACGGCACGGCATAGGAATCATTGAATGAATACGAGGCTCGTTCGTTTGCGCTGCCGGACGGTTGCGCTGGGCATGCTGTCGAGAAGGGCAGTCCAGCCGAATCTTGGCAATGCGGCCAACAGGCTCTCATGCATGCGTTAGACAGATGCCGACTGGGCTTACCTGGATTACAATTTCAAGCACGTCGAGGACGATCATGCTTATTTCTGACGACAAATTGCCAAGTGTCACAAAGTCAGGCTCTGTGTAGTTCCTTGGTCTACAGCGAAAGCAACACGAAAGAGAAGGATTGACAAGTCGGTCGCGCTAGGTTTTTGCCCTCTCCCGAGACCACTCCGCTCCGGGCACCTGCACCGGTTAATGCTCGGACTTGCGATCCCTACCGGTCGCAGACGTCGCGCTGCTCTTGCTTCCACTGCGTGATATCCTTGCGCCACCTTCGAGTGTCCGGCTGCGGCGACGGAGGTATGATGCTTGCGGCGGCTACAACACGACAAATAAGTGCAGCAATAGCATTTGGAACTGCCATTTGGAAGGGCCCTTCTGGACTCTCCCGGAAGCTGGAAGAAGGCAGTTCAACCAAATCACATTTGGAACCACGACGTGTGCACATAATGAAATATAGTCATCTACAACGCACTTGGTGCGACAGCAACACTGCACCCCTAGGTGGAGGAACACGGCTAGGACACACCGAATGCTTAGCCCTAGCCACATGCATGCTTATGCAGCTAGCACCAAAGCAACAGTTAGTTATAAGAAAACACCACGCCACTCACAAGACTGCAGACTGCCGGAAGTCACCGAAGGCGAGACCACGGCGCTGCCTCCGCCCACAGTGCTGATCCCGATCGTCTGCTGCCTTCGCCTCGTGAGCAGCTCACTGCGTGCGCTGGCCGTGCCCAGGATGGCGTCCTCGAGCTTCGTCTTCATGTCGGCACTCTTCTTCATCGTCTGCTGCGACACATAGCGCAGCCGACGACTCTGCAACACAACACCGGCCATGTCCAGCACTCTACGGCCACGGCTTTTCGCCAGCACTTGACTACCGATCGAAGGCAGAGCGCACGTCAATCGAATTGTATGAACGATGCTCAGAGCGCAATTTCGCCAGTGGCAGAAGCCTGTTGGACACGACGCCGCTGAAGACTTGCAGACAGCTGGCTTGGCATTGCTGGGTTCACGTCAGGGATCCGAACTGGGCCTGGGTACCCGACTACTAGGCCAATAAGTAATGGAACGGTAGCTGGCATCAGCTGAACTTTGATACTTACAGTGGGAACGTGCTGTGGCTGGCTAGAACGCATTTTAAAAACGAAATCTAATAGGCAATCACCACTCTAAGACTGCTTTCCGAAAGTAACAACTGTAACTGAAACAGTGGTTGAGCCGTCAGCTGAACGAGCTAAGCCTCAAGAGCTAATACACCTGTTAGCCTAAAATCTGAGCACATTCCAGCCATATTGTCTTGTGACACCTGGGTCTTGGCCCAGTGGTAAGGTGTTTCCTCTGCCCGACCTATGTCGGGGGGGGGGGTTCCAGTTATGCAGTGGTTGATCCATTCTCACATTCTCGGTTCCGACACCAAGCGCTACTAGCGTTTCTTGTCTGATGCAGAATTATCTTCCGAAAACAAGTTCTTACGAAAATGGTATACCGAAACAAATACAACTAAGACCCGTTTAAAGCTTATCTGCTCGTTATTGGCCGTAGTGCTAAAGAAATTAAGTGCATACAGACATTTAAATGCTTACTGCTTGGGGCAGGGTCAGCCATGCCAGAGGCAGCACGACATTCTCCGGCTGCTAGTAACCTGCTTATGAGGTGTGATCATGCTTATCTATTATTGTTTTGTTATCGTCGTTCAAATGCATTTGTGGATGCGGTTGCAGCTGCTAAGATCTAAGAACTATGCATTAACAAAAGAAAAGTTTGTTTGGTATTCACAGCATTGTCTCGAACTGCCCTGAGCGATCCCCCTCAAGCCTGCTGCGAATCTCTCTAATCTAGTGGTCATCTGGCCTGATGTAACACCCGGCGACCCATTTAAACACTTGTTTTGGAATGATTCCATATGCGCAATAATCCAGTGATCGATGACATTATTACTGGAAAAGGCCTCGACCTGCTCGCCTTGACCGAGACCTGGCTAAAATTAATTAATTGCCCGATCCCAAACGACCCAAGCCCAACAGGTTTCTCCTTCTTTTATAAGACCAGATAATAATAATTCATTTGTATAGCGCCCCAAGATAGCTTAATCTCTATTCAGGCACTTCACATATGCCTCGGGGCTCGAGCCAACCACCCCAACCAAACCTTGGTCGGGGTGAGCCTCTTAACCACTGGACAAAACTCGATGAGGCTCAAAACTGGTGGCAGAGTCGCTGTTATCATAACCCTTCGATCATGCTTCCTTTGCAGCAAATGTAAAGTGCCTAGAAAGATATTGAGTTCTCGGAGGGTGCTATATTAAATGTATTATTATCACATGCTCATCTTTCAATTTCAAGCTATTTGCAGTCCCCTCGAAGCAGTCTTTCGAAACTATCGTTTTGACTTCATCCGACAACAAGCTACTATTGGTGGCAGTAAGCTATCGCCCCTCAGGTACCAAGTCCTCTGTTATCTCAGATTTAGCTGATCTAATTTCGATTCGGTGTGCGAAACATCGATCTTTCCTCATTATGGATGACTTCATTTTTGATAACTTCTCTGCTGCCTTCAGCAACGAATTTCGTGCACTGACTTATTCGTTGTCTTTTGTGGCCCATGTGCACGACTCTACTCACATCAAGGGTCACACATTCGACCAACTTTTCTCACCACTCTGTTATCATCACCTATTATTACCAAATTCTGCTTATCCGACCACATGCAGCCTCTAATCAGTCTACAATGTGTACTCTCCTCTGCATCAAAAGTCACTTGTGAATCGCAAAACCTCAAGACCTTGACATCGATGCTGTCCGAGCAAGAATATCTTCTTTGCCCCTGCTGCTCAATCCCCCTTTGACCGGGTCATCATTAATTGCATACTCGATGAGTTTGAATCACTGTCAAAGCACACTGTGCGCTTTCGCCCAGTCGGCCTGTGGTTTACAGCAGACATTAAACTAGCTAAGAATGCTTGAAAAAGCATACACAAGATCAGGACTGACTTTCCATAGTCAGGCACACTAAGACTAACATGGACCATACCAATCGATCCTGTCGTAGGCCAAGTCTAGCTTCTATAAAAACACTATTGAATCACAGATCCACAATCCAAAACTGCTGATGTCTACGATCTCCAAAGATAACCACCCCTCAAGCTCACACGTTAGCTCCTAGTACCATGATTGATGCTTGTGACGATCTAGGTGATTGCTTCTCTAGCTTCCTTGTCACTTAAAATGAATGATGATGAACCAAATTACTGGTTATGGGCAAACCAAGTGCAATTCAGAATATGGAATATGGCTAACACTCAAAATCGGCTCTGCCAGCATTATCTCCCGTTGAATCTGTACGAAATCTATGTGTCATGTTCCAAAGTGACCTATCGTTAGACGACCACATCAGCTGCACCATCAAGTCTGCCTACTTTCAGATACATAACATTGCTAAAATGCGAGCTTGTTTACACAGGGATACCACATCCAAGTTGGTCCGTGCATTTGTGACATCCCGTCTTGACTTCTGTAACTCACTGCTTGCTGGTCTACCTGCCTGTGCAATCAGGCACTTACAGCTGGTGTCAAAACTCTGCACCTAGGCTTGTCTGTTGCTAGCACCGCAGCTGCCACATCACACCACTTCTCGCCAACCTGCACTGACTACCAGCCAAACAACGGATCGAGTTTATGGTTTTGTCACTCATGTTTAGGTCACTTCATTCTTTGGCTCCAGCCTATGTCTCAGAACTACTCCCCCACCAGGCTAAGCGTCGTACCACCCGCTTTTTGGAATCCAACAGTTGACCAACACCTCGTACAAACCTCAAATCCCTTGGAGACCGTGCCTTTAGTTCGTATGCTCCCAAAGCTTGGAACTCACTCCCGACTTGTGTCACGACATCTCCTGACTTGACGACCACATTTAAAAAGAAAATTAACTAAAAACGTACCTATTTATCACAGCATTTAGTGGGTCCCTGTGATTCGACCTTTATGTGCTCATGCATGCTACTACTGTGCATGCTGCCACTAACCATACTTGCATGCTGACCTCTGCATGTCACCCCTAACCATGTTATTCTTGTTGATTATTGAGCATGCTACCACTAACCGCTCGATCGTGCTTCCTTTGCAGCAAATGCAAAGCCTCTACACAGAGGTTGAGTTCTCTGAGGGCAGTTTATCAAGTGTGTTATCATTATTAGTATCAACAAGATAGACAAGATTAGGGAGTTCACCAATAGGGTGACAGCATTGCCTCTGAACTATCACGTCTCTCAATTCCATGTAGCACCCCAATGATTACATTCAAGAAGGCCATAAGCGACCTAATCCTGAAGTTCATATCCCAATCAAAGAAGACAACTAGTCCTCTAGACCCTATTCCCACTGCCCTGCTTCTACGAAGCATAGATCTGCTGCTGCCATGTGCCACTAGGGGAAGCTAACCCTCAGACTAAGTAGCCGAGCGTGTCTGCAAACCTAGTACTGCACGATAATCGGCGCACACACGCATACGCATGCACACAGTTTGGCCCAGGGGTTAGATGCTCGTCTTTGACTCCCATGGTCGTGGGCTCGTGCCCTGCAGCATATATCAAGTGCCTGGATAGAGATTGAGTTCTCTTAGGGCGCTATAAAAACGAATTGAATATTTAAATTCATACAGGGTCGGCTCGAAAATTGGTGCACCGTTTGAAACGCCACAAATCTAAAACGTGAATTGTCACGTAATTCATGCCTAAAAAAACAACTACACTGCTTGATTAATAATAGAAAGAAAAACCTGTTCACAAATTTTGCATACTGCCCCTTGCTTAGCAGACTATGTGCACAAAATCAGAATTACTTGTGCGGCAGTTTCAAATGAGGTTTTCAAAGAATAGTTTTTGCTAGCATCACCAGGACACGGCAATGTATGAGTTTCTAGGTATGCCAAAAGTCCCTCTCTCAAAAAATGCATCGTGACAACTGTGCCGAGCACTCCTCCAGAGAAGGTTAATATTTGGGTCATCCTACTTTTGGTAAGCATAGAAGCAGGCAAGACCTGTTTCGAGAATATGCAAGTAATAAATCAACAATGTAGTTCAAGTATAGAAATCAGCCAGCTATGCTTCCTGATGAAAACATAGCCGTACAACCGATTCAAAATACTACAGAGGTCATCACAAATATATAAATACCAAAAGCATGGTCATCTGCATCATTAAAAAGTTGCCATTGAGATTCTGAGAACGTTGTTCCATTTGATACAAGCACATGGCTAAACGAGAGTTAATACCTAGGTAACTGTTCAAAATAATTCTTTAATTCCCCATTCATAGGAAAAGGCTGTCTGCAGTTATTTTGCTTATACTATGCCATCGATTCCTCGCATTCTTTCGAACCTCATCAGGCCAGTAGGTGTGTATGCTAAAAATTGAATGCTTCAAACCCCTGATGATTGGTGAGAAAATGCCCGACATAGGTGATGAGATACTTTGTTAGAGATGAGATCCTTCGTGCATCCAGTACACCTTACTTCCCAGTGTGCAGGCAGCACTATAAAATATAATACCCTTCACAAATGCACGAAGTCAGAAATCGCTCCAGATATGGCAAACATGGAAATTCAGCATGTTTTTGCACCCACAAGCAAACTAAGGTGGTAGCACGCACGGTTTGAGACAAGTATTGCACACTCGTGCGAATCCCAAAGAAATTTTTTGGCCAGCAGTTTGTAAAACGGTGAAATGTTTGAGCTGATATCATGCCCCTAAGGATGTGCTGAATTTTCAGGCCAGCCATAAGGCTACATTAAATACACTGTAGGCAGCTTGCATAATGAACTGCACTGCAATATGAACCAAGACATCAGTGTATGGATGTCCTCCTTGTTCATTATCAGAATTTATTTTTAAACTCAAGACATACTGCACGTCCACGTTCAACACAGCCACAGCTGTGAGCACACACATACTTGGAATAGATTACAACTTCGCATATACAAGATAGCCTGCTAAATAATGAGAACTCCTTCACCTCAACGGCTCTGCGTTTGCAGCGGCCCATGTTCTGTTGGGATGTCATTTGCAAGAAGTTAGCACTCCGAAGCTGTCCTTAGCTGATTGCTTGCACGACGACGGCGGAGCACTCAAGAGACTGTCTCCACCCATAAGAAGCATAAACGCCTCGATCAATGCAAGCGGTTTCAGGGAACTGCTGCTTATTCCTAGACTTTCATAAGCCACCGGCAGCTGCCACAAACGTGTCTTACCAGCGAATCACTGCCACCGCTCGTGACAGATTGAAAAGACGACGACCTCTGCAGCTGAGCGCTTGCATCTCCCTGATCGCTGCTGTTTCGGCTGTCAGGATTCGGAGGAGCAGACGGGGCGCTGGCAACATGGCTGCCGCCAGCAGCTGCGGCCAATGTGTCGGTGCTCTGGGACAGTTTCCGCCCTAGCGCACCGGTCCCCACAGCAGAGGCTGCTGACGTCACGACGGCGACGGTGGCAGCAGGAAGAAGTGGTATGAGACGGGGCAGCCACTTTGCCTAAACATCGTGGTCACGATCGGCAAGGAGATCGGAGAGCCAGGTTCGAGCGGTTTTGAAGCCGCCGGGGGGGGGGGAGCGGGAAGACCAGACCACAAAGCCCATGCGTAGACATCAGCAGGACACCACTGGTGCTTCGAGCGAATTTACCAGTCCATGATTAAAATGGCTGCCCAAAGAACATGGCCTTGAAAGGGGTGGTGGCGAGCGAGCTTGCATAGTGCACACTTAAGCAGGCCATGGCAGGCACAGGCCCGACAGGAACGGGTCACGTGCATGCATGCACATGACCGGCGACTAAAGCCATGCAATCGAGTGATCGTGCAACAATTATGCTGCTGGCCAGTAGCCATGCCGAGGCTGCTGCCCGGAGTTGCAAGGCTGAAGGAGAAGCACGGACGAATCACGGGCACATCGACGTTCGATGCAGGCACCGGCTGCGCTGCACTCGGAAAGCTTCAGCGATGCCACTGTAGCCAGCAGGCAGCTGAGATCGCAAGCCGCAGGCTTGTCGTCACGCTGATGCAGAGGAGCGTGCATTCGGATGACAGATGAGCGACAAGTGGGCAATCAAGCGGTCACAAGGAAATGATGTAAGCAGCATAGGCAACACAGTTGGACAGCTGAATGCACAAAGTCAACTTTACGTTACAACAAAACGCAATAGCTGCCAAATTAAATTACAACAGCAATACCTGCTTACGAATGCAAAATGATAGCGCCGTGTCAGAAACACCGGTAAACCAGGTTACAGGACGAATGCAAGAAGTTGAATAAACGAAAGGGACCGGAGGAATGGCTCAAACAAAAATGGCTCAGCAGCAAATCATACGGCAGTCAAGCAGCCTAGGTCAGCTTGATGGACTCACACGGCTTTGCAGAAACCTAGACCAGCTTCACGGGCCGTTTGTCCAAAAAGGAATACAATTATCATAATGCCATTCCTAAATATGTAGGTTGCAATGGCTGTGGCAACCACAGCCGATCAGTTAATAGGTCAGCCGGTTCTGCGAGCTTGCAGATTCTGTACAATGCCGGAAAGGCCAATCAGACAAAGATAGTCATACTAATCAGTGCACTTCTGCACACCTATGAGAATTTTGGTGGAAAAAACGGGTGTCCTCGTGGGAAAACTAAGTTCAGGTAGGAGAGGGCCGGTTATTACACCAATATATTGAAATAGAAATGATGAGAAATTGGCGACCGCAACAGGTCAAGGTAGGGCGATGACGGATGAGTGGGATGACCCATCAGAGGCAAACCCACCAACCTGTTTGTCTATGAGCATGCAGGCAAACTATACACGTGGCCTTTCACCAAAAAGTAGTGATCTTGGTGAGGAAGCAGCTCACCTTAGCTGTAATTATTGAAAATTTCCATAACGTCTTCTGTTGGCTGAGTCGGAGCAGCCAATTTATTGCATGATTAATTGCCACCGTGTGGCTGCTATTGTCCTAGTTTTTGCACAGTCATATGCTCGCCTGCAACTGTGCTCATTTCACTAATCAGCTCTCGTCCTCTGAAAGTGTTCAGAAATTTAGTTAACTTCTTCAAAGGCGCTAGCTACATAATTGCATGATTATTGTAGTTCTAATTATTTTTTTTTTATGTTACTACCCTAACACGGTGCCCAAAGTATTCCCCGTAAAGGTAACCAAGTAACTAAAGCAGGTCGCATTAAATCTGACAAACAGCTAGAACACCAGACGAAGCGCCGAGTATGAGTAAGTGACCATGCAGTCTCGAGTCAACCTGAGGCCAACAGCTCGTAAGTGCTAACTCTACAATTGAACAGCTGCTGCTATGCCTACCTCGACACTTGCAAAGCCATACCATGGACAGGCCAGAGCGAACATCAATACCTACACCTATAGACACTCCAGGTGTAGTGCCTTGACAGCTGGCGATGACTGGCTAGCTCACTACCTCAGTAGCTCTCGGCGAGGAGCAAGAGCGCCGTGCCGGCATAGACTGGCGCGTACACGTGTGGCCTCGCGCACGTGTGAGGGTAAACCTGCTAGCTACTTCACAAGGCCCACGAACCTTGTACTCAAAGTTTGACAAAGCAAGAAGGAGCAGATCAAGAATCTGATTGAGGCGATTGGATGGCATGTCGTCGAGCAGCAGGCGCAGGGTATCCTGGTCCATTCGCTTGACGACCCACAGGAAGCAGGCCAGCAGGTGCTTGGTAGCTTCATGTGAGAGCTGACGTCCGTGAGCATCCTCCTGATGCAGCAAACGCACGGAAGATCAAACAAAGTTGCGAGCTGACTGCATGATAAGCAAAAGGCATTAGCCTAGCAGAGTTGCCAAACTAGCGATCCAATTAGTCGCCAATGCCAAGAACAAGTACAAAGGCGACCCAAACCTCTAGCTGCTCACGAGCATGCACCATGCATTGCATCAAGTGTATACAGCTGCTATTTACCAGCTTAAGCTACACGTGAGGGAGAGCTGTGTGAACGCGACAAAATGTCCCAGTTAGCCCACCACAGAAAGCAGTGTCTCTCAAAAGCGAAACTTGAATCCTTTCAGAGCAGCCACACACAGCAACTTGTGAGTGCTCACTCCAGTACGCGCTGCACGCGCGCGCGCACGCACACACACACACACACACACACACACACCCACACATAGGACACTGCTTGCCTTCATCCCATGAGGTGTCGAGCGGCTCAGCACGCTCGACGTAGCGATAGCTCGAGCAACGTTCTGATCGATGCTGTCGTAGCGCTGCTGATACAGGTGGCCCGGGTCGTCATGCCTGCCTCTTGCAGCCGCTGCTGCAGCATCGCCGTCTGGGTCCCACATATAGGGCAGGGTGTCAATGACGATTCCCAGCAGTGGCAGATACAGTTGAGCAATTTTGGTCATCACTTCTGGTTCCTTGTACCTCGGATCAGTGTCGTGGCTGCACATCAGGTTTCGGACGACGTTCACGGCACGAAGATGAACATTGGGGTTGCTAATACCGAAAGAAAGAGCAAACATGAATAGATGCGCATGCAAAAGTGACGTGAAGCAGGGATGCAGTCAGTGCCGGTAGAGGAGAACGATTGCTTATAAAGTGGAGCGCTAGCAAAGAAAATTGGAGCAAACACAGAACGATTTCCGTTTAATGTAAGGAACGGCAAGATATTTTCAAGCCGAGGAGCAAGCAAACAGATAGTGAAACAGCATAAGCACTGGAGGAGCATAAGCCTAGTAGTACTGATTTCATGTGGTACTCTGCTGGTTCCTAATTCGATAATAGGATTTATTGCTATAAGCCTCAACGTGTGGGCTCTCAGAAAGCTTCCAACTTCTCCACAAGAACAATAGAGCAGGTAGCTGTCTGTCAGTTGGCAAGTGTGACACACTTCAAAGAAAATGGCTGATCGGCTACAATACGCTTATGGACGTTTAAGAGCCCGGTAAAGGGATCAGAATGACGTCTTCGAGCTGGGGGCTGTATATGTCATAATTTTTCACGAGGCATTCGAAGTCAGTCCAAATGCTAACCTAAACAAGATGGATGCAAAAGGGAATGTTTTTAGCTGACGGCTGATTTGCGCAACACCATCAACCCGGATGAAACTGAAATCAGGTGTGAGTGAGTGAGGCACCAATAAAAGAAAGTAGTACAAACAAACTCAGCTCCGAAAAGTCAATAATGAAAGAGCACCCCCTATGATGGGGCAGTCTACAAAGTTGGAAGAATGTTAGATATGAATGTGACAGGATATAATCTACTTTACACACGATGCAGCTCACCGGAACATTAAAACCCAAACTGGTTTTGCAAATTTAATTTTAAAGCATAAGGCTCGATTCTCCTACTGTTTTTAAGCTGTACAAGGACAGAGCCTTAATCAGAGAAAGACCGAAGATGGCCACTCTTAAGACTTCTGACATCGTTCTATGCATTGGGAGCAAGCTCCCGTTTGAAACATCTAGCTAAGCAGCTACCTAATCAGACAATACTTTGCCAATGAAGCTAGAGTCTGAGCAGCAAATACTTACTCGCATTCCAGAGCATTGACCAAGTCCGATAAAATAATGCCGACCAGGAAGTGCTGCTGCCGGAAGTAGTTAGTCAGTTCTACGTGCATGTCAGTAGCATTAGCTGAAGCAAAAGAAGCTTGTGACATCGTGCTCACGATCGAGCTTGCAGAGGTCACCGAGTCTGGGCCAGGTGGTGATGCCGAGCTCGAAATCACAGCAGCCAATGACTGTGACACAGCAGACGAGGACAATGGCGCCATATTGGTGAAGGGCAAATTAAGTGTTACGAAATGCTCGTGGCTGCTGACGATGCGCATGAAGTCAAGCTTGAGCAGTAGAAGGGCCGCCACGTCCGAAATGACGACCGACTGTGTAGGTGACAGCATGGCGATGCGAATCGACATCTAAATGAGCAAACCAATATGCTCAAAGTAGTAAAGCAAAAATGCGAATGCATAGTTTGGCAGCAATAATGCACAGAGGAACCTCTTACTTCCAATACTATCAGAGGAAGTAACCCTCTCTTCAGCCACCCCAGCCCCCAATATCTGCTCTGCTCGGGGACACCTCACGACACGACAGGTAGACTTTGTGGAAAAGAAAAAACAGGACTTATACCAGATATATATCAAAATATGCACACCCGATAACAAAAGATATGTATACACAAAGTACAACAACAAAGTTTGCAGCACAGAGATGAAAAGTCTGAATGCAAAGGCAGAAGCAGCACCTGCACTCAGTAGAACTCGGCGAAGTAGGAGGGCAGTGAGCAGATTACTTGCAGACCAGCAGGTGAGCTGACACCGACTCGAACATTGGCAAGCCATTAGCACAATAAAAGGCAAAATTCGAATTCCAAAGATTACAGCTACCACGGTACAATCTAAAGAGTACACAAGTGACGGAGTGACTCGCGAGATCACTGGGCCATCAACAGCACTGAGGTGAAAACTTTAGTTTATAAGATTGTTATAAATTTACCTCAGTGCTACAGTGTGGAGTGATTAGCTCTAAATCATGACTGGAATTCAATTGCCACGTTTGAAGTTTTGATATACACGTTTAGCTGGTATGTCACTATTTTTTCTAATGTCTTTGATAGGAATAACGGCAGGGAGACTGGGAGCACACTCTAAAGTTCTAGTGGCTAGTGTGGACTTCGTAATGAGTGGCTTAACAACAGCCTTTTGAATGATGCTGGGATAGGAGCAGAGGTTAGGGACACATTATTATGTTAGGGATGCATGGCCGATGCAAATCTTTGCAGTTCGCAAGGAGAACAAAGCATAGGTGTACATATTGTAAAACACGTGGATAGAGATTTCGTTATCTTAGGGTGCCATACAATGACTTATTTATCATTATTAATAGAACAAAATACAAACGCCTTATTTATTTCTGCCATCGTTATTATAATTATTGGAGCACTCCAGTCGTCTTAGACAGGAATGAATGTAGAAAGGAAGTCACGGCTTGACCTTGGACATTGACGTAAAGCAAGGAATGGATGGTAAGGAATCCAGTGGATATGTACCATGGGGATGGCATCACTGATCGTACCTATCTTGTTGACCAAATTTAATTAATTTTTATAGCAACATTAAAAAACTTAATCTCTATCTAGGCTTCACATATGCCCCAGGGTTTGAGCCCACGACCTCAGTCGTCAAAGGCAAGCACCTTACCCTTAGGCCAAGCCTAAGTGGCAACACAGGAGCTCGAGAAACAATTTTCTAGATCGCCACAAGGATCACTAAGCAATGTGCTCACCTGAGAATGGTTTATAGTCGACATTGGTATTTTTAGATTGTGTATCTATGATTCCACAATGTTTTATAGAAGCTAGACCTGGCCTAAGTTAAGATTTATTGGTACTATCTACAATAGCCTTGCCAGCCTATTGAGTCCATTCTGATCTTCTGAATGCTTTCTCAAGCTTTTGCTTACTAGCCCTAGCTATCTTCAGAAACCGCATGCCATCCTGGCGAGGAAGCACAACGTACAAAGTCACGCCGAAGATCTGCTTGAGGCATGGTAAATCATTCCAGGGCAGATGACAGAGTGAGCAGAAAGGGTGAGGAAGATCATTTTTGTAGGCAACATCAATATCAATTGTGTTTCGGTTTTGATAATCAACGATGATTTTGGATGTCAAAGAGAACACAAAACGTCCACTTAATTAGATCCACATATTCTCAGAAGTGCACATTCTGGCAATAATAGGAGTTAAAGGCTTGTAATCACACGAGAACATATGATCGTGCATATGACATTTGTTGTGACTTGGGCCATTCGCATTAGCCTCAAGAATGAATGAATCAGAAAATGTACACAATTCGGCACATAATGGGTCAGTTGGGTCATGTAAATAAATGTTAAAGTCGCCTAGTAAGAGGGAGGGACAATTTCTTGAACACGGAATCAAAATAAGACCCGAAAGACCAAAATCCAAGAGTTAAAATTTGATTTGGGGATAGGCTACTGCCACTGTTAGCAGTTTGCAGTTGAAGGGACTCAGTACAACAGATTCAAAAGACAATAATAATAATAATAATAATAATAATGCACTTGATAAAGCACCCTCAGAGAACTCAATCTCTTTCTAGGCGCTTTACATTTGCTGCAAAGGGAAATGCAATTGAATGGTGAGTAATATCATGCTTGATAAACAACATGAATAACATGCTTAGGGGTGACGTGCACAGGGTCAGCATGTAAATGTGGTTAGTGGCAGCATGCACAGTGTCAGCACGCATAAGTACATCAAGGACGAATCACAGGGACCCACTAAATGCTGTCCTAAATAGGTATGTTTTTAAGTTCTTTTAAATGGGGCCAAGTCAGGGGACCTTCTGACACAAGTCGGGAGTGAGTTCCAGGCTTTGGGAGCATACGAGCTAAATGCACGGTCTCCAAAGGATTTGAGGTTTGTATGAGGAATTGGTAGACTGTTGGATTCCGAAAAGCGGGTGGTACGATGCTTGGCCTGACGGGGAGTAGATCTGAGAGATAGGCTGGAGCCAAAGAATGAAGTGACCTAAAAGTGAGCGACAGAACCTTGAAGTCGATCCGCTGCTTGACTGGTAGCCAGTGCAGGTCGGCGAGAAGTGGTGTGATGTGGCAACTGCAATGCTCACGACAGACAAGCCTAGCTGCAGAGTTTTGCACCAGCTGTAATCGTCTGATTGCAAATGCCGGTAGGCCTGCAAGCAGTGAGTTACAGAAGTGGATGTCACGAATGCATGGACCAACTTAGACGTGGTATCCTTATCTAAAAAAAAGCCAGAATTTTAGCAATATTATGTATGTGAAAGTAGGCAGACTTGATTGTGGAGCTGATGTGGTGGTCTAACGAAAGGTCACTTTGGAACATGACACCTACATTTCGAGCTGATACAACAGGAGATATGCTGGCAGAGCCAATTTTGAGCGGCAGCCTTTCCAATTTGTGAATCACACTGGGTTTGTCCATAACTAGTAAGTTAGTTTTATCAACATTTAGTTAGAATAGTACAGTCAGTAAAGGCTGGCATAGCTCAAGTGGTTTAAGTGCAGGAGCACAGGCCAACAGCACATGTCGACTAGATGCCGGGCACAAGCAACACAACATTTAGATGTCTGTAAGCATCCACGTCCATGCCCAGCCCCAAGCCACTAAATACTTTCACTGGCACACACACACACACACACACACACACACACACACACACACACACACACACACACACACACACACACACACACACACACACACACACACACACACACACACACACACACACACACACACACACACACACACACACACACACACACACACACACACACACACACACACACACACCCTTATGCACACCCTGATGGGTACACATGCACTAGCTCCTGGGAGCTAGCTCGGACCAGTTGGGGGCAAGGAACGACCTGACATCTCACTTAGGAAATGAAAGCATGATAGAAGTTTATACTGTAACGAGGATTTGCATTTGCTAGCGTGGTTTACTACATGGGACTTTTCCCATTCACAGGCTTCAAATTGCATGCAGAGTAGCAAGCTTGCTTCTTCACACACTAAGCGCCCTGCACGCCAGAGGCATGAAGGGGGCTGAATCCTGCCATGTGCTACGGTGCCAGATGTGCTCATAAAACTGCATACCTAACAAGAGAGCCGCATACGGCAGACTGGAGCCACGAACAGTCACGTGACCCTAAATGCAGAGCCTCAACAGGCGACTTACCTCTTTGCTGTAGTTCCTAATGAGCATGAACACGTATCCCCTGTCCATTAGTGACAGCAGGTCGTAGATAAAGAATGCCAGGCCCGAATTCAAGCACCGAACATAATTAGCATCCTAAAATCGCCGCATCATACGGTATGTACAGGTTAGTACGGTTCGTAAAGTACGGTTAGTAAAGGTAAAGCTCAGCAGATTAAACAGCCTTGCTCATACAATAGCAAAAGCGTTTGGCAGCAGGCTTTCACCAGCTTGCAGCGAGCAAAACTGAACTGCCTGAAACAAGACTCGAATCCACGGCCTGGATCATGAAATGGAAGCATCCGACCCCTGATCCCTAAGACTCAGCGCCTAGTTACCACACGTGGCTGCATTTGGGCAAGCAGACCATCAGGGGGAACCATGAAGCCAGTATAAACCGACCACAGTTGACAGAGCAGCAGCAGGCTGACAGCAAGCAACAGCAGTAGCAGGCAGAAGACACTGCTACTTACATTAGGAGTGCTACAATGGTCAACAATCTCCTTAGTCACAGTGGACACGAGTGAGGCGACATCTTCGAGAAAATCTGTGGGAAAGCGATCTGCCCTTCTGACTGTATTAATCAGCCCGGTGGTGGCCAGATGCTCTGCCATGCTTTTCACCTAAAATCGAACACAATCAATAAATGCGGTGGCAACAAACCAGATATGGCAAACGGTGCTGATTCGGACTGTTTCTGGCAAATGAAGAGTTATAAGCGTCCACCACAGGCAACGTTGCCCGTTCAGCAATGCCCGGTCAGCATTGCCAAATCGCATCACCTCTCAAAGAGGTGTGCATCTGGATATGGCTTTCTTCAGACGGTAATAAAATCAGCTGTGATCCGAGTATCGGTTGACTATGCAAGTGAAGTTTTGTTCAGCGTGAAAAATTAGCCAAACCAAATCCAAAGCGAAATAACGGCAGCCTGCTTGCAAACAATATAGCTGAGTGACCAGTAACAAACTGCGATCTTGCGTACATAACGGTTAACTCAAACGTTTGTGCCAAATAGCCCCGTGGAAGTACCATGCGAGATGCTTCGTGTGCAAATAAAACATCCCATCCAGACATGCAGATGCCGCCTGGCACAAATCCACAGTGCAAGCATTGCTGCAGTAGCACACAGTATGCGTAGAGAAAGAGAGAAAATACTACTAGGAGAGATGAAACCGCAGTAAATGTAAGATTTTACGGTAGAAACTAGGTCACGATAACACACTACGCCGAATTGTGCTGCATGCATACAGCGAGCCACCATTCTCCCCTTCTAGAAAAAGGCAACGCACGACCGAACGACAGATATAATGCATGATCGAAAGATAGACAGTACATTACCATTAATTCAAAGAAGAACCAGGCATTGTTCAAAGCAGCCTCACGTGCTGGGCCATTGGACACAACCCACTGCAGAGCGACTGCTTCATGTACAGGCTGCAAAAGATAATAACGCTGCCATAAGAAATTTGTTACTCATTTGCTCTTGCATAACATTAAATAAAACTTAACCGGGCATGTTCCATGAGAAAGTGCTGCCAACCAAGATACAATAACAACAGTTGCTATCTTTCAAATTTACGGGATGCATTAGAATCACATGCCAGCATCAACTTAAGTAGCATATTCACTGGTAAATCTTCGGAAGGCCAAGCCCCCCAACTTGAGATAATATCATCGGTTGAAGCTGGTAAGTGGTGGGGCCTGGTGGCCGATGGGCCACGGCTCAAGGGCCAAGGGAAGTATGGGCCGGTCTGCTACTTGACGGCAGCTCAGAGTAGTCAAGCAAAGACGGCCAACGATGAAAGAATCTGCGATGAAAGAATCATACGTGGCACGTAGCTGGCACGTAGCTGCTGCCGCTGCTGCTTATCTCTCGGGGACACGGAGCAGTGGACCTTCATAATCACATTCTAGTTCCCCCTAGAAAGAGGACTGAAGTAAGTATTCTTATGAAGATAATGTTAGCACACTCTGCCATAAACAAGAGGGCAAATCCTCTTCCCCCCTACTCAATGTTAAACCCAGAGACAAGCTCTGACTCTCCTTCAGCAAGGAAGAGTCGTGATCAATAAAATATTTTTTCTTTCGATACTGACGCCCAAACAAAAAATTGGCAACAACTTTCTCGACAAGCCGTGTCTCGTCAGACAATCAGACAGTTTTGTCGAAGCCACATGGCTGCATGGGAAGGGCTTGGATGTAGCACTTCGGACTGTTCAACCACAGTCCGTACATACACTGAAGCGCAAGCGTATCTGCAACCCCTTGCTATTACGAGTTCGAGTCATTCGACCACGAACCACTAAACCGAAGCATAAAGAGCAAATTGGGCCCAATTTACATACAGCGCCTCTCACGGTGGCTTTCTTTCATAAACCACATTGTGTGTTATTACTTATTATTATTTATTTATTTATTATTATTAATTATAAATACATAAAGGTGAGCAACTGAAAATAGAGAGAGAGAGAGAGAGAGAGAACGCGACCAATTAGGAAAATGCGCATTTTCCTCTTTTTACAGTAGCTGGAATACAGCCCATTTTTGGAGGAGCTTAGAAAGTCGCCGTAGCATGAAACAGCAGTACTATGATCATTTCCAAACCACACATTTTAGCCAATTGGCATGCCAAAGACCATCTAGTTATAGCCTTTACGAAGGGAAAATGTGAGCTTTGTACAAAATGGGATTTAGCAACGTTGCGACTGCTGTACAATGGCGAATTGACTTGACTTCGGAGAAGATCGCTGGAAGAAGCTGGGTGCAGCTGGTATCGTGGATAACGAACAGAGAGCCGGCTACCCACATGCCACTGGACCAGCAATAGCAGAATGATAAAAACAGTGAAATTTTAGATATCCTTTCACACCTGTAAGGGCTCATGATCACAGCTGGCAGGCTGCTACTAGGTTCATAGACTTCTTGGTAGGAATGCACAGACGTCGATTAGAGGAACTTCCACTGACAGATTCAATTATAATTGCTTTCAGAAGGCAGTAAAATATGGCAACAAAATCATCTGAATCTGATTCTGCAGCAGATAGCTGGTGTCATGACACAATGCATTAGTTTAGAACTACTCCAAATCGTTATAATGCAATGTATCTCCTTCTGTAACTAAACGAAGCCACAAAGACTATGAGGGTGCTACACAAGACAGTTTTGTATAGTGCACTGACAGCCTAAGCAGCTTTCGGTACGCATTCAGTAGCTAACAGACTTCATCTCACGCAACAAAGAGAAAGTGAGAAGCATTGCTGAGTCAGGAGAGCAGTTGAGGTAGTGAGTAGCATGGAAGCACCAGCTCAGGACAGCTAGAAAGGATGTGCCATAGTCGGCACAGCAGGAGAGTAGTAGTCGTTGAGTGAGTTGTGGTACATAGTGCAACGAGCTTTAGTTAAGGTGATTTTCTTTTATAACAGGGCAAAGAGCCTAATCAAGCACACACTTAAGACTATCCGGAAATGTTTCCGAAACACTGCTGGATCTGGTTTAGCACCATACCAGTAGCAAGAGTGACCTCGGTACCAGGCTTTGGATCTGAATCCCACAGACAATCCCTGGAATGAAGTGGATAGAAGGTTCGGATTTCAGATGGGTAGTATCATATCTGAAGAACTACTTTTCTCAAATGTATATAATGTTTGGAGAATAATTAGTCTAGACGTTTGTCAATGCTTAGCCTGCTCCCTACCTGAGAGGCTCCGACAAGCTATTGCTTGTCGTGCAGGTGCAACTTCATTTTAGCACTGCAAATTACAATAGTTGTACTAAAACTTTGCTGAAATGTTATGCAAGTTTACTCCTTATATTGCCCATGTTTCAGCAGGTTGCAGTAGTATTTCTGTCAGAACTGGAATTTGTTCTGCTTGGAACTTGCTGGGTTCGGTGAATCACTAACAGGCTATGATGCTTATTCGTTTGGACTCGAGTGTTGGTAGTTTCAGTGTCGTTTCTGTGGAAGCACTAGCCTATGCAGACACAAGGGTGTTATCCGTGACGGCTGCCTGCGAATGGACTACTGGCTCTGGACAGCAAGCGCATCGGAGTCGCAAGGCCCTGGGCACGGCAGTTGTTGTAGCTAGTGGAGCATGCCGCCTGCGGGGGGGGGGGGGGGGGGGGGTGGGGGTGGCTGATCAGCCGTTTGCACACAGAGCTACGCAGCTGATTGATCACAGGTTTGGCTTCTGACTGCAGCTATGCCTTTCTCTCATCGCAAAACTACAAGAGTGTGTTTACAATGACGTCTGACAGCCCTGTACACTGACAAGGCTGTATGGTCTCGGTTAATGCATAGTATTCTGCAGCGTACAGTATTCTACACCACGTCTTGACGACCTGCACTGGCTCCCAATCAAGCAGTGTATCGACTTCAAGGTTTTATCACTCACTTGTAGGTAGGTCCCTTCATTTTCGTGCTCCAGCCAAACTGTCAGAACTACTTCCCGATCAGGGAAGGCCTCGCACAAACCTGCTCTTCTGACTCGAGCCGTTTAGCTGTGCCTCGAACCAACCTCAAATCCTTTGGAGACTGGGCCTTGGGTTTATATGCTCCCAGAGTCAAGAACTCACTCCCAAGTGACGTCACGATACTTCCTGACTTGACTGCATTAAAAAATATGCTACAAACCCAGTTTCCTCGCAGCATTTCCTGAATCTTCCTGAAATGTCCTCTGCATGCAGGGGGATGCTGGCACTGTAGATTTTATCACTAGCCACATTGACATGCTTCATTTACAGCATATGCAAAGTGCCTAGAAAGAGATTTAGGTCTTTAAGAATGATAGTAAAGTGTTTTAACATGCTTAACTAAGCATGATGCTTGTAATATAATTAAAACCTTGGTCATTGATCTTCTTGTAGCGAGCTGTAAAGTGACTGGACAGAGATTTGGTTCTCTCAGGATGCCATACAAACGACATTATTATTATTGCAATTATCATTATTATCAAACCAAGACAGACTTTGCCAGACACCGGGATGGTCAAGGTCGAGGGCAATGATCAGCATTGAGACCTGGTCAAAGAGCCTGATCAATGGAAAGTCATTCACAGGTGCCGAACCCTCAGTAGTCACGTCAAACCACAGTATTGTTTATTAACTTATACACGAAGTTGAACCTAGAACGCCCGATTAGTGAAGGCAGTCTGCCTGGTCATATACTATCCTATTATAAACAAGCAAAGTTAATCGTTCATGCTTGTGCACTTTTTTTTTATTTACAGAATGCTGGGCAATTGAGACACGAACATGAGTGCAGTTAGCACTGATTACGCCTGCAGTACAACGGCTCGAGTAAGGGACGTTAGTTATGAAGACTCTATACCCAGCGAACGATACAAACAAGTGTCTTTACCTTTTGAAAGTGATGAACTGATGGCCCTCGTGACGATGGCGTCAGACAGCCATGCAGGCTCGCGGTGGAGTCGCCATGGATCCTCATGCTCTGCGGCCTCTGCAGGCCGTAATGCTGACTGCCCGATCCATAGCCAGCAAAATCGGGAACCGACATGGGTCGAGGCGCTCCATAAAGGCCGCCGCTTCCTCCATCTGAGTGACCTACATCAGCATGGAAGGGTAAAAAGAGTATCGAAGCTGAAGACAGTGATAGGCAGATTTACTACGACGTAATGGCAAAGGCCTGCTGGAAGTAAATGAGAAAACAAAGCAGGCCATTTCGCGCAGGCCATGTAATGAATAATAATGCAGCAGGACTACATAATAATAATAATAATAATAATAATGCACTTGATAAAGCGCCCTCTGAGAACTCAATCTCTTTCTAGGCGCTTTCCATTTGCTGCAAAGGGAAATGCAATTGAATGGTGAGTAATATCATGTTTGATAAACAACATGAATAACATGGTTAGGGGTGACGTGCACAGGGTCAGCATGTAAATGTGGTTAGTGGCAGCATGCACAGTGTCAGCACGCACAAGCACATCAAGGACGAATCACAGGGACCCACTAAATGCTGTCCTAAATAGGTGTGTGTTTTTGAGTTCTTTTAAATGGGGCCAAGTCAGGGGACCTTCTGACACAAATCAGGAGTGAGTTCCAGGCTTTGGGAGCATACGAGCTAAATGCACGGTCTCCAAAGGATTTGAAGTTTGTATGAGGAATTGGTAGACTGTTGGATTCCGAAAAGCGGGTGGTATGATGCTTGGCCTGATGGGGGAGTAGATCTGAGAGATAGACTGGAGCCAAAGATTGAAGTGACCTAAAAGTGAGCGACAAAACCTTGAAGTCGATCCGCTGCTTGACTGGTAGCCAGTGCAGGTCGGCAAGAAGTGGTGTGATGTGGCTACTGCGATGCTCACGACAGACAAGCATAGCTGCCGAGTTTTGCACCAGCTGTAATCGCCTGAGTGCATATGCCGTTAGGCCAGTAAGCAGTGAGTTACAGAAGTCAAGTCGGGATGTCACGAATGCATGGGTCCGAGCAACCGGATACTCTCGAGGCGACACAGCATGCTCTGCCCCTCCTACGTCGCCCGATCGACCTAAAAGGTGGGCGCGCTGGGCAGGCGCGCTGGGCAGGTGCGCTGGGAGCACTTACTACTGCTCAAGCCTCGCAGGTGAGGTAGGCGGCACGAGTACTCAATGTATTCCGTGATCAGTGCATTTCGGCCGTGTCGATCGTTTTGATCCTCGACAAGTGGCCCGGATGCGATGCCGACAATGTGTGCAATCGCTTCGAATGCTTCTGCATTAGCTGAAAATCGAAAGCGTGCGCAAGCGCTAGCAGGCGCCGGCAACGGGCAGAAATGGGCAGCATGCGACCAGCCTCGGCCGCAGGGCCAGTGTGGCATGCTGTCTATCTGACTCACACGGCAAGTAGGTGCCGGGCGATGGGCGCACGAGCAGAGTGATCAGCTTGTCGAGCACGATCGGCAGGAAGCGTATGAGCCGCTCGTGCGACGCCTTGCGAAGGTCTGCCATGCTGCGCTTCAGCTCGCCCTCGCTGAACACGGCCTCGGCTCCGGACAATGGGGCACCGGCCTCGGAGCCAAGTGCCACCCGCTGAGCGGCCTCCAAGCCACGACACTGCCTGAGAAAGTTGTCGATGTACAAGTCCTGCGTGTGCACGGACGAGCACGCTCGCACGCTGACGGTGAACAGGCCTTTGTGATTGTCGATCCACTTTACGCCGGTGAGGTTGCTCTAGCGGAGAGGAACAAAGCGCATCATCGCCAAGCGCTGCCAACATGGCCAACTGCCATGGCCGCACGCGGGTGCTCCCGGATTTTGCATCGGCAAGCGTGCGTGTCTAGTAGGTGCAAAAATGCGCTGCAGGGGTAAAAAAAAAAAAAGCTGACAGGGCAAGCGTCAGCATATGGTGACGACTGCTGTTTGACGTCAGCATTTGGTGACTCGCAAAGCTGTTTGCCAAAGATAAGATGTCCGCCACTCACAGGAGTGTCTGGGTGCATCATGAAATAATTGTCGTGGGGTCGCTCGCTCGCAACCGGTAGCACGTAGTCGCCCACAGAAAGGCGTCCATCTTGAATAAGAGGAACCCACTGCAGCCAAATCAAGAGATCAGAACGCTGAGACATGAATGCAGCCCCGAATGCCCGAGGCAATAAAAATATAACCGGGCTGACTGCAAGCAAATGCCTGACGGAGCCGAGCCATCGTAGCAATAGTAGCAGCACCGAACCGTGTAGCCTAGAGGGGTCTCCACACTACCACCGTCCTCCTTCTTCTGGAGCTGACAGCTGATATGGTAGAAAGTGAACAGCAGGTGGCAGCCCTCCGACAGGTGGGCAGGCAGCTTCAGCTTTATTTCGTCGTAAAAGTCGGGACACCTGCAAAAATCGGGCTACTCTAAACGAGAACGTAGTGACTATAAACCGTATCCTGAACAGAAAACTTACAAATCAGTCATGTCATCTGATGGATAGAATGAGAATGTGCAGGTATCAAAAAATCTGTCCAAAACGAGATACACACAGACCTTCAGGTACACTCTAAACCAGGAGGAAATAAAACTGTTGCTGCAGGTGATACGCACTGCATATGAGCAACCCTAATTAAAAAAAAAGTAACTACCGATACGCAGTGGGTGGTAGGTAGCAAAAAGTTTAACAGCTGCTGCTAAAAAAAACACATTGCAACCAAATAGCAAACAGTAGCAAACTACAAGGGTAGGCTATGGGTAGCATTCATATGTATGAAAAGGATAAAGAGCATTGATGTTGTATCTGAGCTAATTGGACTCTTCGAGTAAACACCCAAACTGTGCAGCTACTAAAATTAAAGGAATATAAACCACCATCACCAAAAAGGCAGTGGTATCAACTCCTGCTAAACAAGTTCGTACCATATTGTGTGTGTATGCATATGTATCTATGTGTGTGTGTGTGTGTGTGTGTGTGTGTGTGTGTGTGTGTGTGTGTGTGTGTGTATGTGTGTGTGTATGTATGTATGTATGTATGTATCTCCGTCAGTAACTCCACAAAGTCATAAAGACCATGTGGGTGTTACGCAGGAGAGTTTTGTATAGCGCACTCACAGCCTAAGCAGCTTTCGGTATGGATTCGGTAGCCAACAGACTTCGTCTCACGCAACAAAGAGAAAGTGGGAAACATAGCAGTCAGGAGAGCAGCTGAGGTAGTGAGTAGCATGAAAGTAGCAGCTCAGGCCCGCTGAAAAGGATGAGTCATAGCCAAGTCGGCAGTAGGAGAGTAGTTGTCGTTGTGTAAGAATTGTGAAAGCGAGTTCCGCAGTCTAGGACCTGCAGAGCTCAAACTTATGTCGCCAACGGTCTTTAAGCAGAGGAATGGAACAGCTAACAGTTAATTCATTGTCCACACAGGACCTGAGGGTGCAAACAGGCTGAAACTCATACAGCATATCAACTAGGTACGAAGGAGCCAAGCCGTAGCGGGCCTTGTGGGTCAGCGTAAGAACTTTGCTCTGAATCCGTTGGTCAACCGGCATCCATCTCTTTTAGCAAAGGAGACACGTGCTCAAACCTCTGGGACTTGAAGACTAGCCTTGTAGCCATATTCATAGTCAGCTACAGTGGCCTAATTGCTTTCTTTGATAGCCCAGCCAAAAGGGAATTACAATAAGCAAGCCGAGACAGAACTAAGGAGCTAGTTAAATGTTTTTACAAGCCACTGTGAAAGACAGCTCCTAATCTTGGATAGGGGTCGGACGTGATGGCTACCCGGTGCCTTTTGAGCCACATGGCAATCTGACTTGTCTGGTTTGGGTCTACATTATAGAATGAACCAGGCCGTAGACAGCCGGTCATTGAACTATATCTTAAGAACCAGTGCCAGCCCATCATTCTTTAACATCGTCATGGGTAATATAGTAGAACCTGTCATGAGCACACCATACGTTGGACCTTTTAGCATGATTAAAGTGAGATTGTGCACTCAGACCCGGTCTGGCTCCATAGACCAGTTAGATTTTGCACCTTTGCAAATAGATTCAATATCAACCAGAGTATGTGGAATTTTCGAATGAGTAACAAAAGGAGCTGCAGTTACTTGTAGTTACAAAAAAGACTTCTATAACCTACAAGGGAAGTCGATCGAGTTAGTTTGATATTGTTGGATTATGTGTGCCTAACCGGGTACCGCTGTACTTTGGTATTTTTCTGGAGCAAGAAGTAAAGTTTATGAGGGGTTATCTCGAGCCACAATGTTGCATGCAACCTCGGTGGTCAGCAGCTAATGACAACGAAGACCCCTGAAGGAAGCTTAGTGCTCATCAAGACGTTTCGTTTAATGTTTCTCGGCTTCTCTTTATGTTCTTCCTTCCTTCTTTCTTCTGCTCTGAATCATTGGCTCGAGTGGATCATTCAAGCACAGCCATTTTTTGGCATCTCAATGCGAATAAACAGAAGCAGGTTTACCGACATTCTTGCTTTGGAAGGCAGGCAAGCTTAGGTCCCTGCTGGCTTGCTCGAGGGCTTTAAGGCACCTTACTTAACCACTGGGCCAAACCAAGAAAAACATCTTGCAAGCATTACTCAAAACATATCGCATGGGAGGAAAATAGGCGGTGCATCTCACGACTTACTTGTTGTGGTAACTCACGGCAGTGAATGCCTCAGAAGTAAACTCGGGACAGCTCGATTTGCCAAATATAACCTTCAACAATAAGCATAATCCTCATCAACATATATAACCTTTAGCAACAACAAAGAATATACCTGCTACATAAATTGAACCCTAAATCGACACACCCTAGCCTGCACGACTTTTCAACAAAACATATCGCAAGGATGAAAACGTAAAGGGATCTATGAATGATGAACCAGACGATGCACATCGAAGGCTGGCGTGCACCTGGCCACATCGATCGAACAGCATCACCCACAAGTGTTGCAACACTGAAGATATCATCGTCATGTGTTCTCTCCTGTGGCTGCCAGCCATCAAAGTGCCAGCGTCGGACAGCTTTCACTCCTTGCTCTTCGATTGAATCAAGCTGACAGCCCAACAAAATGACTATATGCAGTAACTACACTACCGCAGCCGGCTAAGACCGGTTTAGACAGCAGCTGGCAGCAAGGCCTGATCGGCCGGGCAGTTCAGCAACTAAGGTCAAGTCTTGCTTCCTACCTACTCGAGTCTTCGGTGTTTACGTCACCAATACTGGGGCAGTCCGTGACTCAGGGAAGACATAACAAAGACTCAGCAGCCAAACGAGGTTCTACTTCTTGGCCAAGACTCATGAAAGGCTTAGCAAACGACCAATCATAGGCACCGTCAAGAGCACGTGGCCTTCTTCATGGCTTTTAAAAGTACGGCGGAGGACTCGACCGGCACTATCATCAAGGTGTTCCACGACAGTCCCTGACAATGGGAGCCTAGGGGCTAGTCACACAAGAATCAGATAGTGAGGTGGCGGGCGATAAAAGCAATAGTGGAAGGTTAAAATTCACCGGGAGGTACAGCGATTAGGGTCGGTTCCTTTCCCCGTAGCAAAAGCAATTTTCCATGAACACCAGTGGACGGAGCAATTAGGAATCAAAACTTGGAGAAAAACCGACTGTGTAAACTTCCTACCAAAAAAGTAGGACCAAAGTAGGACAGAAGTGGGTGGGCAGCAGGCAGGAAGCAAGACTCAACAGTGTAAACTTTGGGCTAGCAAAGGGTGGCTCCAGCCGGCTGCCACCTGATCGCCAGTTGGCAGGCCACTGTGCAAGAGCCAGCCTGCTGCCCGAGCCTGCAGCGCTGCTCCCAAGGCACGACCACTAGCCGATCCTATGGAAACTGGCCGGTCCCAGCTCTTGCAAAGGCTTGCCAAGGTGTGCTGGTCGATCTTCTTCAATCTTTTACGATCTCTCCACTCATTGTGGAAGGGGTAAGGACTGTCACTCAGCTGCTTGCACAGCGTTCACCCTACTCTCCTCTGAACCCCACCTCGTCGCTCCACCGGTCGCCTCGGAGATGGTAGTTGCTCAGTTCGGCGCTTCCTATACCCGTCGATAGCTCGTCGATTCCTCACGAGTAGCATCCAGTGTTTGGCCTAGCATCACATCGAACCGGCAGCAGTGGGTGCAATGCTAGGCCAAAAACTAGAATCGTGGGGCCTAACCAGGTGAGTCACACCCAACAAAGCACGCTTAATCCCTAAAAGCCACCTGGTCTCAATTGATAGCAGATTGCTATGATGACATCATAAACCCAGTGATCGTGCCTTCCCAGGCTAGAACGTATGTTCTTAGTTTACTTTCTCCAGTTTTTTAACTATTTACTCCATCAGCTAAGCCCACCAAGATCTAGAAAATCTTCATTTTCTTACCACAGCCTCTGCAATTAACCGGGAACAAAGTACTTATTTCATACTCCTCTTGGTTCCTGATTCCTCAACCAGGTGCTCCGTGAGGCGTGCATGAAGAGCATGAATTGCAGGTCACAAGAGTCACAAGATGAACGTATACAGCGACACGAAATATTACAAAGCAGCAGCATTCAACGACCAAAGAAAGCATAGGCACAAATAAAGAAACTCTGGGCAGTGAACGAGTGAACATCTGTTATCTCACTCACAGGCAAACAGGTGTGATCTCCTTCACCAGCCATAAATTGTACTTTCACGGCAATATTCCTTGCTGAGCCTTGCCTATTGGCAAAGTTGAGGTTCTTTGGATATACATAGAGAAGGTTCCTGTAAAAGAAATGACGCAAAAACTAAACACAGAAAAACAACGTATCACCGGGACAGTAATGTAGAGTCAGTCCATAGACAGTGGCCGCAGCGGCACTTGCATGGGGTAACGGCAGGTAGCAGCTCATTGGAGAACAAAACCGTTCCAGGCACGGTGCCCTGCTATCAAATGGCATAACAAGGCTGGCCAGATACAACCTTCGAGGGCCGCTAAGCCGGCGGGCGCTTCGATCTGTGCGAGATGGCATCGAGCAGAACAAAAGCAAGGCGTGATCACCTGTAGCACGTAAAGGGCGTGAGAATCTCGCGGGGCGGGAACTCAGCAATCTCCTTGATCGGCCTCTGCTTCTCCTCCGGGTACGGGCTGATCTTGAGCAGCTCAGGACTAAGGCAGTGCTTTAGCTCGCCAGGGCACGGACTCACGTCCAGCTTTATGGTGCCTACAAGGTGGTAGCATACAGCAGCCATTCGAATGCACCAAACACACCGAAAGTGGAGCTCGCAACAGAGGAAGCACGCAGAGTTCTAGAGGAAACCAGTCCAGACCGGTGAGGGCACTTTCGGTCTGGTTCCTTCGAGCGCCGCACCCGAGCATTCGAGCAGGAATGGAGCCACCACGAAAGGAATGCGTGAGCCAAGTGCGACCCGTGCAAGCGAGCGTGCACGGCGTACCCAATATGCACTTCAACCTCTTGACGAGAGCTGACGGCTTTTTCAATTCGGCAAGAAATTTGTACAGATCGTCATCGCTGAGCTTGTCGACCTCCTGTTAGAACAGTGAGAATTATAACTGCTAATACTAGCCGATAAGAGCTGCAACCGCTACAAAGATTACATTACCAGTGATCGAGCACTTGGAATACACTCTGCCACAGCAGTGCATGAGACTACGAGCTATCGAAATGGTTCAAGCCAGCAGCCAATACCAGGCACAGGACAAGCCGACTGGGCGACTGGAAGCTGGCTAGAAACAAGCTTTCGGAGTGAGGGCGCTCTCACCTGTTTGAAGAAGCTGTTCACCGTTAGGGTCAACGGTCGGAAATTCTCCAGCGACGCGCCGACCTGTCCCGGCATGTCCTCAGCCCAGCTGGAGCGCTTGTCGAGCGGAGGCCCAACAGAGGATCGCACACGCTGGTCGGCCATTCCCGACGAGGCCACGCCTCGGGTTAGCGACTCGTCGCGTCTTCTGCGAAAGCTTTCAAACTGGTTTGCCATGCCTGTCCTCCTATCTGCAAGCACCACGAGCATTCAGTGATGAAAGAAAAAAGAAAGACCAACAATGGCGTTCTGCAGTCGAGTGCTGCCGAGGCAGCAGACAGCAACAAGCTGAACTGCTACCGATGGATCTGGCTGCAGCCTGATTGGCAGTGGCTAGGATTTGCCGCCTATGAAAGCTAACCAACCGCAGTCACGGCCAGCAGAAAAGGCAGGCAACCTGCCTGAAGCAGCACAGCTTCGAGCTTGGGCTGCCGTCGTCAGGGCCCCCTATACCCGTCTCATGCGGCAGGCGTGCAGAAAGGTGAAGGACAGGTGTAGGCAGCTGCAGGCGCTGTCTGAGAGCTGCGGGTGTGGGGATTTGCATGCCTTGCAATGAGTGAGCTATGCAAAAGCTGGGTTTACAGCTAGCAGCAAACGACGACACGAATGGATCGGGAGTGGAGGGGGATGTGGCAACGCTCGGGCTGTCTAGACTCTTGTCGCTGCCACTACACAAGGCACTGCCACGGATCACGGATTGACAAAACATAGGTGGCAACCGCCGGAGGCGGGCACACTCACACACACATACACACACAAACACACACACACAAACACAAACACACACACAAACACACACACAAACATACACACCGAGGCTGCCCGTCGAGCCGGTGCTCGAGTCCTTGTCACTGCTGCCACTGCTGCTGCCCGTCGCCGACGACGCTGCGCCGCTCTCGCTGCGCTCCAGACTGTTCGAGCCGTTGAGCACCGTCTGAAGTTGAATCGCAGCCCAGGCAAACGGCATCCGATAGCTGCCCAGCCGATCACAGAACTGCTTGGCTAGGTCTGCGATCTTCTGGCGGTTGACACTCTGCAAATAAAAGAGTAAGAAACCTGCGGATGCAGCGGCTGCCGTGCGCACCAAGCCTGCAGTGCTACTGTCTGAGACCGGTGCAAGGTGAGGCAGAATGTTCGACCTCAGAAGAGACTTAGGACCTAAGGACGGCAGGCTGGGGATGAATTGTGAACGATGTAAGTGCACAGTGTTGCCAGCTTCTGACGAGGCTGCTTGCTTGACAGCATGAAACGGCTGTTCAATGCTTAAGCAAGGAGAAGTGTCCAACCAACCACCCACCAGCTGCAGTCGCAGACAATCATGACTGATGAGCACATTTAGACCGCGCTTCCTGATAAGAACGAGAGAGAGTGAGAGAGAGAGATATATATATATACATATATATATATATATATATATATATATATATATATATATATATGTATATATATATATATATATGTATATATATATATATATATACACACACTCGTATGCAGCAGACAGCACTTGCTGCATACGAGCGTTATCGATCGAAGAGATGAGCACAGTGAGATCTGCCTGGGTTTAGCTCACATACAGTTAAATGGCCTATAATACTGCTGAATAGCGTGAATACCCAAAAACGAGCAAAGAAACGGTACGATTTTGTTGTGCAGGCAGATCGTTGGCGGGCTCTTGCAGAAATAATAGACGGTTGACCAATAATCTGTGTCTGCTTATTCCATTATTGGCCCCATTAGTTCATTAGCGTTTTGCTGTGTACAGAAATATGCAAAAGCTATGAGCTAATTTTATAACTATGAGTGCAAATGTTTTGTATGCACAGTTCCCATGCTGTAGTAGCCACGACCGAAGCGATGACAAAGCTCCAAGAAAGAACCAAGAGACCGACAATATGAACCCTGTGGACTTCAATGAACCACAGTGGCATAGGATACTATAGGTATAATATTTCTGGTACAAGTAATGCCTATTAAGCCACAAGACACAACTAGCACAAAATGACGTGTGTCAAAATAGACCTCGGCAAAACATAAACAAAATCATGGTGAATGTGGCATCAACATTCGACACTTAGGAACACACTGGTAATGGCCCAGGCACAAAAGGATGAAAACATTAGCATCACTGGTTAGGAATAATATATTTCTCAAGGAAATTGTTTTCTGATACATTAGTGTATCGGCAGTGAACAATGTAATAGTCACACACGCACGCACCCACACACACACTTCGAGAGTGAGAAAGAGAGAGACAGACAGCGAGACACACGCATACACACACGCACGCACAGACACACACACACACACACACACACACACACAGAGAGAGAGAGAGAGAGAGAGAGAGAGAGAGAGAGAGAGAGAGAGAGAGAGGGAGGGGGGGGAGGGAGGGAGGGAGGGGAGGGGGGGAGGGAGGGAGGGAGGGAGGGAGAGAGGGAGGGGGGGAGGGAGGGAGAGAGGGGGGGGAGGGAGAGAGGGAGGGAGGGAGGGGGGAGGGGGAGGGAGGGGAGGGGAGGGGAGGGAGGGAGGGAGGGAGGGAGGGAGGGAGGGAGGGAGGGAGGGAGGGAGGGAGGGACGGACAGAGAGGTGAACTTGGATTAAAAGCATCATCTGGGTCCTTGGAGCCACATGTCAGTGATCACTGATCACTGGCATGTAGCTCCAATGGCTAATCAGTGCAGAGCGATCAGCCATCCAAACATAACACAAAGATTCTCAGTCACTTCAAAAACAGAATTTATGGAAAAGGCTGACTTGTCACAAAAAGATTTATCACAGCAATAGTGGTTAAATCCCATGACAAAAAAAAACAAAGGTGCCAAGCACAGACAGACTCAAAGCTCAACACTCAAGTAAAAAGACATTGACAGCCTCTTGTCAAATCGGAGTAGAAGGCATAAGACCGAGGCACAAAAAACGAATGCACCTAAATTATATACCACCTTTCATGCTGGGGTTTTCATAAAACCCAAATACACAAAAAGAAGAACAACAAGGGGAAGCACCCTCGACAATGCACTTACAAATAGGGCATACCCCATTCTACGGTACCTTTAAAACAATAGCATTGGCTGTTTAGTGGGTACTTGAACATATACAATAGTGAGAAAATCATACTGCACTGCTACACTATTGTTTTCACTAATTTCCTAGCCTATGCTATTGCCACCGGACATGCCTAAGACTATCTACCTGACTGCCTATGCAAAGTGCCAAATGTGAGCTTAAAACCAATCGGGACTTGGTAATGTTGCAATCGCCATACAGTTTCTAATCGGTTCGCATGCTGACCCTGTGCATGTCACCCCTAACCATGCTATTCATTTTGTTTGTTTTTCAAGCATGATTTTACTTACCATTCAATTGCATTTCACTTTGCAGCAAATGTAAAGCACCTAGAAAGAGATTAAGTTCTCTGAGGGCGCTTTATCAAGTGCAATATTATTATTATTATTATTATTATTATCTCTTTGATGAGGCACAACCTGAAGAAAAAGGCTATGCCCAGTACCATCAATAACGCCGAGAGACCTGGCCCCCTAGATATCGCTATAACAACTAGCACATGATAGAAAGCGAATCTTTAGGCATCCTTTCACGCCCTAAGAGGGTCCACGTGCAAGGCCTGAAGGTTGCTACTGGGAAGCTAGTTGGCATGGAGACGATTTGGCGCCGGCCAGATGAATAAGGCATGTTTGCTCGGAATAGAAAAAAGAAGCAAAATCTGTCAATCAAGCACAAAACGGCTCGTTCGGAGAATGCTAGGGCAGGAACACGAACACTGGACCCACGAAGACTAGAGCAAATTCAAATGGGGCGAGATGAGAGCAAATTTGCCATTTTGGTAACTGAACATGTATGCAGTACGTTCGTCATTGCTCCAATGAAGGTTTTTCAATGATAGCTGCCTTCTGCAGACAGACATTTGAAGACAAAAATATGGGGGTAAATGGGTAACGATCTGGGGCTGCTTCTTAAGCTTATTGATGGCATCGTAACATAAGGCATTAATTTAGGACTACTCTAAAGCCTTGCAATAACTAGTGAAATGAGCCTTCGTGGAGATAATTTTCCTTTCAAACAGGACTACGAGCCTAAGCATGTGGCTAAGGGCAGTCAATATTGTTTCAGCCCCGTGAGCACAGATATGCAAATATGCTGAATCCAGATACTGAAGTCGGCTGCAAATGACCAAAGCGACCGAAAACTGCCTGCTTCTTCGGCTGTCTGAAAGGGAAAACCACTGATGGCAAGGGAAGTCAGTGAGAACACACGATCGTGCGAGTATTAAGGTTGCTAGGCTGCTGGTCAGTATACTAAGCGGTACTAGCAGCAGTATGTCCAAGCCAAATCCTCATAGCAGCAGGACCAGCAAAAGGGAACAGGATATAGCCCTGCCGGAAGCTTAGTCGCCATGATGATTCATGATCACAAGTGTCGCAAAATATGCCCAGAACCAAAAAGCCTTGGCATCAACAAAAGAGTTTGCTAGAAACAAAATAGGTTTAAAATCTGTGCTAGGTCATCAAATGCAGTTTATAGTCTGTTTCAAATACACAAACTTAATACCTTGCAGGCAAAAACAGCCTAATGAAACTGCAACACAACCCAAGGCCTGCCTGAAGGAGATTAAAGAATTAAGCAGTTCCTAGGCATTTGGTAAAAACTTAATGCATACGTGTATTGTTCATAGCATACGTGCGGCTACATACGTGCGACATAAGCAAGAGAAGAAAGCTATGTTCTTTGATTCAGAGCATGGCGGCTGTCAGTAACATTAGGTGGGCCAAAGTGTTTGTGACTTGGATTGGACTGGAGGCTGGCAGCTCTCACTGGCTGTAGGACTTCCTACCAATTGCCTACGAGTTACACACACTGTTTATTTCAATGTTCGCTTAGCTATAAATTCACAAGTCGCAAAGCAGACAGTACATCAGCCTAATATAAAACTTAAGGCATAGCTTTTAAGTGACGCTAATGCTTACGCAGAAATTATAAAGATGTTATAGACTGTAGCATTTTCTCAGGCCCGTTAAGACGCTTGAATGGCATTTTTCAAATGACAAACTTCAAATGGCCTTCAGATGGCAGTGACAGCTATGTGCATTGACAGCTATTCGGATCGACGGCTATTCGGATCGACGGCTATTTACATTGACAGCTATTCGCGATAAATCGAGGCTACATCGCTGCTCAGAATTCAATAAAAAAAAATATCCTTGTTTTCTAAGCAGGACAGAAATATCCTTTACACCAGGAAGACTCTTTCGAGAACTTTTGAGTGCAAGTTGACCACTTAAAAAACTACAGCAGCCTCTTTTAACAGAACGACTTATTCTGGCAAAAAATCAGGCTCGGTGACAGCTGATGCAGTAGCCAGGCAACAAAAAACCACATGGTTTTGCAATGCTGGCGATGGCATAAATAGCTCAGAGTTAATACTGAGCAGTGCTTGTAACCGTGTCAGTCAATCTTACATCTTTGTCTTTCATGTAGGGCTCAGTGGCATCACCTTGTTGCAAAACCTTCTCCAGCTACAACACAGCAGTGATGCTTTGAGTACAAACAGCAGGGTCAAAGACTGCAACATCCATTACGGAACAAGTACTGAGTGGCACAAAATATAGCAATACACTGCTTACCCGCATAAATAACAATAATAAGACAATTGTGCAGCACCTAAGAGAGCAACATCTCATTCTAGGCACTTTAAAAGGCTGGAAAAGAAGAATGCACTTTTAGTTATGATATAGGTCAGTTATAACATCAGATTGTATGCATTCATAAGCACACAAATGACAATTCATACGGTGTTAGTGAATGCTGTGAGGAGCAGGAGGATATTTTTGACCACTTTGTTGTTGCCATCACGTCGGGGGAATGTGTCGTGCGATGTGATTCAGGAACAAGTTCCAGGTCTCAGGAGCAAACGAACTAGAGGCACGATCTCCATGGGATTTAGGCTGGTTGGAAGCACAGCTAGACAACGTGAGTCAGAAGAGTGGGTGGTACTATGTGAAGCCTGATTAAGAAACGTTTCGGATAGATGGGCTGAAGCAAGAGAATCAAGCGACCTAAAACTGAATGACCCTGAAGTCAACTTGTCACTTTGAAATGGGAAGCCAGTGCAGGACTGTGAGAAGAGGTGTGATGGGGGCAATTTCGACGTTCTCAACAAACAAGCCTGGCTGAAGAATTGTCTACCAACTGTAAGCCTCTTACTGCACAGACTGGAAGACCTGCAATGAGTGAGTTTCAGAAGTTTAGACGAGATGTTACGAATGCATGGACTAGCTTGGCTGTGATAACCTGATTTTTGCACGTGGGCCCGAATTCGCGTGGCGGTGAATTGCTGAAAGTAGGCAAACTTGTCTGTGGAGCTGATATGGTCTCTAGAGAAAGGCCACTTTTTGGCTGCTACAATATATATATGCTTGCCGAGCTAGTTCTGAGGGTTAGGGTCTCCAATTTCAGACACAACACACGGTTTGCACGTAGTTAGTAAGTTACACGTAGCATATAACTATGGTAGCTATGAATTTGAAGATACATAGACATAGCTATACACACACACATTGATAGACAGTACATATGTAGAGTATATATATATGTGTGTGTGTGTGCATGTGTGTGTGCGTGTGTGTGTGTGTGTGTGTGTGTGTGTGTGTGTGTGTGTGTGTGTGTGTGTGTGTGTGTGTGTGTGTGTGTGTGTGTGTGTGTGTGTGTGTGTGTGTGTGTGCATGCGAGTACATGCACAATACCCAATCATGCCGCACCAATGTGTGGGCAACAAGTAGGTGAAGGAGAACGATATGTTTGCAATACGTCAATACTCGTTCTGAGACTATCGTTGGCAAGCTATCAGATAAAGAACAATGAATTGCTCACTTTCAATGTATGTTCACTGCCCTACAAAAGTTCATCTGAAAGTGGGTCATTGCGACTTCAAGTTTAAAGCGATCTAACATAACATTCGGGTTTCTTATGGAGGCTTTACATACCTTATATAATCTAAAAATAGCTAAAAACAAAACTGGTTCTCAGATGCAAGTGGTATGAGCATGCCACTTCGTTGCTTTGTAAGTTCGACTAACGTCAGTGGAACAACAAATCTACACTCTAAGACTACTGTTCGCATGTGCAAAGGTAGGCAAGGTGGAAGAAAAACATAGGAGACAGGGTTCCAGCTCCTGAAAGTTAGTTCAAGTAAGGTAGTTCCATTCGGCAGCTTTGAACTACTGGTAGCTCTAACAGGTTACCTCACATTGATTAATCGGGAATCCGTACCATTGGAGATGTATCTGAGGCAAAATACCAAGCTTACCTGAACCGTGCTCATACAACCTCGAAATGATCCAATCGAGCTCATCACGTTTCAGTGAACTGATTGAGTAGCAGTTTCACTGGTGGTGACAAACCGGTGACACGTTAGGCTTGCTTCTCTGCGCTAACCCTAAGCATTCACTGCACCAAACTGACACCTTGATATCGCACATGCGGCTTGACTTGATTTGATATCGTGATGCATCCTGACGGCCCATTGGTCAATAAGGCAACAACCAAAACCGTGCTCAGTCCCAGATTGCTTACCAACTTCAATCGATTTACCTTTTATAACATACCGTTCACAGACAGAAAATGTGCATGTAGGCTAATTTTAGAAAATTCCACAAGAGAGACAATGCAAAATACCGCTACCTGGTACTTACACGTATCACGAGGAATATGTCAGGCGACGGATAAGTGATGTTAAATATACACGACCGGCTAAGAGTGGAAAGATCTTGATGGCTGATGTGTCGGACCAGCATGCCTTTCGTGTCATCCGGTAACAGGTCGAAATAAAAGTTTTCTGATATCTTCTTCCTTTCTTTAGCATCATAGAGTGCCATGGATGCAAAAATAGGCTCCACTTCAAGGTCAAGCCTAAAGATAATATGGAAGAAGTCGACACCAAGTACCGCAAGCATGCAACAGAATCATGCCGTGCAAATACAAAGCCGACAACGCCGGCAAGAGACTGGACGTTTGAGAGCGGTGCATGTAGCATGCCAATAATTTAGCAAAACAATCCCTCCATTAAATTTCGTCTGCAACGGCGATTGCAAGGCACGTGGCCAGGCCGGAAGACAGCAATTATCAAGGGAATTGTCAAAGCTTCAAGCAAAAAGTGAACGTCCTAAGCCCATTTGATTGCAGCAACAAGATTAGTAATAATGCAGTAACGTCTGGGGTGTGCAGGCCGGCACACAAACGAACAAGCCAACCACGGTGAGAAATGAAACCAGCAAATTGGTATATTTCTTGACAGCGACTAAGCTTTCATAGAGTTAACTGACGAAAAGCTACTCACCGAAAATGAGGGAAGGTGTGCTGACCATACCACCTTCAGAGGGCTTGCCCTTCAATCGTGCCGTTTTGGTTCCCTCCCTTGCCTGCTGCCAAGGATGCAGTGCTAATAGTTTTACTCAATTAGAAGTACACAGATAGTGACCAAAACGATAATAAAAAATATATAACGATCAAAGGCTCTCTGTCGTGGGACTTCGAGAAGAAAAGCTTGAACTCGAATTAGGACCGATCGGCTAGCAGGGCCAGTGCTCCAAAGACTAGGCTACCGAGACTCTACTCTCCAGCTCATAATACTGGGCTTACAGGCTGAGCTTGAAGTGACCACTTATATGAACAAGTCCAATCCCGGTGTATTGACCGAAACAGGTGCATGATTTCAATTGCTACTGGTCGGGCAATTAGGTGCCGAGCTATTGAGTCCATCATCTCTGCCGTGACCAGCAACAGTAGATCGACTGCTCAGCTCAGACATCGGTCTATGCACATGCAAGAAGCTCTGCACCCTCGGCAGTCCCTCGGCATCGTTGGCTCTGCACACTCTGAATGGCCTCGAGGAAGAGTTGTCTAGGCAGGAACTACCGCCAAATGAGTAAAATTTGCAGCAGCATAAGCTAAAGCTTAGAATAACGTGGGGGGGCTTTGGTGAACAGCACACTATTTGTTTAACAGTTGCACCATCAAAGCCTATAGACATCATTATCCCAGTCAAGTTGCCTTTAAGTATAGCGATACGGTAGTCGTGATCAAGCAGCTGTAATCACTAGCTACATATACAACTGTCACCCATGCAAGTGTGACATAGCAACACGCCTGCGTGATTACCTTCACTGGAAAAAACAAGCAGGTGAGCAAATCCAGAGTGAGTAGCAGCAAGCAAGCCACAGAACCAGCAGGACCCCACAGTAGCAGCAGCATCCACCACAAACTAGCCATCGAATTGAACAGACGCAAAATGGAAATCAAATTTCCGTCCCTAATTCTCCAGACATTCAAAACAAGCTGGGAACTAGCCTGAGCTGTGCACCATACAAAACGAAGCAAGTTAAATAAGGAACTCTCCCGTAAGCTAGAAAGGGCTTAAAATGTTCTGGGGACGCGAGCAAGCAGAGTACGAGCAAGCAGAGTACACACTGTAGAGAAATGCATTTCACGAGGATCCGATAGCCAAGTGGCTCGCCCGGCAGTGGAGCACGAGGACGCCTCTCTACGCAGTCTTCTTCATCCTGCGACGGGTACAGTGCAAACAGCTCTTTGTGTCGCCCGACGCAACGCTGAGTCCCATTCTGCTGGTCAACGTCATCGATAAGTGTCTGGTCCAACAGATTGGGTAACAAAGCGTCTGCCTGCGATGCCTTTAAGTCGAATGCGCCACCATTTCCACTAGCCCAGTTCTGGCGTGGCAAGTCATTCAACCGTATGCTGGATCGCTTGGTCTGGCTCTACGAGTTAAAAGAAGTGAATATCTCATCAAGATAAAATAACAAAAGTAAGCGGTGTAGCTTAAACTAAATAAACGATTGACAGTGCATTCTATAAGACGATGTCTTTGCTGAACCTACAAATGTTAGACCGGACAAAAATTAGCAAAGGCCTATAGGCACAACAGCTAAAGATAAGGTGCAGATTCCTTATGATACTTGAAATATGCCAAGCATAGGCATGTCAACCCTTTTTAATGTAACAGAAAAGACCCCTGGTCACACGACATTGAAACTCAAAATTCACACATGCTTGCAACGTAATTAATGTACAGACATGAACGGTAAATCCACTATCCACTAACCCGTTAAGAAAAACTGGCTGTTTCTATGGCAAGTTTTCAATACCCCATAAAGCCCACGAAGCCTTCAGCCCCCAATAAGGGAAAGCAGCGCATCTTTTTTGCAAAAACAAAAAGGTGGAACAATCAAGGCTAGCTTAGCAGCAGCAGCAGCCAAATTAACATACACGTATCAGTCAAGGAGTGCCGAAAAGTAGGCATCAGAGTTGGCAGCAGAGAAAATGCAACTCGATGCAGAGAATTGAGAAGGTGATATCCCCCCCCCCGTGTTCTAGAACCTGCTCGGTAAATGCACACGTCACGTGCGGAGGTCACATCCAGTGAGCATTCCAGCCACACAATTTCTACTCGCATCGTGAGCCCAGACAATCCTTGCAGATGGATCTGTTCTCCTCCCGGCTAAGCACTCATATAAAAAGAATGCTGAATACTAAGTCAGATTCGCGGCCCATTGGTTGGTAGAACATTACAGAAATACTGCAAGCAATCCTTAATGTTAACAAACATTCCTGCAACCGGTCGTGGCAGTGCCGAGAGCTCTCACATTAGCCATTAATTCCAGGAAAGACACTGTGAGACAAACAGACAGAAAAGAAAAGAAAGACAAGGAAAGGACACGAGGGAAAGAACAAGAGAGAGGAGAGATATGGATACATACATGCAAGCAGCTCACCCTCTGCAATGGCTCCAGATCCTCAACAATGTCGATCTCATAATCGAGCTTCCGAAGTGACCTCTGGATATTGCCGATCTCCAATGCTTTTTCCCTGTCATTTTGACTAGAGCTATACAGGAGGTACCTAGAAAGCAACCGAGCTGCACATAAGTCCTGCAAAGATCTTCAACCTACCATAGGACCGCACAGCGCCACACGAGGTAGATAGAGCTAAGCTGGGATACCTGCGTAAATATACACTGTGGTCCGATGTATAACACTCCAGGCAATCAGCTATATGTGGATCCAGGTATTGGCTAAAAGAAAAACAAACTGGAGTAAGACTACGAGTGTGAAATGAGCAGGCTTTTGTCAGTTTAGCAGAAACGCTGCCACTTTCGTAAGTGTCGCGCGCAACTAGTGCTTCAAGCGTGTGGCAAAATATAAAGGAGTCAGCAACTTTCGATAAGGAATGACAATGAACCACGACAGACATAACGGGGCATATTGGATATAACTGAACAGCAAGGAAAACACGACAAAGAAAACCAATATTTGAATATGGTAGCACTGTACGTAAACTAATAATGCTTGCTTACCAGCCAAGATGCTATATATGAAAAACAGCAGGGCTATTGACAAGTATTGTGAAACCAGTAGCAGGCCAACACTCAAGCGCCACGTAATGCAAATGCAAAACGCTAAATCGGTAACTTCGGCAGCCGTGATTATAGTAAGATGGCAGCAATAATATATTTCATATACTAGCGACTTAGTAAGCTCCTGCCAAGCTGGCGTGTATTTCTCTAGTTTGGTCCTTTTTGGATCGGCCTTTAAAGTGAGTTCTCAAAGCAGACGTCAGCTTTCTGATGTCTGGGAGAGAAGGTCTGAACGCATGCCGGTAAGGCAGAAGAACAGCACAGACGTCCGTCAGCCGACTGGTGCGTAGTGGCAACATGTGTCAACGCCAGGCGTCTTTGGTGGCTGCAGCATTATTAATTACCAGTTTTCCGGGCCAGCAGGTACGAGAGTCCTGAATTTTCTTGGCAGGTGAACAACACTTATATCATCTTCGGGGAACTCCACAAAAGGAATGCAGCCGTCTTGTTCATGTGACTTCTGGCGGCTAACGATCTCCTCAAAGTCAGGAGGATCAACGACATCGGTGAGTGGCACCTGCAAGTGAAGATGCAAGAGAGATCGAGCACGAGCTTCCGGAGGACACCGTGCCGGGCAACAGCTACTCCATCATCTGGCATTCTCAGGCCTCAACATTGCACTACTATCCCGGACTTGTTGCAGTCTAGAAGAACTTGGAAACATCTAGAGCGCTTCATTCAAAATTGAGCAAACTGCAAAATTGATACAAAAAAATACAGAGCAGCAGAATGGCACAAAAGTAAAAAAAAAAAAGTTTAAATCAACAGGATGGGCTTCCGTAAAGAAGGCATGATCTCATCGACAGCACACGGGGCACACCCTTCCTCGAAGTCACGACTAGCATGCCAGAACTCACTACTGAGCACTACCAAGTGGCTCTGTCGGTACATCCTCAGAAATACGGACAGATTGATACAGATACTACTTCTGGGCATAAGGCAGCCATGCTCTTGACAGCTGCTCTGTTTTGCGATGCATTGTAGCCATGTGACACAATCTTCGCAGTGCATAGAATTACATAATATGCTGGCATCATTTCTGAGAATGCCTGCCACGTCCTTACAACTATCTCAGCACACAGCGAACAGAGATGCAGCAAGCATGGTCTCACCAGCCACATTACACCAGTTCTCTCAGATCTGCACTGGCTCCCCATCAAGAAGCTTACCGACTTCAAGGTTTCCTTGCCCTTTGCCTATCCTTAACTACTCAATTCTCTTACTCCGGCCTGCCTATCCGACATACAGTGGTACCTTGACTTATGAGTGTCCCAACTTACGAGTTCTTCGAGATACGAACTGCCTCTCGGCCGATTTTTACCTTGAGTTGATAGCTACAATTCGGGTTACAAGCCAGCTTCAGATAACCTACCGCTAGTTGATGCAGCAAACGTCACAGTGAACCACACTGCAACCTCTGCCCATCATCCCGTGCCACACTCGTTCAATGTGTGCAGTTGCAAAGGAATTGCTCTCGTATATAAGAGTTTGAGTGGGTGTGTCAGTGACGACTGCAGATGAAAGTGAGAAAAGGTGGCACAAATCGGCGAATAAGATTCAGGTACTTATTGCAGCCTTTGTCTTCCAACTCTGTCAGCATCTTCAAGTCGTCTGACCTCCAAGTTAATCCTGTACATTATAGTTAATAAAACCCACCCATTGCAATACATTATATTGTATTGTTTTAAAAACAATATTCATTTTTATAAGTACATTTTTTAATTTTAAAAACGTGCGAAAAAAAACCTTTTTTTGGAGGATATGGAACAGATTAATGAAATTTCAATTCAATTAAATGGTGGAAATTGATTTGAAATGCGAGTAATTTGAGTTACGACCTCCATATCGGAACGAATTAAAGGTACTAATGTACTTCTAAATAGGCTTTGCGTTGCGTACTCGCTCTTGATACTCAAGTCAGATACCCATTTACAACAAAGCTAAAAACCCTACTCTTTACAGAAATTGTTTTGTCCATATGAATTTTCTTGTGTGTACTTATTCACACTGACACTGCATGCATTATTACTACCCAATCAAAATGTGTCTTCTCCTGCATATTCCGTGCCTAGAAAGAGATTTTTCTCTTAGGGTACTATATAAATGTCTTGCTGTTATTATTGGTGTTAATCATTCAACTGAAGAGAATCCTTTACAGCAGGGAATGCATTGGCCAACCAACTGCATTTGCAAATGGTGCCAAGTGCACGCCCAGATTCACGGGTCCGACATTGTACACCAGGCAGCCACTGCAGGCCGCTCAAACGACCCTTGAGCTGGCTACGTGAACAGCTAGCATTTGCACAGCATATGGGCATGGGGAAGGGTAATCACCTGTTTGTTCCTTGAGTACAGACCGCATCTTTAGTGGTTCTTCATACATGTAAACTGTAGCAAAAACCTCTTAAGGCAAGTAGGATTTGGGCCACGATCAATAGCTTTAAAGCTACCATCGCTATCCAGATGAGCTTCAGAATGGTACCAACATTCGTAATTTATCGTGAAAGAAAGTGCTATTTAATGGTCCACGAAATCGATCAGCTCGGGATCCTGGGTTCAAGTATTTTTCTTCGACCACCTGGATGTTAGCAAATTGTACAACCGCGGTGCAGTAACCTATCTATTATATTATATGTAACACAAAGAATCTCTCGAATAAGCACAGAAGTTCAATAGTAGCAAAGCTGCTTACAATGAACAGATTTCAACTGTCGTCTTCAGACATTCCATAGCAACGAGGAAACCGTTACCAGGAGAGCCTGAGCTTATATGACACGAGGAATTACTCAAGGAGTTGCTCAACAGCTTTATCTCTGATTGTCAGGTGGTGGGTTAAAAAGCTACTCTATCACAAGTTACTTTGCCAATGTGCTCTTACGGTTGCTAACCCTAGCTAAGCAAAACCTAGCTGCACATAGGGTGAGATTGAATCTGCTAATTAACATGTGCTTCCGGTTCACCAAGCGCTTCTAGCGTTTTCCGACCATTGGAGAGTTTCCTGAACATTGGTTTTTCAATGTCAAATACAGAAACTGACACAGCTAAGAATTTTATAAAGCATATCTCTTTATAATCTGTTTTTCTATCATAGCGCATAAGCAATTACATGCTTATAGCCATCTAAATGTTTGCAGCTTGTGCCCCCCTGTCGTTAAGACAGCAGCGCTTCTGACCCCTACCCACCCCCACTGACCGTCTTTCCCCTCCAGCCGTCTTGTGCTACCGCTACCCGACACAGCTGCCATCATTACCCCACCCGCTCTTAGTTACCATAAAAATCAGTAAAATCATACCTGCCCATTATCGTTATGCTTTTGCCGTTAAAATGCATTTATAGACTCGGCTAGCCGTGCCAGGATTCTAGAATTGGTTATCTCTGGCAGGATGCCAAGACAAAGCAAAATAGGGACAAAGCGGTGATAGCCTTTAAGGCTTGTCTGCTGCTATAAAAAAGAGGCTGTTAAATCAGCTAGTATTACTCCAGTCGTTCCCACGTTTCAAGCAACCTGCACTTTCTCACACAAGTACTGTCGAGAATCACACTTAGTGCTCATCAGGCTGGCTATAAATCCAGTGGCCACTCATAAAGTGTACCTCTGGAATGACATGTTACGATGCTTCTGGCATGTTTGCTATGACCGAGACCTTGCTGAAATCAAGTAACCGTCTGATCATAACGACACCAACTCGAGAGGCTTCTCTTTCTTTCACACACCCAAGGTCAATAAAATCTTTCGGCGGAGTAGCCGTAGTCACTTCTTTCTTCCCTAACAACAAGCTGCTTCTAGTCCCCTTCGAACAAGCTTTCAAAACCCTTGTACAAAGCACCTCCAGCATCAAGCTACCAATGGTGGCACTAATCTATTGTCCCCAGTACTAAATCCTCCCGATTTAATGTCTTTCTGATCTCATTTCGGTTCTGTGTTCCAGAAATCGTCCTCTCCTCTTATAGGGTGGCGGCTTTAACATTCATTTCTATGACTGGCTGAAATGAACTGACTAATTATGTGCCGAATTTTGTTTACTGGCTGATCCATTTTCTCTTGAGGCTCACAACAAAGATCACATATGCAATCAAATGTTCTCCGATAACAAATTCTGAATATCTGACAATATGTAGATCTCAGTCAGCTGCCAACTTCTGTTCCTTTTCGTATCCAACATCGTTTGTGAGTTGCAAAACCTTAAGACCCTTGATATCGATGCTGTCCGAAAAAAATGTCCTTGTCTCATCTGCTCAGTCCTCCATTCAATCTGCCCCCACTGGTGGACCGCTACAATACTACAGGATAGCAGAGCTGAGTTTAATACTAAGCATATTATATGCTCTTATCCAGACAGGCAATGGTTTACTTCGGATATTAGTTAAGCTAGCTAGGACTATTATGTGCAAGCTTGACTGGTATTCAAAGACTATTGCAGGTCGTAAAAATCTATTCTAGCAAAGTCCAATTCTAACTTCTATAAATGTATAGTAGAATCACAGATTCGCAATCATCCAAAAATCCAAATATCGACCACCAGCATATCCTTAACTGCTTCCCGGTCAGCACCTTACATAGCGATCCTTGTGAGGATCTAGCAGATCGTTCCTCTTGCTCCTTTGTCAGCAAGATTGATAAGATCAGCAAGCCTGTCCCCAAAATCAAAAACCTGCTGAACTTCTCACTATTTTTTTATGTAACAAAAACTACTCTCCTTCTGCCGACTATGGCACATCCTTTCCAGCTGCCTGAACTGCTACTTCCATGGTACGCACTAGCTCAACTGCTCTCCTGACTCAGCTACGCTTCTCACTTTCTCCTTGCTGCGTGAGATGGCGTCTGTTGGCTACCGAATGCGTACCGAAAGCCACTTCGGCTGTGAGTGGGCTATACAAAATTCTCCTGCGTAACACCCAGTCTTTGTGGCTTTGCAGAGTTGCAGACGGCAATATATTCATTCCATTCCATTACTATGAGTTCCTTGCTCTATCTCAGTGTTTACCTTCAAGCCTGCCACTAGTGAACTCATCTCGAAGTTCATCTACTAGTCTTAGAAGACTGCCGGCCCTCTAATGATAATAATAATAATAATATGCCGTTTGTATATTGCCTTAATAGGACCAAATCTCGATCAACGAGATTTAGACCTCACAAGAGAATCAATAACCAACGGTTAACGACTTGCACGATATAGCATGCTAAGACAAGCATGCTATATCGTGAAACACAATTACCATCCTTAGGCTACTAAATCAATCAGAAGACACTCAGTCCCACCATCTAGTAGGACACGTGGCTATTAACATGCACTGAATAACACACAGGTAAGCACACACAGCAGACAGGAACAAAAACGACAAGTTCAGAAAGATGCCGGAAATGCAAGCAGAATAGGTGTGTCTTTAGCTAAAGCTTAAATAATGATAATTCACAGCAGGACAGAAGCCGACTTGAAATTCCCTACTTTCCGTACCCATGAGCAAAAGGCTCGGTCACCAAAAGATATCGATTTAGAGAGACTGTGAGCCGACTAGATACTGAGGAGCAAGTGGTGCGAGAGCACACTGGAGAAACGCTTGATGGGTAGGCTGACGTAAGCGAGTGAAGCGACCTGTAGGCCACAAAAAAAGATCCTGAAGAGTCAATTCGATGCTTGATAGGGTGCCAGTTAAGCTCACAGAAGCAGGGCGATCAAGGCGGCTATGCCACTGAAGAAAGATCGGACGAGCTGCTTGTTTTGGACCAGTTGCAGTCGACTGAGAGAGAGAGAGAGAGAGAGAGAGAGAGAGAGAGAGAGAGAGAGAGAGAGAGAGAGAGAGAGAGAGAGAGCAGACCGGAAATGCTGAATAAAGAGAATCACAATAATCTAGCTGCGATGCCATGAATGCATCGTGCGAAACGTGTGTTATCGCAAGTCTTCACTCAGGTCGCTAACGTGCAGCGCTCTTTCTTGCCCCCCAAGCAGCTAGCCTAGTGCCGTCGAGGGAGGAGCCTGCTGCTAGCACCAGTCGAGTGCCCCTCCCCAGCACAGCTTCCGGCTATTGGGTATGGCAAGCAGCCAGACAGCAAATTGGCTCAACAAAAGTTCACTCTGGGCTTATCGGGCTGCCATAAAAGGTTTCATTAATGAACACGGGCTGTTTCTGTAGTCTAACTAAAGCATCGATTATTGGCAGGAGATAACCATGCGGCTCATAAGCAGACAACGAAGAGTTCGGCTGGGCACTTGGTCCATTCTCCCCTCCATACAGATGCCTTCTCGTGGTCTAGCATTTATCCCCTCCGAGGGGCCTTGGGCATCGCTTCAGGAGGAGCGCGACTCTCACAGTCTAATAATAACAACAATAATAATAGCAATGTTAATAATAATAATAATAACAACTAACATAATACTGACAATGAAACGTTTGTGTGGCACCAGATAAGCCCTTTACGTTTGCTGGAAAGGAAATGTTTCTACTAGTTATTGATAACGTGTGCAGAATCAGAACGTATAAGCTCTAGATCCCTACTTACGGCTGCCGCCAGCGTCCCGCTCTTCTTCGCTGGCTCTAATCGGCGAGCTGCCACCTGCCGGCTTCAGCTCGGCTAAACTGCACCAAGCTGCATGCAAGCAAGACGAAAAGCTCAGCGGCATTCTCCAGGTCCGGTCGTAAGGCGACTCTTCCTCTCGGGCCAATAATGAAGCAGGCTTCCCAGTCTACGTGCACCCGCACTAGCTCAAAGCTCCCTTCCTAGCAGCAATGTCCAGAGGTAAGGCTACCACGAATTAGCACTTGCCACCTAACTCCCTCGAGCCTGGCATAGGGTGGGGGCCCATAACCGATTGACAAGAGTTGATTTTGATGAGAGATGAGCCTCAGAGATCAGAGCTCTGATTTTAGCTCAGCAGGCTCAGACACCCTCAGAAACTCGTGACAAGGCTCTAACCCGGTAAGCTAGCAGACCAGCACACACAAGTACGAAGCCAATAATGAGTCAGTGTGCTCATATATGAAGTGCAACAGTCAAAGCTGACCTAAAAAGCAAGCATAGTCCACATATTCCACGATCAGCCTAGTTACAGCCAAGATATTGTGAGATTATCAAATGCTGACAGGACAGCAACCCTTAGAATAAATGCCGATGGCATGGTTTGATGAATGTATACGTGTGCAGATGACATGAATGGTACCATTTGGGGCACTGAAAAACAAAGCCGAATTAACAAACATTAACTAATTAACACTGACTGCTGTAATATCAATCTGGGGATCAAAGCCATAAAATACAGAAACATCTACAAAACAAAACATGAAGGCTGGAGACTGCTTATCTTCATCACTGTTATCTATCAGCTTATTTTCTACGACATGGCCAGGCAGGTTCTTACAATACCACGGGGAGGAGATCAGAACATTCCCCTTCATATCTTTTTTTTTGTAACTACATGATTGTCGCCAAAAAAAAATAGAAGTCTGGCCCACTTTAAAAGTACAAGAGAAAAGTGGGAGAGCGACATGACGACACATGCCGAAGCAGAAGCTGCTGGCTCTGCCAGAGGTTTTGGGAGCTGCTGAACACCATAGAACTAAGTGGCATGAAGGGCGAGGACCTTGTCATTTCTTACACAAGAATCGAATCTGTAATCTATAGTGCCACGAGGTTTAAGGATAACCTGTTATAGGAAGCACTCCCAATTGCACGTATAAAGGACAGTGTTTTGTGTCCTGATATCAACACTAGTCAGATGGCATCTAGTCACATAATTAGCCGGTGATTAACACAGCTGCACAGTGCATGAGCTAACTGCTTAAGTTCCACAAATATGTTATCACCAACCATCATAATAAACAGTACAATATATAATAAGAAATATTATTTAAGTGCAAAGCTAAACAGCAAATAACTAAACAGAAAGCATGACCTGAATGCTGGAATCAGTCAAGCAAAAATCTAAAAATATCTGCAATGAATGCAATGAGTGATTCCTGGCAGTAGCATCATCCTTTACCGGCTGTATGCCAAGGCTGAAGTGCTGCACGTAGGCTTGGGTTCTAGCAAAATGGTCTACTACTCTTCGAGGAGATAATACAAAAAAGGTTGCACTAGTGCAACCACGCATGCCAAAGACAGTGTAACAAAAGAGCACTTAATCACTAAACAGTGATATGACTGTGCAATGCACACAAGCTTACAGTTCGGCCCAGGGCTAAGACACTTGCCTTTGACGGATGAGGTCGTGAGCTCGAGCCCTGCTGCATATGTTAAGTGCGTGAAGAGAGACTAACATCCCTTATGGTACAATACAATGAATTATATATTTTTTTATTTCATACAGTTCGCCTGTCTAACGACGTGCAGCTGCAGCCAATAGTGTGTGTAGAATGTAGGCAAAGTCAGCAACATGACACTACACGTGGAGTGCTCTAAAAATGGAGCCGTGGGGTTCCCACACCACGAACAAGCCCCCCCCCCCCACGAGCACAGCCGGTGACTAAGCAACCAGCCACAAGCAGGCTAGGAGAACCTATTCTCAGGAAACCATTGTAATTTCTGCTTTCACAAGCTGGCTTAAATAGGCACTTCAAAAATCAGAAGTGAGTGTTCTTCGGGAAACCAAATCTAACAGCATATGGTGTCCCATAAAGAGGGTAAGGGACGATTCGCTACGTAGTTCGGCTTCAAAGCGTCCTGCTGAATATGGTAACTGTGTCGCGGCGTTATTCGCCGGCAGCGTTTGGCGAACGCGGCATCGGAAGGAGCGATGCAACGACTTTCCGGGAGCGATAGGCAGCTGCACGGGGGAGCTGGGGGCCTCGCTGGAGCGTAGATGTGCAGCTTAAATAGAGCCCGGCAGCAGCAGCAGCAGTTCGCCTTGGTCGGGCCGCCCCAATTTAAACTCGCGAAAACAGCGGCGGCCACGAGCGCCACGAGGTCACAGAGCCGCTCGGACTGGCGAAGGGTCCACGGAGGCTTCCGCTCACGGCGGTGTGAGCGACACGGCGCTATTCACACTCCGACGCCGCGCGGTAGCGCGCGACGCTGCGCCGAGCGCGCGCAGGCGGAGCCGCTCGCCGCGGCCTCGGTCTCAGTCGCTCACCGTCTGAAGGCTGAAGCTGCTCAGCGAGCCGCTGGCACTCCTCGTCACTTCGCGCTGAGAGTAGCCGGCGGCAGCTTTCTTGCGCACTTCTGTGGCGCTTTGCCTAAATCAAAGTGCTTCGTCGGAATATGCAAACGAGACGCCGAGTACCCCCGAGGGTGCAGCGCATGGTTAGAAGTACTCGGTGGCGCCGAAGCCGCAACAGTCGGCTGGCTGGCTAACGCCATATAAGTGCTTCGAGCGACCGACAGTGGCAGAAAGAGAAAGGAAGACAGTCGCCAAACCGAGAGACTGCGGCTGGCGAGTTCCAAACAGACGACCGTAAATGAACGATAGCTTTCTACGGTCGCCTTACGGCAGAACGTATACAACCCGCAAATCGGAAGCTCATCGGGACCTCATTGCAACTTCACGGGCAAAGAAACGAACTCGCAGCAAAACACTAGCGAGAGACTCGAGACCTGCGGCATATTTAAAGCGCCAGGATACAGATTGAGTTCTCTTGGGAAGCTATTTAACTGAAGTATTAATATCCATATAACGCGAGGTCGACAAAATCGACCAGATCCGGGACAGCACAGCCTAACTACTCAACGAAATACGACGTTGCGGCTGCGCTTGTTCGCCCAGGGAAATAATAACCGCTCGAATTTAGTTCTATGCATTTGAAATATTCAAGCGCACGCTACCTGTTAATATTTTGGGCAAACGCCCTATATCCACCAGACATCGCTGAGCTACGGCATCTGCTTTAAGGTCAAGGACGCAGCAGAGCCTTTTCCGCCGGAAGTCTCTTAGCCCGTTCCCGTCAACGTGCTCGGTGTGGACACTTACTTTAGGGAATTAATCTACCTTCGTTTGGTCGTCCCTGCGATATTCTCTTGTTGCAACTTTTTCAGAATGGTAAGTCTCGTGTCGTTGTCCGCCGCTCCTAGACTCATCGTCACAATGTCAATGGCGGCTCGCAGAATCCTTTGGCGTGCGCTGTAGCCTAAACACAGGAGGAAGTTTATCGACAAGAAGAACGCTATCAGCTTCCACCTGGTTCACAGAAGCCAACGAGATCCCTTGCAGGCCGATGAGGATGCCTCTAAGACGGTGCTCGTCCCTGCCGGTGGTTCGATGCCTGGAAATGTAAGCTAAATGCACTCTGCCTCAGTTCGTTCTAAGGGGGGGGGGTCAGTGTTTCATGCATCAACGAGAAATGAACGCAACAGCGGGTGGCTCGATCGTGTGTCCCAATTGTAAGATGTAATTTTCAGGAGTCCTCCAAACCTGAACAACGGAAAGCCCAACTGCTCGAGGCTGGAATATTTTATGACGATGACTACGACTACATGCAGCACCTACGTAGCCGAGACCAGATAAACGAAGTCGGACCCGGTGTTGAGCGATTTACGATGGAGGCGAAGCCTGTAAGACTGCGCGCCTATGCTCTTCCCTGGCGCTCTTCCCTGGCGCTCTGTTAGAGCGGCGCAATATAAATGACCTATTATTATTAGTGTTATTGTTATACCTGGCAGATGGTTTACTCATACTCAAGTGGGGGGCATCATTCATTGTAGTCGACTTCTAAGTTTCGTCTACCTGCGGAAGTGCTCCCATCACTGGAAGAGAATGACGTAGGCATGCTTAACATGGCCCATGCCAGCACAGGTACGATTCTTTGCCACGGTTGTAATTAAACGTGAAAGCATTTATATTAGCACAATTGTTGGTGCCCATGCCTGGGTATATATGCCTGGCTGCAGTTCCCTGCACTGTTGAATAGCCACCCACCTGCATTATATCTGAGGTTCTTGTTCCAAGTTCATTATAATGCATGTGACAGCAGTATGAAGTAATTCCTTGTGCTCAGTCTCAGATTCGTCTCCTGTCGGAAATATTAGAAGCAAGTGCACCACCGTCTCGTGACCCATCGGATTTAGTAGCCTTCTACAAGACTTTTGTTTATATGTAGTTACTATTAATTTGGACTATCCTTATTTGCAATGATCTGCCAGACCCCCCCCCCCCAGGCAGAGAACTATTCGACGCTTGCAAATATCGGGCGTTATGCTACCACTGATTCATTGCAAGTGCTCACAAAGTTACCACTACCGATGCTTGACCCCCATCTCATAGATGCTCGATTGGCTTAAGGTTCACAGACTGACTCGGCCAGTCGATAACCATCACAGGACGGTAACCGAACTCCTGTACAAGACGGTTACCGAACCGTAAAAATATCTTTGGCAGCAGTGTGTTGCTTTGTTGTTGTTTTGGAAATTTTCAATCCAGCCCACAATAGTCCTTTATTCTGAGGTCTAAGCAAATCCGTTGGCAACAGAAGCTTTAGCTCTGCAGGTCCCAGACTGTGGAACTCGCTTCCACAATTCTTACGCAACGACAACTACTCTCCTACTGCCGACTATGGCTCATCCTTTTCAGCGGTCCTGAGCTGCTACTTTCATACTACTCACCACCTCAACTGCTCTCCTGACTCTGCTATGCTTCCCCCTTTCTCTTTGTTTCGTGAGACGAAGTCTGTCGGCTACCGAAAGCCGCTTAGGCTGTGAGTGCGCTATACAAAACTCTCCTGCGTAACACCCACGTGGTCTTTATGACTTTGTGGAGTTACAGATGGAGATACCTAACATTACATTACATAAGCAAACGTCTTGGTCATGGTGCCTCGTTTTCGATGCAGTACTGTGGCGCCATTTCTGCTGAAACATCCCTCATACCATGACACCTCCCCTCCGACTTTGACCGTTGGCTGCAGTCATTTGTGGGAGTAGGCTTTCTTGGGTGGCTGATACATGTTAAGCCATCTTTTGCAGTTCGAATAGAGTATGAATTTGCTTTCATCTCCCCGTGCAACTGTACCCCAGTCTTCAGATGTCCAGTGGATCCAAGCCTTGGCCCTCGGTGAACGACTTACCATATTCTTTGCAGACAGAAGGGGCCTCCAGTTTTCGACTCGAGAATGCAGGCCGGCCTCATCCAATCGCCTTTGCCGGGATCATGCTTCCTGAACTATGCTTGCACCCTAGGAACACGAGCTTATGCATGCTCAAGTGAAAATGGACATTTTAATGCCTGCGACTTTAGGATGTCGTTTTCCCACCGAGTTGTAGGTAGCGCAGGGCTGGCCCGACCTAGAAGCATTTCCGGGGATATATGAATATTATTCCTCTAATATTCACTCTCTTCCTTATGTTTCACATGTGTATGCTGTACTCTTCATTATTGATAAGAGTGGCATTTGACCTTACTAGTGTCCTGCCTCGTGCAGTGCCATCTTTTGCCTTCCACTGAGCTTTCCAACTCGGTGACCTTCGGCATGACAGATAGCCTTTTCCCAGCAAATAAACAAGGCATAATGGGTTTACTTTACAATTCCCGCTCGTGTGCAGCCATATGGTTCCGACATGAGCTCACGAACCGGTAGTTTATCGATACCATATTCAGGCCTAAACCAGCCAGAGATTAAAAGGTTTTTTGCTAATTATATGTGACCAAGAATTTCCATCGTTATTGCGGCAATTCGTTCTTGGGCGAAAATGATTAGCTAGCAGATGTCGGCTCTTATCAAGTCGGGGGCTGCGCTAATCGAGCATATTTAGACTCTGTCTGAATACTTTTGCATTTGAGAGTATTTATACATGGAAGCTGTGCGTGGCGTCCGTTGTACTCTCTTGCATTATCATTGTTTTCTACCTGGTTTCCTGCCAGATGCGTTCGTATGATCCAGAAAGGATCACCATTGATGCTCACTGACTTCACAAATGATGACTTCAGTGGCTAGCTATGTCGTGCTTACCTGTTTGTTGTTCTTTTCTGGCCTCGCCCCACCACTACCACTCGCTGTGGCTGCTGAGTAGCAAACTGCCCCTGTTGTGTCTGTTAAATGGCTGAAGGGGCTTTTGATGAGGCATGGAAACCTACTATTTCTATGGGTGAGTGCCACCGACGAATTTGAAATGTCAGTAATTTAAATCGGCGGGTTCTGCTTCCCAGGACTCAAACCGTCGTGCTTGGTTTGCTAAGTAGTGATTGTACTGGGGCCAGTAAGAAGTTTGGTCGCATGTTTTGGCTGCTCACTTTCAAGAGTGTCTGAGAAGCGTCGTGATGGCTGGAGCACCTCCCGTGTATGTGGTCGATTGCCTGCTCAACTCTGCGGTATTTGTGCTTGAAATTACTACTAGTATGCCGACCACGTGCATGTGCCTGCACGTGAGTGTGTAAGATTAAGACTTTTAAGATCTAATAGAATGGTTGACTCAACAGCTTCATTTGTCTGTAGCAACAACAGAGCCTTAGTGGCTATAGCCACCCACTTTTAGTGGGCAATTAAGGATCACCCGCTTTGAGCCTCGAACTCACAACATGAAGAACAGGCACCTTACCTCTGGACTTAGGCCCAGGGGCATGGGTGAACAGGCACCTTACCTCTGGACTTAGGCCCAGGGGCATGGGTGTGTATATGATGAGTACGTATGTACCCACATCCAATGCAGATTCCCTTCTTGTTCGTTTAGGACTGCAGCTCGACTGGGATCCTGACATTGTTGAAGCATTAGATGGTCATTTCGATGCCGATGACCCAGATAATTTTCTCGACGACGATTTCATTATGAAAGCCAATGGCCCAGTTGATGGACTAGACTACAGCGTATCTGAAGACAGTGATGTGCAAGCCAATCTGCGTAAACAAGCGTGGATCAATGAGCATCTTTTTTCTGCAATGGGGTTCGTTGCTGTAGTCGCATGCCGGAATGTACCAACCAGTCACTGTAACGTGATTGCCACTAAATACCATGCTGCTAGTTAATGTGAGTCTGTGCTCATTTTTTTCAGGGCAGCTGCAACTGGCGAGCCTGGCTTAGATGATGACGAGTGGGAAGATGTGGACGATGAGGACGATGGCAGCGCCCACAGCGACGAGGAGTGCGAAGGCACCTTGACTGGGGACGACGAATGCGATGGCGATAGCTGCCATGGCGACCCTTTTGCCCTAGAGGAGACCAAGTCTCGATTCACCAACTATTCGATGAGCTCATCTGTGCTGCCTCGGACAAAGGGGCTTCAGCTGCTAGACGAGCGCTTCGAGCAGGTACTGCACTCGCTTGGCCTGCCCTGTGCCCCGGCATCTTGCCCCACCGCTTCCTCCCGGCGGTCTTCCCCGTCGCCATCTTGCCCTGCCCCTGTGCCGCCTGGTGAGAAGTTTGTGAGGGTGCTTGTCGGCGCATCTGTGCGGCCCTGCTTGAGCAAGCATTGTGGCCGGCTCGTGGGTGGCTGTGCTGGCAGGGGGCGGGCCAAGAACCGACAGGTGGCTGCCTGCCCTAAGAAGCCTTGCTTGCCTGTGCCACTTACAGCCAACTGAATACCGGCGTAAGGAGACCCGTGTCGTCGTTGCTGATGGGTGAGGGCGCTAGCGTTAGACGAGTTCGATTAGTGGCACGCTAGCTTGCTGAAAAGTTAGATCGAGTCCTAATTCTTGAAAAGCTTAGCTGACTTAACAGCCTCGTTTATATAGCGGCAGAAGAGCCTTTATCACCACTACGCAGTGGGCCGATGCTTTATCACCGCCACTGCAGAACTCGAACCCGCTATCTGGGTCATGAAAAGCAAACGTCGTATCTCCTGAACAGAGACCGGGGTAATTAAAGCTGGATGCATGAATGGCCGAATTTTTTCAACCAAATGTATCGTATTAATTGTATTATTATGGTGTTATTATTAGTATTGTAATTGTATCAATTGCTGGCCTTGGGCCATGTCTCTTGCTCCCTTTGGGGATGGCTCAAGCATTCCTGGCTAAAGGCAAACTAAATGCCTCATTGGCCTGACTTCGGCTATGACCAGTTTTGAGTGTCAGCGGAGGAGGCAAGTGGTTGCTTGACAGGAGGTCAGCAACAGTGTGTCTGCTACGGTGACTTGACGTAAATTTTCGAGTTGCAGTCGTATGCTTACGCTCAACACAAAAAGCTCCACGCACCCTGAGAGAGGTTGCAAAGTTCCGAAGATTACAATGTTTAATTGAAGTAGAGGCTTAACAATTCTATACCACAAGCTAGGATTCGTATCGCAAAGCAATATTAGCTTCTGAATAATTTCGACAAATAAAGAAGCTTGCAGTGAACCTTTCAAAAATGAACCTTTAAAACAGCCTGGTTAGGCAGCTTCTTAGGCCACTTCCGGATACGGTTTTTATAAGATAATTCTTTGTAGCTTTGCCTCTCCATTGCATTCTCTGTAGCCACAGCCATGAACTGGGCATGGCTTGAAATTATGAAAGCCATTGATCGTGCTCGGACAGAAATTGTCTGATTACATTTTCTTCAGCCATCCAAATAACTCACCGATGAGGCTGTTTGTCCTGTTTCATACTTTTGCGTGGCAGCATGTCGACTGCTCTCTTGGGAATGCGTTCTGAAATCGGCAAGTTAGCTTGGTTGTTTTTGGTCGTCTTAACAGTAAGTTTAGTAATTGTTTTATATCCTTATTAAGCAGCCAAAAAATGTGGAAAGGGTTTTAATAAGGCTCTGTGTAATAAGGCTCTGTGTCAGAAAATGCAGTGGGACGATGTTAGTTCTACTTTTCTTACCGATATATTTCATCACTTTCAATCATGCACTACTCTTTTCTGTGCATGTGCAGAATGAAGCATTACAAAACCTTCGTGGCTACTATGGATGCACACTTGCCTAACTTTGAGATGTCTTCCTCTGAATTACCAACTCTGGCATCCCCAGCGAACCAAATGTGAAGTGCTAGAAAGGTATTTGAGTTCTATATGAGGGCGCTACATCAAACCTAGTGTTACTATTATCCTTGTATACCGGTGAAAGAGGCAGATGAAAGGTGATGTTTGATGAATCATCTTCCAAAAGCCGTGATTGTCAACGGCCCGAAGTAGCCTCAGAAGCTGCTAGTGCTGGCTGCTTTTCGAGTTTCTTGGCTCATAGCCTGACATACAGTGTTTGCCTTTAATATCACTTTTTGGTGGTAGCTCTATCTTGTGGTATGATTTCGTATAGTCTATACTTAATCAAGTAGTGCAATTTTATGGTTTCATAGCAACTCTCGAGGATTATTCATGATGAGTGTACGCTGTCGGTTTGCGAGGTTTCATGTCGGCTCCGGTGCTGCTGCTCTGCTCCTCTCCTTAGCAGTTGCTTTCTTTCGTGCTGTGTCTTTCTTTGGCACGGCGATTGGGCTTCACCCCTGACGACGCCTTCGTTTGAACAGCACTGCACGCTACCCCTCGGACCTAGCCATTCATCCAGGAACCTGATAGAACCGGTCTCACGGACGTGTCTCTTTCTTTTTGCCAGAGGCTGTCAATGTCCGCTTCCTTCAGCACACTTTGGAGTACACAGACAGCGATGGCTTCATATGAGCTGGAAGTTTGTCACTAGCTGTGTTGAAAATGCATGTAACTCGAAAGTAGATGGTGCATGCACTGGTCACTGTGATGCGCAGGTGCACTGCATCGATGGTACACTGAGCTACTTCTCAGCACTCTTCGATCTGCCTGCCTGCTTTGTAGTATTTCGATTTGACTGGCTATGGTTGTAAGTTGTTGTTGCTGTGTGTGTGTGCGCGCGTGCCTCCACACGTATATGCCTATCGTACTTGGACCGGCTTGAAACTTAAGCCGGCGGCTAGCTAAGCCATCCAGATAAGGTGCAGAACTGAATAGATCGAACCGACGTCCGCGTTTGTTGCCCAGTCCTGTTGCAGCTGTGAGTGACCGAGTTCTTGTGATGCGCGAGTTTTACTGGGTCGCCGATGCAGCGCGGTCGGCTTGTCCTTACGCGGTCGCTCGTTTGAACGGTGCTCTAGCTGTCATGTGTCCGTGAGTGAAGCAGCTCTTTCTCCAGACCTCGCCTATTACGCGAGAGACGTCATTTCCTATTCTCTACAAGCACGCCCCTTCATCTAGGTGTACGCGCAGTATGACGACTCGGAGATAGGCGCCCTTGACCACGAGGACATCAGCGGCCGCCTGCCGATAAGCAGCGCCGTGCTGGAGTCGACACTGGCCGAGTTCTTGCACAGTCGCCAGCCAGTGTAAGGAAGCAGCAAGCGCCTCCTGGCGGGCTTTTTGCGCACGCCGAGGCGCCAGCCGACTGCCAATGGGCTGCTTTGCCGCTTCCAGGGATAAGACACAGCTGATCCAGCAGCGTGCGGCCATCAGCGATCATCCGCTAGAAGGCGGCAGCAATGACGAAAGCAACAGCGAGGAGAGCAGTGAAGAGGAAGAAGAGGAGGATGAGGCGGAGCTCGACGACGGGGCAGATGGCAGAGAAGACGAAAAGCTGGTCCGTATCGCTCTGCAAGCACCTGCCGGAGACAAGTGGGACTGCGAGTCCATTCTTAGTAAGTGTGCACATGTAGATTCTCCCCCCCCCCCCTCTGCACCTGCGCTGGCGCACGATCATCGGCTAGGGGCCGACCTAAATGGCTCTGTCAGCTCACAGTATCCCAGCTAGCTGCTGTCAACGGTGTGATCGCTCACGTCCGACCGTGCTCCTGGTCCAGCAGGCATGTGTCCTGAAACTTGGCCACATAGCCAGAGGTTTGGCCATGAGTCTCCTTTGCTGAAAGTGCTGGTGAGATGGCTGCCGGCTGATCAACGGATGCAGAGCCAAGTTCGAGGGCTGACCCACAATGCCCGATACAGCGTGGTTCCTCAATACCTAGCTGAACTGCTGAACCAATCTCAGCCTCCTCGGGCTCTGTGCGGACAATAAATTAGCTGTTCCATTCTTCTTGTTAAAGGCCCTAGGCGACAGCCGAGCTGGTTTGGTGCAGCAGTTAAGGTGCTCGCCCCGACCAAGGTCTGGCTGAGGTCGAGGGCTCGAGCCCCGAGGCATATGTGAAGCACCTGAATGGTGATTAAGTTCTCGTAGGGCGCCATAGAAATGAATTATATATATATATTTATTTATTTATTTATTTATTTATTTATTTATACAGAAACTTTTTTTCTTTGCAGGTCCTAGGCTGTGGAAATTTATCCCACGATTCGTGTGCAATGACAAATACTCTCCTGCTGCTGACGCATTCTTTCCTACGCTGCTACTGCATGCCACTCACTACTTCAACAGCTCTCCTGGCTCAGCTGTGTTCCTCACTTTCTCTTAGTTATGTCAGATTAAGTCTGTTTGCTACCGAATTCGTACCGAAAGCCGCTTAGGCTTTTGAGTGCACAATACAAAACTCTCCTACGCGACACCTACATAGTCTTTGTGGAGTTACAGACAGAGATACAATGTTGCTGGCTGAGGCCTACGAAATGTTGCAGTCAGCCGCTGCTTCGGCTGGACCTGCTTTGCATACCTATGGCTGGTCTTTCTCTACCCTTGCGTTCTCTGCTTTATTGCAGGCACTTACTCGTCACTGTACAATCACCCGAAGTTGTTAGAGGAACCGAGAAAGCCCAAGGTGAGTCATCTCCCCCTACCTCTTCCTTCTTCAAAAACCCAGGCGATCAGCCGTAACCCTGTTCAGTGTTACGTCAGCTTCTTTAGCTCCCTGCCTTTCCCCTTTCCCTTTCCCCTTTCCCCTCCCGCAGGCTCCAGCTCGGCCCGTGTGTAAGCTGCTCTTCTGTATGTGGAATGGCATCGCCTAAGTGCAATAGTAGCAACGACGTCTAGCGATGTACATCCCAGAATGCCTATATCTTAGTAGTTGTTTCACATATATACTTAGTAGTTGTATATATAATATATAGTAGTTGTTTTATACTTATTAGTTGTTACACAGCATGTACATGATAAGGACACTACAACTAAACTGGTCCGTGCATATACGACTTCCCATCTAGATTTCGGTAACTCTCTGCTCGAATATCTTCCTGCCTGTGCAATAATATGCTCGAAATGCCAAACGACGCAGCTAAGCTCGTCTGTTGTAAACATAAAAAATTCCATATTGCACCACTTCTCAGGGCCTTGCACTTGGCTCCTCATTAAGCTGCATATTGACTTCAAGGTTCTGTCACTTGTAATGTATCTCCGTCTGTAACTCCACAAAATCATAAAGACCAAGGTCCCTTCATTGTCTTCCTCGAGCCTGTCTATTGGGAATACTTACGAATCGTGCATCGTACCATTTGCACTTCTGATTCAAGTCGTTTAGCTGTGCCCTGGGCGACCTCGTGTCCTTCGAAGGCCGTGCCTTCACTTCGTACGCTACCAAGGCCCGGAACTCACTCCCGACTGAGGTCGCGACATCATCTAGCTTGGTGACATTTAAAAGGATGCAAAAAAATCCTCCTCACTACATTTGCTGTGTCTGCCATCTGAATCGTCATTAGTGTGTTTTCTTGTGCTGACGCCAACTATGTTATCACTAACCGGTTGATGCACTTCCTTTCCATTATGCGCAAAGTGAGTAGTAAGAGATGTAGTACTCTTTGGGTGCAATGAAGATTTCATTCCATTATTAATGCTCCCGGGTGTCGCTGGCTCTGGAATATGTAGCTCTTTCACGGCTTCAGAAGAGCTGCTGTGGCAAACAGCATCCTTTGAGCACTGCCCTGCGGTTCTTTCTTGACTCTCTCGCTCAGATGCTTGCCCCCTTCCGTGTGGTTTCAGGTCGACTAATGTTTTTGCATTTCTCTGCTTGTGTCCCGTCATTTGCAGGACCTGGCAAAAACCCTTCTAGCAAGGCTGAAGCCGTCACGTGCTGAACCTCCCAAAGGTACAGGCGAGTGTGAGCGGCCGCGGGCCGCCGCTGTCGGTGCACCGATCCAGAGGCCGCCCGAAGGGGAGACGGCGGACGAGAGGCGAGCGCGCAAGCAGCTCGTCAAGCTTGACCGCAAGGTGAGCAGCTGGTGCCCGGCATGCCTTCCTTCCCACCACCACCACCACCACCCTGTGTCTGTCAATGGCATTCTGTAGCCCGCCAGCTTGCATGCAGTGTAGCTCTGCATCCAGTTGAGCTTTTAGACTGTGTTACACCGCGAGTCTCGCGAATAGCACACATTTTGAACTCGAGCTCAAGTATACCAAAAACAGAGACTCGAGTGTAATGCGTCGATCAGTTCACCGGTCAATTCACGCCACCATTCTACTCAAAGCGATGTAGGGAACGAAAGGCCTGAACGGTGTTTTATGATTGATCACTTGCTAAGTCTTGGCTGAAAAAGTATAACCAGGTTTGGCTTCTGAATCTTTGCCAAGTCTCCTTAAGTCTGGACTGCCCCATTGTATCGGTGACGTATATACCGAAGACTCGACTAGGTAAGAAGCAAGACTTGCCGTATGAATCATGCTTTAAGGTTTGCCAGTGAGGACAACTCACGCACGTGCCCACGCGCGCACACACACCTACGCACATTTTAATAGCTATCCTCGGCCTCGCTACCGGCTGTCTTCACAACATCCGTGAATTGACAACATTTAAAGCAAAGCAAATTAGCCATTTGTTATCCTCCACCGTGTGCTTTGTCTATATGCATCGACCTTAATGTGATCATGCATGAATTCGAGCTATAATTGTGCAGGCAAATGCATCTTATTCAGAATGTGTGAAGTTTGTAGAAAGTGGTTTGGTTCCCTTTTTAAGGTGCTTTGAAAGTGCTGTGTCATCATGGTTATATACTTTTTGGTTTTAGTGAATGATAGCAATAACTATTTTGTGTGTACGTGTACCTTCTCGTATTTGCCTGCAAAGTCAAATACGGGAATGACAGGCTAAGTCTGCAAGCCACTTATGAAGGCCCACATACATCTTGTCTGTAGTGCACTCAGTGATGGAGAATTCCTGAGCACGGCAGTTGGATAACTGCAGGCCCTATTTCTCGCCATCTTGAAGTGGCTTACCGTAACCGGGTCTTCTTCTCTAAGGATGATAATAACTATAATAATATGACATATGTGCAGCTCCCTAAGAAAAGTAGATCTCTTTCTGCACTTCTTTACATATTCTAGAAAGAAAAGAATATGGTAGGCTTGTACTAGAGCGCAGTTTTAGTGCAGGGGGAGCCTATGCCAGCCATCAACACATCTTTGCAGTACCGCCTGAACTGCGAGGGTTATGTTCCTTTATTCACATCTTGTCTATGCAGTGTACAATAGACGAGTAGTTACTGCAAGGCTTAAGCTTTTGTTTTCATGTTGCTGACATTTGCTTGCGTCACATTCTTGCATAGGGCCGGTGCGAGTCTGGGTGTAAGTCCCGTGTGTAAAGTACCCTTATTTCCACGATTGTGTACGCAGCCGGTGTAGGACTATTTGCATGGCCGCTGAAGCTAGGACTACCCTAGCGGCCCTCGAAGTGAGCACCTGACATTGGAAATTGTCTCCGCCAACCAGACTCGCAGGCTAAGGATGATTATCCGTCCTGCCTAATTACCACGCTATGTGACTGCACGTGGCCGGCCTCGTGGCTTGGCAGCACTGCTGCACAGGACGTGTGAACGTTATCATGCATTCCTCACTTTTCTGGCAGCCTTTCCGGACCTCTCTCTCTCTCTCTCTCTCTCTCTCTCTCTCTCTCTCTCTCTCTCTCTCTCTCTCTCTCTCTCTCTCTCTCTCTCTCTCTCTGTCTCTGTCTCTGTCTCTGTCTCTGTCTCTGTCTCGATGTCTCTCTCTCTCTCGCTGTCTCTGTCTGCCTGTTTCTCTCTCTCTCCCTCATTCTCTCTCTCTCTCTCCCTCTCTCTCTCTCTCTCCATCGGCTGCCTGTATGTACCCGCCTGTGTGCCTTCGTCAGATGTATTATGTCAAAGCCGTTGACGTTTTCACAGCCCTTTTGTGACGGTTTTATCTCTTTTTTTTCCCGTTGATCGAGTGCACTCGCCCTACAAGAGCACAGCTCTAGCAGCAATCATATAAACTTGACTAAAATATCAGCCTTTTTTAAAACTGATACATATTTTGTATGCCGAATGAGTGTGTGGAATTAACACGATTTGCCCTGTCTCGTCAATTTCTCATCTGCTCGTCTTGGTGCTATCTGGCACTGTTGTTAAATTCCGTAGAAAGGGTGCCTGGCATGCTAGCATAAGGGCATTTTGCTAGTTCTTCACACAAGCAGGTAATCAGCAGCATAAAGATCGCTTGCCTTCTTGTGATGAGTGAGGTCTGCATAGTTATTTAGGTTGGCAAAGTACGCTGCTAGGGGTATAAGTCAAACTGACACCGCCTAGAGCCCCCTAACGAGCGGTCGCAGCCCCAGGACCTTTCACTGACGAGGCTTGCACTTTCTAATTAGAAGTCTAGTTAGATGCTGCTCTCCCAGTGAAGTGGAAGCCACTGTAGGAAGGCATTTGGCCCAAGTCGTCGACTTGCCAGTGCAAGCTTCTATCGACGACTGAGAAATGCAGCCACTGTGGCTGAGTAAAATGGTGTGTAGCCTACAGACTGAAATGAGCTAATCGGCACGTCCACTGGAGGACTAATTAAAGACTGTAGCTCGATCTTTTAGAATTTTTATTGAAGCAATCTATTTTTGTCTACTCTGAAGGACTCTCTTTTCGAACCGTTTTGGATGCTGTGGAGTCGGCACTGAACGACCGGTAGCTTTGATGCTGGTGGCTTCTATGCTCTCGGCCAGAAGCAGATGGTCTTGAAAAACCACGGCAGGTCCTACTTCGTACGTCTAAAAATATCGGTATTGCTGTTTAATATTCGTCCGAGAGCTTGATGTATAGTGTTAAGGATTGAGCATAGCTTTAGTCTGAAAGTCAACCTATCCTGTCGGTTTGGCCCGTGGTTAAGGTGCTCGACCAACGGTGAATGTATTCATTGACCAAGGTCGTGGGCCTGAATAATAATAAAAATAATGCACTTGATAAAGCGCCCTCAGAGAACTCAATCTCTTTCTAAGCGCTTCACACTTGCTGCAAGTGGAAGCGCGATTGAATGGTGAGTAATATCATGCTTGATAAGCAAGTAATCTTTATTGCCAGCTGCAGGCAAATATCAGTCGCCAAGGCTCGTCTGCATAAATGAGGCTGTTGAATCAGCTTCTCTTTTTACACTAGCGTTTTTTATCGTGCATCAGTAACAGTTATAATAAAATATTGCAATAACCACTTGTGGGGTCTTTGAATGAACAAAACTCCTCCAATGGCAGGTGTTCCCATCCACTACTCCTCTACCTTGCCGGATTTATAGGTACACTAGCCTAAAGTATTTGCCGTATTGTCATCAACCGCAGCCTTGGATTTACTATTGGCCTCCGTTGGCACTTTTCAAGTGACTCCCACCCACCTTTTTCATGTTGGTGGTGCTAGTTTTTTCCTTGGTGTTTGCCTTGCCCTGCTTTTGGAGCTCGGTTTGTTAGAGCATGCATGATCAACCTCCTTGGTGTGCTGATGCCTGGACTCGCTGGCTTCCAAGAACCCCGCCAGATGTACTCTGTGAGGTTCATTTTCGAGTGTCCATTGGTGTCGATTGGTTATTGCCAAAGACAGAAATAGCCATTCCCTGAAGCGCAACATATACCTACATGTGCACATGTGCGTACATGCGCAACTTAAAGCAGGGGGCACACAGCAGTGTCTTGCTATTGCTTTCGATCACCCCACGAGCTCGTATATAATTGTAATATATATATATATATAATATTATAATATACATAATAATATATAATACATAATTACGAGCGAATATTCGGACACAACGCGCCGGTTTATCACATTTCTCCCAGCTTCGGCTGCCAGAGTGTGTGCGTGTGTGTGTTTGTTCTTGTTCCGTCAGTTGCTTCTACGCTGTTGCGGCAACCGTGTGCTTGCAGAAGCGACGCGAGGAAAAGAAAGCAACGACAAATGCTTTCAAGCAGGAAAAGCTGAGGCAGGAGAAGGAAATTGTTAACATTCGTCAGAACCTGCAAGGCGTTAGGATAGTGTAAACGGCACTCTTTGACTGGCAGAGCCCCGAAGTGCTGCCACATGTGCAACCTTGGTGCTCAAAGCAGGGGGGACAGCAGCGTGGCAGGTGTGCCTCATTACCGATTGGCAGATCGCCTGCAGTGACTTCTGCTGTGCAGTGCACAGCTTACTGCCCACTAATATCCTGGGCCTTGATTGCGAAACTTACTGGTGATGACCTTGTGGTTGGCTTCGACAGATGTCAGCTAATGCTTTTGTACGTAGACTGACAAATTAAAACACGAGATTATCGAATGTTTCTGCTGTTATTGCAAACATTTCCTCAAGAATGAATCGCAAATTTTCTATGTTGTCCTTTTTTGTAGTACATTCTGTGGCGGTAAGCCGTTATTGGACGTGCTGTATATCACTTGTTATCTAGTGTAGTCCGAGTAAAGTCAGACATTACCAAGTTATTGTAGTCAGCTGATACGGCTATATGGCCGTTGAACCTCGTTCTGATATTGTCGATCACCCGAGTATAACCGATTAGTGTTCTTGTCTCAACAATATCTATAAGACTGTTCCTGATGGTAACTACCTATGTGTAAAACGTCAAACTATGGCCTTTTGTCACAGAATTAGAAATAAATTATATGGCCGTGCGTAACATTAAATAACAGTCTGACGACCACACATTTGACTCTTGGATCTTGGTATAATATAATCTTTAGGCTGGACGGCAGCTTTGGTCTTGCAATAAATAACTTGAGTGACATGAGAATTGCTCTGCTTGATGTTTTTATTAACCTTATCGCTACCTGTTTATCCGAAGATCGGGTGCTATAATGTTAATGTCTCACTGAATCTCTATCCATACCTAACTCCGCAAAAGACCAAGTAGGTCACAAATACTAAGTAATGTAATGTATCTCCGTCTGTAACTCCACAAAGACTATGTGGGTATTACGAAAGAGAGTTTTGTATTGGGCGTTGACAGTGTAAGTAGCTTACGGTACTCATTCGGTAGCCAACAGACTTCATCTCACGCAACAAAGAGAACGTGGGAAGCATAGCAGAGTCAGGAGAGCAGTTGAGGTAGTGAGTGGCATGGAAGTAGCAGCTCAGAACCGCTGAAAAGGATGAGCCATAGTCGGCAGCAGAGGAGTAGTTATCGTTGCGTAAGAAGTTCCTCAGTCTAGGATCTGCAGAGCTAAAGCTTCCATCGCCAACGGTCTTTAAGCGGAGGAATCGAACAGCGAATTTATTGTCCACACAGGACCTGAGGGCACGAAGAGGCTGAAACTGGTGCAACTGTTCAGCTAGGTACGGAGGAGCCGAGCGGTGGCAGGCCTTGTGGGTCAGCCTAAGAACTTGGCTCTGTATCCGTTGATCAACCGGCAGCTATCCAAGCTTATTTAGCAAGGAGACACGCGTAAAACCTCTGGGACTTGAAAACTAGCTTTGCAGCTATATTCATAGCCAGCTGCAGGTGTTAAGCTGGAGAGTTATAATAGCAGACTCGAAGCCTAAGCGGCTTTCGGTGCGTATAGGGTAGCCAACACACTCCACCTCACGAAATAAAGAAACCACGAGTCTCGGGTACCCAACGCAGTATGTAGTCTCTAATCTTGGACGTGGATCAAACATGATGACTTGCCATGGAAGCTGTCTCCTTAACACAAACTTGTAAGCGAGAAACTTGTTAATTGAAATTGAAACTTGTAAACTTGAGACTTGTTAACGTGAGTATTTATCGGTTGGCGCAGAACGATTGCCGGCAGATTACCAGCACGAGCAGTTATTTACACGACGCACCGAGCAGAGGCATGCGTGACTCCCCCTCGTCCTCTTCTCCCACTCGACTCTCCTCCTCTCCCACGGCTGTGCACTGGCCGACCCCGGTGATTAATCCGAGGTGAACCACAGCTGTGCACTGGCCGACTGATGGTGAATCCACCATCTGTTCATCACTGGGTTACCGACCTGTGTCCAGATCTCCGGCGGACCACAGCTGTGCACCGGCCCCTCTTGATGATCCTCCAAACAGCTGTTCACCAGCGGCTTATCAGAGGAGCAGTGCAGATCTGCATATAATCCAACTACACTTGTTGTAGTGTTTACAGCCCCATGGTCCAAAGAGTCAACATTCGTCAGAACCTGCAAGGTCTTCGTCTTCACAGGGCGAAGTTTCTTTTTTTTTCATGAAGCTTTCACTTGGCAGATTATTTGTTTCTCCAGTCCGCTGTCATGCTTTTTGCCTTCACTCTTTTCCTCCTCTGCTCCCTGCTCTTGTCAATGACTCCGTCCTGCTTGCTTTCGTCCTCCTCAAACTTGTCTTTTACACATTCTCTATGTGATTGTCAAAATTTTTAAACTGTACTTCCTTGTGCCCTCTGTGACTATCAATATTTTCCTCGTGTTTTTCTGTGTCTTCACTGTTCTACAGCTTTGCCCTATTCACGAAACCTTTACGAGTACTTTCTTCAAAAAACCTGCTCGAGACTTGCTCGTATCTTTTCAAGTTTTCGTTCGATGGGCTGAGCAACGCTTGCTGTTTTTCCTCCCATGTCTTCGGAAAATCGATTGGGGTGACCAACAATGTGCAAAAGCAAACAGCGGCCGTAGTTGCAATGCAGTTTACGGAGGCTGCTCTGGAGTATCACTGACCTTCACACCGCTGATTCCGTCTCCGGAGGAAGAGGTTGAGCCTTAGCTAGACAAAAAGGCTTCGGGGAAGATTGCAAGTGCCGACGTCGTCTGCATGTGCTGGTGCCAGGAGACTCCGTGCACACAACATCTCCAAGTAGAATAAAATCTAAAATTAACACTCACTAATCACTTTCTCACTCACTATTTTGGCGACAGAGAGTCCGAGTGAACGGCAGACAATATCCTGTCAACAGCACTGCATGGACCGGATGAGCTCTGAAGTGAGTGCCCGGCTGGCACAGCCAGCTAAGCCTAGCTTGGTCAAAGTCTGTAAAACATGCTTGACTAGCTCGCTCAACGATTATCAAGTCCGCTGAAACAAGAGCTTCCTTGAAATCAAGATCGGTATCTTAACGTCAAAAAATTTACATAAAATATGCACAATCCGATGTGCTTTTCGCGCTTCCTTGACCTCGGCGTCGGGGACATCTGTACACCCTGCCCATCCCTTGCTACGCCACTGGTTGACCTTGTGCACACCACTCACCATTAGATCGTGATTCCATTACAGCACATTTAAAGTGCCTAGAAAGAGATTTAGTTCTCTCAGGGCGCAATACGAATGCAAAATTACTAATATTTGTATCATTACGTTGGACGCAATTGGCGAAGAAAAGAGACTGGGCAGTAGGATAGGACCTCAGAATCCAATCTGGCTTTGTAAGCAGCCGTCGATTGATGGCCGATTTGAACGACAAAGTATCAACCACCTAATCCGGTGAAGCATGTAGAGTTCTAATATCGGCTGAGTTACGTTTGTCCACCAGTGAAGACCAAAGATGAGTTACTTTCGGGTCTGCAGGCGATGAGCTCTCTTTCCAATACTTAATTATGGTATTCACTTTATCTATAAAAGCCTGATGAACCTCTCCTTAAAGCTGCCTCATCTAGTAGTTGCCCCACACTCGAGAGCTGGGCATTGCATATTTAGTATTACTATTAAGTTATAATGATATTAACGGCATCAGTAGTCGTCGCTGGCCGATCCGGCCTTGCGAAGACCACTGGGGCTCAATAATATGGCCACGGCGTACTCCGAGTTCCACTCCGCCGATTCGCTCTCGCGGCTGTGCTCCTCTGCGCTCTGAACTGCGACGCGCTCGTGCGGGTGCTTTCCGCCGCTAAGACGCTCTCGCTGCTGCGCTTCGCTGCCGAGACGTCGCTCTCGAGGGTTGCGCTTCGTTGCAGGATAATTTTGCCTCGCCGCTGATTGCTAACTACGCCCTGCGCCGAGACGCTCTCGTGCGGGTGCTCTCGATCTCCGCTGCGCTCCGCGGTCTCTCAGATGCTTTCCGCCGCTAAGACGCTCTCGCTGCCGAGACGTCGCTCTCACCGGCGCTCTTCTTCGCCGCCGAGACGTCGCTCTCATTGGCCGCCTGCGCCTCGTCGCCGGCTACTATCACAACGCCGAGTACCGCTCTCGTCTCGCCGCTGGAAGCCGTCACGTGCTGCCCGTTCTTCGCCTCCGGCTGCTGCCGCTGCACACTTACTTTGCTGTGGCGCTCTTCGGCTGTTGCGACTACTGAGGGAAGAAGCGGTCCCATATCCGCTTCCTCCCTCAGTTCTGCAATCGGGTGGCTGCGGCAGCTGAATGCGTTCCGCTCGTCCGTCTGGCTCTTGCGAGCAGTTGACGGTTGGCTCGACCGGCTGTGAAGCTGGCTCGTCGCCCAGCTTCGTGCCGGTCTCGGCTTCGGCGAGCAGCTCCTGATCCAGCCGAAACCTCTCGGCCTCAAGCTCGGCCTCCTCATCCGTCAACCGCGTGAAAGTCAGAATGAACTCGTTTCGCAGCTTGTGATAGTCTTGTTTTACTTCTGCCGGCTGTTCACCCCAAACGCGTGTATCGCGCTATCGCCCAGACACACGGGCACAACATGCTTTAACGGCATCTCAATCTTTAGCCTTGCTACAGCCTTCTCAAGCGCTAGGAGCCCAGGCATAAAGTGCTCTAAAGTCTCAAGTCTAAAGTCCGCCGCTTAACATTTGCTACCTCAGTGTTGGCATCCCGTCTAGGCCATAAAAGGTCTGATACTCTTTTCGGCAGGAGTGAACCATTCTCTGCTACCAATGTTGTGTGACAGCGTCTCCGGCGACGGCGACCTCTTGTGGATTCTCACGGAGACACAAGCGGGCGAACGTGAGCGGTTAACGAGACTCGATCTCAGTTCCCTCAGCAGGTATATATATACAAGTTGGCTGACTCATCACAGATAAGGGAATGCATCTGTGGTGGGCCACACGCTTACATCAAAGGCCGGCGCAGCACCGAGACAATTGCAGGGCCACCTGCTGCAGGTGGAGCACACACCAGTGGCCGAGGCTGCTGCGCTAATTACAATAGCAGGCGCACAACGCAGGTAGGCGCAAGTGGCGGCCACAGTGGCGAAGACTCGAAAGCAAAGCCGGAGTACGCGTGGCCACGTGACAGGGTCCGTGGACAGGGCCAAGGGGTGACACAGTAGTGAGTTCACTTCAGCGACAATATCAAGAATGCACGACGCGGTGCATAGTCTGGTAGTCGAAAAAGTGCATCTGATTCTGCAAGCCAAAGGAGTGAAGCTGAAGCTGAATGAATATGAATATGTCGGCAAAAAAAACGCACGATGCTGGAAGATTAGCCGGACCAGCAGCATCAGCACTCAGCATCGTCTCGAAATTATAAAACTATTATAATAATGCACTTGATAAACTGCCCTCAGAGAACTCAATCTCTTTCTAGGCACTTTACATTTACTGCAAAAGGAAACGCAATTGAATGGTGAGTAATATCATGCTTGATAAACAACATGATTAACATGGTTAGGGGTGACATGCACAGGGTCAGCATGCAAATGTGGTTAGTGGCAGCATGCAACAGTGTCAGCACGCATAAGCACACAAAGGACTCATCAAAGGGACCCACTAAATGCTGTCCTAAATAAGTGTGTTTTTGAGTTCTTTTTAAATGTGGTCAAGTCACTGGATGTTCTGACGCAGGTCGGGAGGGAGTTCCAGGCTATGGGAGCATACGAGCTAAATGCTCGGTCTCCAAAGGATTTGAGGTTTGTACGAGGTATTGGTAAACTGATGGATTCCGAAAAGCGGGTGGTACGATGCTTGGCCTGGTGGGGGAGTAGATCTGAGAGATAGGCTGGAGCCAAAGAATGAAGTGACAAAAAAGTGAGCGACAAAACCTTGAAGTCGTCTTGCGTTGCTTGACTGGTAGCCAGTGCAGGCCGGCGAGAAGTGATGCGACGTGAAAAGAGTCGAAGCATTTTTTGCTAGGCATGAACGAAACATCACGGATCAACATGCACAAGAAAGCCAAAACTGGCCCACTTTTTCTAAAGCGATGAATGTTATTTATTCGCCGAGCTGGTTTGGTCCAGCGGTCAATTTGCTCGCCCCGACTGAGGTCGTGGGCTCGAACCCCAAGGCATATGTGAAGTGCCTGAATAGCGATTAAGTTCTCTTGGGGCGCTATATAAATGAATTATATTGATTTATTTATTCGTATCGTGCAGGCAAGGACGTAATTGCCTTTTGGAGGTTTGAGAGAAATTTAGTGATTCTTCTTGTATCGGGAAGCGAAGCATCGCTTCGATGTAGACATCGGGCATGCTAAATGTCGCTTTATGCTGCGATCAGCGTCTCGGAATGGGGCAGGTATATATGGAATGGCCGCCCGAAATGGCATGCTTTAGTTTTGTTTGTAGCCCTAGCGCTGAACTCGTGAGCCAAGTCTCTGGAAGTAAGCCGTCACAATGGTTATTTGTTTGTATGTAGTTAAACTTAAGAGTGCCTACATACATTTGATTCTTGGAGCGCTCCAGCGAATGAAGAACTTGAGAGAGACCTACCTTCACAACACTCAAATCGGGCTGGCCTCTTGTCAATACTTACTTGCCGTTTGAGCAAGCAAGCCGTCCTGCAGCCGACGACTGCAGCGTGCCTTCGTGCGGTAACCTGCCGCCGTATAAAACGGTGCCAACCTTAGCACTCAGGATGCCAATCAAGTTTGAGCAGGTTGGCATAGTTAGGTGTTTCAACATTCTTTTGTTGCATTAAAACGTCGGTGTGCTCCATCAGCCCGATTATGACGGGTGCAATATTATTTGTGGCTTCTGAATTTTATGTATTAGGAGCCGGTAGTAGTGTGATTACGTATGGCCAGCGGCATGCAAAGCCTAGGCTATGTCAGTCAGTAGTATAATATGTAATATAATAACACATAATATTCTAGCGCCCTGCTGGCCTTGGCTGAATTTTAGCGCGAACAATAGCTGTTCGGAGGCGGGCTAGAACTTTTTTGTCCTGGAGCAGTGAGCCAGAGAGGAGCGTCAGTGCGGTTAGAGAGGAAGCGGTTAAGAGCAAGCCAGGAAGCTCTCTGACCAGCGGTGGCGATTCGGCCTTTGGAATTGGTCCGATACCCGCGGGAGCTGCTGGTTGATGGTGGCTGGCCTGTGTTATAACTCTGTCCAAAAAGAATCGTCTGGAACCCATTCGCCATTCAAGCTGGACAGAGGGGACATTCCAGTGGCCTAGCGCCGGTATTAGTTCCTTACCGTAATTGGCCCTGGTGTCGGGCCCAATACCACTAAGCTCTTGCCCCATTGTCTCAGCTAAGTATTTAAGAATCGAGCGACGCTCGCTCTGGGCCTGGTGTTTTTGGTCTCTTCTGGTCTTCGGTCCCACTCTGCGCTTCGACGCCGTCGGACTCGTTTCTCTGAAAGCGAAGGAGGAGGGCGGGCTGTTCGCAGGCGATTGACGGAACAGTCCGAGACAGCGCTAGGAGGATTCGGTGGACTCCACCGAATATGGTCGTATCGCGCCCGAGCTGGCATTCTGTGTTTCTTTTGTGTTTTTTGTGTGCGCGCTAGCACGTGGTCTCGGCACAGGGATTTGCCGGTGCGAGCTAGGCGTAGTTGACGTGTGTGGAAGCCTAGTTCTCCGGTTAGGGTTTAGGCTCCAGTTTGAGCTCCGTCTATTTGGGTCGTCCCCAGTATAGATGTAAGTAGCGTAAGTGTGGAGACGTGTTTCCTCCGCAAGAGTGCTTGAGGTGACTTGAGTGGAGTATTCCTGCCACACTGGTGGAAACCGAGACCTAGTTCTCCGGTTAGGGTTTAGGCTCTGGTTCGGGCTCCGTCTATTTGGGTCGTTTCCCATTATGCACGTAAGCAGCCCAAGTGTGATGAAGTATTCCCTCCGCAAGTACTTGAGGTGGCGTATGTGGAGTATTCCTGCCGCACTGGTGGAAACCGAGTTCTAGTTCTCCGGTCAGGGTTTAGGCTCGGGTTCGCGCTTCAGTGTGGAGAAGTATTCCCTCCGAAAGAGTGCTGGTGCAGTTGAGAATGTGCGAGGAGTGTGGCGATAAAACTGAGCTAGATGCGCAGCGACTTTGTGTGCTTGCGAATAACGTTCAGTAAAATCCCCAATATGTGTGTCTCGCTTTCCAATTCACGCCACGGACTCACGACCCCCTTTAGTAACGGTAAGTAGGTCAGCGCCAGAAACGCTCGTTTCGTGGCAGCCAGCTTATTGCGCGTAGGCGCGCACCGAACGGCATTAGGCGCTAGGTAAGCGGCAGGTCAAGCCTACCCCGCCGAGCCTTCGGCGTTTCAATATACTATAATAGTCAGTCACGCGCTCAAGGCTTAGAGCCGGGCAGCTGAGCTGTTCTGTGGGCGCCGAACGAGGCTCGTTGTAAGCTACGGCTACTGGCGCTGGCAACTCTCCGCAGCCGTCGCGTAGACTACTCTTCGCTGCGGACATTCGCTCGCTTATTTAAACGGGTGCTCTTTATCATTAAGAGCCTTAGCGGCTATCACCGCCACTTGCAGTTGGCAATATATAATCGCCCACTGCAGGATTCGAACCCGCCACCTCTGTTGTGAAGAGCGAGCACCACCTCCTGGGCTATCGCGACCCCTCATTTCTTGATCAACTCGTGACATTAGTGTGTTTAGTGGGCAAACTGTGTGCTACTTCGGGCATTGCTCTGAAGGATTGTCACTCGATTAAACTGATGCGACAATATTTGTAATTTGGATGCGGCAAATGGCCGACAAATAAAAATTGCATTTGTTCTTTAATTGCTCAACATTCTGCTGCGCTTATCAACAGAACTTGGGAGGGAAAAATAAAAACCAATTAGATTCGCCGAGAGGTAAACCTGGCACGACCTTGCAATGCGTCTTACTGTTGCGTTATTGCACATCCAAAACGGCTAAATCCTGTCATAGTGCCGACGTCGACGAAATAAGCTAGACCGGGACTTCTGATTTTATATACAATTGAATCGGATATAGCGTCGTGTGACAACGCGCTTCGCTGGCTCCACATGGCTGTCGAAGGGATTCATGTCTCGTGCTCCTTTGACGATAATTGCACATCCGGCAGGCATGGCTGAAATATCCAATCCGCTGGGTCGCTTGCAAGCAGTGCATTACGCCGCGGCTACACTTTCATATAAATTTGCGAATACAATCGGCTAAGACTTCAGCAGTGTACGGATTGACGTCGCAGACATCGCAGACCGCTCGGCCGACGGTGGCCGCGCCGAGCTGGAGCACGTGCAATCCACGACTACTGAATAGAAGACGTTCAATTTGGCCTCGAGTCCTCGAGTTTGCGTTCTCGCTATTTGCTCTAGCGTTCCTATGCACGCAGCTGTGTGCGACGAATGCACGACTGCGTCTGACTTTTCTCTCTCTCTCTCTCTCTCTCTCACGCAGCCAGCTTCGCTCGGGAAGAAGAGCTCTGCCGCGATGAGGCAGAGGCGCTCGCCTAGGGAATTCCTAATTCAACTCTCAAGACCTACGAGAAGAGGACACGAGCATGACGCTCGCTCTTCCTTCGGCTGAGAAAAGCGCGACGAGAGAGGCGACGCTAGCCACACCTCCGCGCCAGCACGTGACTGCGCCAGCACTCGTTGGAATTCGTCTACCGGTACCGGTACAGTGTTGGCAAATGGCCCCTCATTTAGTCAAATGTGAATAGTGGAGGAGGGGTTCTATGACCCAAGCAACAGCGGCTGCTGCTCAGAAGCCCGTATTTCCCCTTTCCTCTGGTCGAACGAGGCGCGACGGGCAGCCATTTTGTCGCGGAGGTTCTGGTCTGTGCTACAGCGAGCCCGTCTTCATTTTCCGGCAAGTCCGCTGCCGCGAACTGGTTCCCCTCCTTGCCAGCCAGTTTCATCCAGTACCAAACTCGGAAGGCTTTAAAAAAATAAGCATGCGAGACACCCGGCGATGCTGTGAATCTGGAAGTAGGCATGCTTTTGAGTGCTCTGCGAAACTGGTCGCCCACGCTTAAAAGAATGGAGCTGCCTCGAAAAAGGAACCCAAACTGTGTGCAGATTTCTTACGAACCGTGACAGAAGGGTATACAGACCCCTGATTGCCTGTGATGTGTACGTATTCCTGTACAGTACCAGTACCAGTCAGCCCCTGACTTAGGAAATAGATAGGGACCGGAAAACCTGTCACAGATCGAATTTTCATTGGTCGCGAATAGTTACCTTCAGCAAGTTACGCAAAAAAGAGAGCCATCAGTACCCACAATGCATAGCTGTCAGACAATATTTCCTTCCTACTGTTTTCGGCTTTGCCAATTCTACTGACCGCGCTCGGATTTTGAAAGTTTTCTTGGATACATTTGGATTTTCGATTCGTTTGAATGAGCGTGGCCGAGTTCGTATCTCCAAATTTTCTTTAGTCGAATCGAAGTAAGTCGAGAGCTGACTGTATAAATACATACATACATACATACATACATATATATATATATATACATATCCCGTATATTACTCTGATTCGCGAGCGAAGCGAGATGCCTCACAAAAATGTTCACAAAACTCGGCTAGAGCTTGCACGAAACGTGAAGTCAGTCACTGTGGTAGCGTACATGGTCGTGCGTATATGTTAGATTAGAGTATTGGTGCTTCGCAGTAACACTAATCCCTCGATAAAGGCACCAGCGGTAAAGGAAAGCAAAAGTGCATCGGAAATGTTTTTCAAAACAGAAATGCCATTGTCAGCGCTAGCATGTGCAAAGTCCTTATTTTGAAGCGAGATTATCTTGCTTAGACGTATTACACTTACGAAGTGCAGTGCCTAAGCAAAGTGTAAGGCAGCCTCATCAGAAACAGAAGGAGTGTGAGCTCGTACGTTAGCATCTACAAGTGAGCACACCAAGGTAGACCTCTTAGAGGAGCAATGATAAAACTTACATATACCTTTGAATGCATCAGGAATTCATGGCAAGCAAACGCGTTTAATTTTTTATGCGTCGAATGCTCGATCCTGGCATTGATTGCCTCGTGCACAACACTTTCGGTACAGAATGCCTTTAACTTTAAAATTTACTAATTGTTTTATGAAGAAAATATATAATTCATTTGTATAGCGCCCCAAGAGAACTTAATCTCTATTCAAGGGCTTCACATATGCCTCGGGGCTCGAGCCCACAGCCTCAGTGAGACCTTGGTCAGGGTGACTATATAGTTACGTGGCCCGTGGGGTGGATGGTATCAAAGAGGATAACCCCGTCCCGTCTAAATACGTCATCTGCTCTGATGGTGGAGCCTGCAATGGCTACTGTGCCCATTGCAAGGCAACGACTGCCTCGCGGGTACACGGGCTTCTCAAAGCGAGTTGAATATACATTACTCCAGAGTGCTAAACGGTGTTTCGATAAGAGTGTGAAGTGGTTTTTATCCTTCCACAGGCACAGTCACCGTAGTAGGCTGCTTCGGCTGGGGCTGAAACGGCTCCCAGCTGGGGCAACTACCGTGCCCATCGCAGGAAACACGCCAGCGAGCGCCATTCAAACCACCCTTCTAACTTCACCGCTGCTCAAATGCAGAGAAGCAGGAAGCAAAACAGTAAGCCCTTCGCCGACCAAAATCCAAGATATTTTGGATATTGTGCGACGTAATAAGCATCAATCTGTGTGACTCTTTTGCCATATACTCAGTCACCGACGCACGGTATGTGTGTGGCAGTGGTTCTTTGAAGTTAATTGTCCAGAGACCGCCAGAGACTGCTAGCATTCGTCGAAAGCTCTGCGTCCTTCCTATTCTTACTCACAGAGGAATGTGCGTGGAGCAGTAGATTTCGTGCTGCCATTTATTTCTCGCCCGCCGCTGAAGTTAGCTGGGGCTCCGGACGCTCTAATCCTAATCTAAATCTAATCTAAATCTAATCGACGCTCTAATAAATCTAATTTAGAGACGCTGAGCCCTATCGAGATTAAGACTGCAATCGCGATTGCGACATGAGCCAATTTTCGTATAGCCGAAATCAAATTGCAGAAGCTCCTCGATCCCAGATCCCATCTTTCGGCCCTGCCTTCGATTCGCTGTAGCCTTCAAGACTTGGCTGGGCTTTAATCTGAAAACGTGTATCTTCTAGGACGATATCAATTGTAGCGAATGAGTTGCGAGTCGCTGTATTACTTGATCTGCCGTCTCAGTCGATAGTCTTACTACTTCATAGGCTCTTCACATTTAGTGTTTCCATACTTCACAACCCACACATTTTATTTGTCTTCGTACTGACCGTGACCCAAGAATTTTGTCCATTGCCTTTGCATATTAACATTCAGTGTTCAACTGGTAATTGTTTCCATAATTGTACTTTGAACACCTATACCCTTTCTGTGCCAGCATTGTTATCATTTGCATATTGCACAAAGTATTTCTTCCAGTGACCTATTACCGCACAGCGCTCCGAAACGATTGTCAGACTGCAAATTAATGTGCAATTTTGTACCACCATTTGCAAGGCTTTAATTCCCTATGTCGCTGCAACTTGATGCACACATGGTATACACCAATACTTGGATCTATATGCAGTTTATATTCATATATTCAATATTTATAAATTTCTCACGGAACGACGCCGACTCACCTGCTACCGACTATGGCACATCCCTTTCAGCAGTCCTGAGCTAGTACTTTCGTGCAGCTCACTACCTCAACTGCTCCCCTGACTCTGCTATGCTTCTCACTTTCTCGTTGTTTCGTGAGATGAAGTCTGTTGGCTACCGAATGCCGAATGCCGCTTAGGCTTCGAGTACACTGTACAAAACTCCTGAGAAACACCCACATAGTCTTTGCTGCTTTGTGGAGTTACAGACAGAAATACTTATCGATTTGCATTTACAGGTGACAGGGGTATGTGTGCTTTGCACACATTTCAATGCGCACGCACAAGTACGCATATACTTGCGAACGTTTAAATTAGCTAGGCCTTTTATCTTTGAGCTTTGTTTCATTATTAGAGTATGCACTATACACAATATCATGACACATGGATCACTGCAATTTTATCCGAGTTTTCTTGGCGGATTAAGGTGGTCGATCTAGCTAGCTTCAGGCCGAGTCAATTGCAATCGGATCAGTCTCGAAACACCGGGACACAAAGCGTTTGCCAACCCCAGACTCCAAACAGTACGGAAATGAACTGATGTTACTCGTGATTCCAAAGTAGAATAGCAAGCCCTTTTTTGTTAGATGACTAAAGAAAATGCTCCGTTGATCAGACAAGTCAATTATGACGCCTAAATACTGCCCGAGGGGTTTGATGTATCTGTTCTACGGCTTTCGTTTCCCTTGGAAACCTGTATCTGAATGGTCGAGAAGTGGGTACTTCTGCTTCCCAGCAAGCTATGGGATTTATCTCCCTTAAGTAAATTTACCTATTATTCTCATGAACCGAAAGAATGGTAGTCATAAAAGTTGGCACAAGCAGCAAGAGTGGCAGCAGCAATCTTTTGATGTAGCCCTAGCTGTCATGCTGTCCTTCTGATGACCTGCGTGCGATTCAGGGTCACCGTGTTCACTAAACATGTCAGTCTTGAAAAATAAACAGATTCGATACTGCGCACTGTACAAAACTGCAAAAACCCCTCAAAAGACGCAGGACACCGAGCCTTACATATGATCCACCTAGAAATGAATTTGCCACGTCAAACTATGAATAAATCAGCAATACCAAGTTCATGGACATAAAAGGACATGTATAGCTATAATTGCAAAAATCACAGCCGAGATGAATAGTTTCTCATGAAGCCCCACCAGAGTTCATATCATATTCTAAATTTAACGTCGATTGGATATCGGCCAAGCTATAGACCTTATAAGGTGCCGAAGACGACAGTATGGAAAACACTCTGAGAAGGCAACGGAGGTTGTCAGAGCATGCCAACTATTATGAAAAGGCCCGAATTACTCGATATATGTGTAAGAAATTTTAAGTTCATACCAAGCAGCATGTGGACCAACCGCTGAGGTAGACAAACGGCCATCTTTCTAAACATGCAAATCTCCAAAGCAATCTGCAAAGGTCCAAGATGCACTAGAGACGTCTGCAACGCTGTAGAAGTAAAAATCACACTTTCTAAACTTCAAGTCGATCGGATCACCATTCTGGCAGGTCTGACATCTGCAAGGGCTGGCAGCTGACAACAGCGGAACCTATAGGGCGGAGAAGGGACGGCTGAAGGCATGCTAGACACCAAGTACGCCAGCACTATGCATCGCGAAAACAATTCACTATATAGATATATGCATACTTTTAGGGCTTGATCTGCCTTACAAGACTCTTGGGATTCACCAACTCACCCTGCCAAGACGCCCAGGGTAGGCGATGCATCGGCCGCCGTTAGCGCCTTGGTGGCGGATCGCAGTGGCAGATGCGCCGTAACAATCGCAGTTATAAACGAAAAAATTAAAAGCTGAATTCAACTTCATTTCCATTAAAATACAACTAAATCGAAATTTGCCGACTGAATTCCCACAATGCGTTAGTTCAATCCAGTACCTTTGCTGGGGACCCCTAACTACTGCGGCACTGTCTCTTCGCAAACGTCCAACAGCAGGAAATGGATACGCGGTCCCAGCACCCAACTGGTTCGGTGAAAATGGACTTGCTACCAAGGTCCCGGCTGCTGTAAATTGCATAACAGCTCTTCATAGTTTAGTTGCCGACTGCAATTCACTTCTGCTTAGCCGGGTTGGAATGTGTTGTCTCACGACGCATGTAAACAAACACATTGTAAGAATAAAAGCACGAATAGCCTGGGATAACCGTTCGCCGAATCAGGGCTCTTTCCTAAGGGGTGGAGTTGGGGTTGGCGGGTTCGTGTTTACGCTTTTGGATTGTCATACCTATCAATTGGAGTTTGACCTTAAGGGCGAATCACTATTTAGAAAATGTTTCACGTATTCCATAGTTTCAAGTGATTGTCCGGTGTCCGCTTAGGTTTGTTACAAAATTCTCCAGATAAGCGCCACTCTGCAGGCCTTGTATTAACCGAAGATCTTATTAAGTGAGTTAGATATATTACTTTCGGTGTAGGCATGTCTTACAGTTTGTTAATCATGTTCCGGTCATAAGTCAATCATAAAACTTTGAATTGCATTTATAACATGTTTTATTTTAGGAGGCAAACTTCCAAAAATTGAATTTTTGACCTACGTCTTGGATATTCCGCTTTACACTCAAGCAGTCTACATTGACCTATTATGTCAGCTGAAAGCACAGACATCGTTGAGATGTACTACTTATGATTGCCCAATGCCTAAAATGCCTTCGCTTATTCGGGCTTTCTCCATCCACGTTGCCACATTGCGCTCGCCTGCAGAGCATCTTTATTTCAATGCACGCAAGAAGATAACGCCTAACCAAGATAACCGCTCAAAAGACTAATAAATTAACCAAAAAGTAGGTACAAGACACCAACCGGCACTTTTAGAGTTTTTACACAAATGGTAGATTGAGGAGCCAGCACATGAAGCTGCTCAGGTCTTTCTAAGTAAAAAGCCACGAACTCCCATGCGATCTTGATAATAACTTCAGATAGATTATCAGTTGAATCATTCTTTAGCTTTCGTCTGAAATATAACTGTTCCGAATAACTACTTTAATTGTAGCTGCATATAGTGCGATATGCAGATTGAAATAGTAGTGACGAGCCAAGGCTGATTCTACAGAGCTTTTGATGCTAAACCAAATACGCTAAAACGATTAAAAATTCGCGAGGACAGGATATATCGAACGGCGGACCACAAGAGTAGGCAAGCTTTCATTGTGAGGGCTTTTGCTAAACGCTCCGCTCGGTTGTAAATGCGGTGTGCTGTCTAAGAAAAGAAGTGACAGTGAGAGTAATCACTGCTACGCTCAAAAAAGAGAGACAGGAAGAAAGGATGATCGAGATAAAGAGCGTGGAAATACAGAAACAGTGCTTTTGAATATCCGAGGCCATTGGCGAAACTGAGTGGTGCTATGTGGAGCTGGGCTGGCCCGGTCATGTGATCTGTTCGAGGTCTACAGCTCTTCTTGGATAATGGAAGTGACTTCACAGGATTGGCAACACTCCTTGACGTTGTAATATCAGATTCAATTCAGTTGAATTACAGGAGTAGAGCAGCACATTTTGTGCTTCAAAAAAGCAGATATTGCATTTAAAGAAGCAGATAGCAGACGTTAAGAGACAAGCGACATTAAATTCTTGAAGTGCTAGCTCAATTTCCAATGACGATGCTTAGAATAAGATCACGCTACAGGCTCGAGCAATTTCATTCCCAGTGTTTCTGAGCAGGTGACCCCCCCCCCCCCCGCACAAAGTCTGGCACAATTGGGCTGCTCTACTGTACTTCAAATAGGCCGTGGCATTTCGCAACGAGCAAAAAGGCTTATTTCTTGCATATATATATATATATATATATATATATATATATATATAATTCATTTGTATAGCACCCCAAGAGAACTTAATCTCTATTCAGGCGCTTCACATATGCCTCCGGGCTCCAGCCCACGACCTCAGCCAGACCTTGGTCGGGGGGGGGGGCGAGCACCTTAACCGCTGGACCAAACCAGCTCGGCACCTTCCAAATAAACAGCTCTAGACAAGCATACTCGTAAAAACGAGATTCCGTGCCTTATGATAGATTAAGCTTCTTTTGAAGCCCTGCTTTGCACTGTGGTATGCACCAAGTATTGCGGGGTGCGATAAAAAAGCACACTAGATGAAAGCTGAGATTAGTAAAAAAAATCTCCAAACCATTGATTCACTTATGCGTGAGGGAACATGGCACATCAGCCGGCGAGCACTGCGGCAGATGACTCGGCAGTCCGGCCCAAACCCATGCGTTGGCGGCATCTGTGGGGACACCCATCTAACATCTACTACAAACTGCCGCCAGCTGTCGGGTGGGTTCGGAACGAACAATAGCTCGAAAGTTCAAAAACAATGCATGCATGGAATATAGGGGCTGCCAAAAGAGTACAGAGAAGGCTAGATCCCTTGACGCTGGCTACCGCCTAGAGTGCGTATACTGGGCTAGGCCGGTGTGGTTTGCAGAATACCTCCTTGGTTTTGGAGCCAGCAGGCTAGTTGCTCTGTCGTGCCAGCCCGACGAGGGCTGTCACATTATGGCAGAAGGGGGTTTGGGGTTTATGAAGCTAATTGGATAACAGCTCAAATATGAGATACTCCTAATTTCCTCATTATGGCTGCTTCACGCTATGAAGGTATGATATAATTGACCAACGTCGTGGTTCGCGTTACCCTGCGATAGGATCTGAACTATCGACTATAAAGCCATTTCGCAATACTTGACTCCAGCTCTTTGTTTTTTATCCTAACGCTTGGTAGGGAGAGAGAGAGAGTGATAGAGATAGGTGGAGAGAGAGAGAGAGAGAGAGAGAAGGAGAGAGAGAGAGAGAGAGAGAGAGAGAGAGAGAGAGAGAGAGAGAGAGAGAGAGAGAGAGAGAGAGGCGATAGACGGGTCATAATAATAATACATTTGTAAAGCACCCTCAGAGAACTTAATTTCTAGTTATGCATTATACAGGTGCATTAAAGGAAGCACGATCGTATGGATAGCATGCACAATGTCAACAAGAATAACATGGTTAGAGGCGACACAATTGGTCAGAATGCAAAGATGGTTCGCGTTTCTCTGGATCATCTGAATTAATAATAATAATAATAATAATAATTCACTTGATAAAGCGCCCTCAGAGAACTTAATCTCTCTCTAGGCGCTTTACATTTGCTGTAAAGTGAAATGCAATTGAATGGTAAGTAAAATCATGCTTGAAAAACAAGCGAAATGAATAATATGGTTAGGGGTGACATGCACAGGGTCAGCATGCAAATGTGGTTAGTGGCAGCATGCACAGTGACAGCACGCATAAGCACATCAAGGACGAATCACAGGGACCCACTAAATGCTGTCCTAAATAGGTGTGTTTTTAGGTTCCTTTTAAATGTGGTCAGGTCAGGGGATGTTCTGACGCAGGTCGGGAGGGAGTTCCAGGCTTTGGGAGCATATGAACTAAATGCATGGTCTCCAGAGGATATAAGGATTGAGGTTGTTAGAGTTTATTACTCACTCACTTGTAAGGTTCTCGACATTTCATACGTATTTTCTCTTGGGAGGTGATGGCCCAGAGAAAATGGCTAGAGACGCTCAAGCTGCGTTTCGAGCTCTTTTTGATAAATTGTCTAGAAAGCAAAGCCAGATAACTGGTTATTCGGCGGTCTTGATAGCCCAGGAGGTAAGGTGCTCGCTCTTCACTACCGAGGTCGTGGGTTCGAATCCAGCAGTTTGGCGATCCTAGCTGCCACCTGAAGGCGGTAGTGATAGCCGATAAGGCTCTTCTGCCAATATGCAACCTTTTAGATAAGCTCAGATTTATTTACTAGAAAAATGGTGAGCCTAAAACTACGCCCCTACGCTCTTACCAACAGAAGACTCGGTGAATAAGAAGACGAGTTTCCGCTTCTCTGCGAATTAAAAATACGTTCATACTATATCTTTAACTCATAATATCGTGAAGTATCCTCGTGAGGAAGTTCCCAGAAGATTCGGAGCGCTGTGGTGCTTAGCACATAGACGACCCTACATAGCAGGATGATTCACCCCCCACCTGCCCCTCGTGACCTCGAAAGTCATAGCGATCCCAAACTCCTGCCGAATTGCGACTGCGCATCGCTGAAGCTGGTAGCGGTAGGCAGCGAGTTTCATACGGATCAGACTTGGGTAATCTCCCCTGGAACAAACTACACTGTTTTTAAGCTGCTAAGAAATACCTAGTAGCAGGTAAAGCGTCGCGATTATTTGGTATTCGGAGCACCCTGTCTCTCAAACGCTCTCTATCGACCAAGGATACCGACTCAGGGCCTGCGTGCACCGCCGCTGCCTTTGTTTCGGGATGCACGAATTCCAACCCTCTCGTCGCGATGGCCCAATAAGCTCACGCAATTTAACCGAGTTTCTCAGGGACAAGCGACTTCTAGGTCGAACTACGATGGCAGCCGAAAAAGTCATTCACGAAGTCCTGAATGCCGCCAGCTGGCGAGAATTCTCGGCAGACCGCCTAGCGGTCGCGTATTAATTCGTCCTGCTTCACTTCGCGTGAACTGAGATTTCAAGTTGCGTTCAACTGGTCAAGTTTTATAACAGTGTGCGCTGCATTCCCGCCAAGTTTTCCGAAAGGAAAATGAAATGCGCATTGGAAGGAGTTTATCGCGGAGCTGTATCTTCTAAGGGGTCGGGCTGAATTTTGACCGTGGCCGAGCCAGCATATCAGCGAGCGGCGGCGGCGCGCTCCCTATGGGGGCGTGACTCCGTTCCCGAGCGGCCGCTTTGTGCCTATGCCTGGCCTTGTCTGACTTGGCTCGCAGACTGCACACTGGTGGCTAGAGCTAAGCAAAACCAAAAGTCAAACTCAACAGTAAACTAAAAATAGGCTAAGCCTAGCTTTTTGAATTCAATAAAAAAAAATAAAACAGTGAACTAGAAGTAAGAAGCTAGAACTAAGCTGTCGATGCGGCTCTAGCGACAGCTTACGTAGCTGGCAATAGGACAAACATGAGCCCTAATCTCTTGTCATTTCGTCTGCATACCAAGAAAGCCATGAACGGAGCTAAACAAAATCTCACCTGCTGCCAGCTTCTTCTTATATCCGCCAGTATGTCGGCTTCAAATGCTAAATTAACCTTCGCCCGCGGTCTGCTCTTTGGGACGGCTTTGGCTACATCGCCGTCTCTCGTTTGCCTTAGCTATGAGACTACTGTGGCTACGAGTAGCCTTATGGGAAGTGTCCGGTTTTCATGAGCAGTTGCACTCGGCAAAAGTAGATGCAGACGAGCGCGCGTTGACTGCAAAAAACTTAGGGAGCGAGAGCTGGGCGGGCGAGAGCGGGCGCCGAGATGGCGGACGAACCTGGAAAGAGCCTCGTAAGGTTTGCTGCTCGGAAAAGGCCTTAGGCCGTGTAGGCTTGTCGGGTGGATCCAACTGGAAGGCATCGAGCCGTGCTCATGGAAAACAAAACACAAAAGCCTGAACTAATCCGAACCACTGACCTCAATGCGGAGGGTCAGAACCCCCCCCCCCACTACTGCGGGAAGTGGCAAACAGCTTTGAGCACAATGGTGGTGCACAATGCGCATGCAGTGATTGCTCAAAGCTTGCAATGTATGCGTATCTGAAGACCGCACTGCTCCGATAGATAGAACTCAAAAAATAGCCACGGAAGCACCGTCGCGGATAGCAAAAGCGTAAAGCATTTCCGCGTACGTGACATTAGGCACCGCCGATCACTCGGAAAGTCTCGTAACGAGCGTACGGCAGTCAATCGCTCTGTCCAATGACTCGCCGATCAGGAAATGGGCCTTTTTTGCCAAGCATTCTAGCCAGGTCGGAAGTATTACCACACTTTAGTCCTGCGAACGCTCGGCGTATTGCCATCTACACAATAGGCCCTAAGCTTGATCTAAAGGTAAAAAATTGGTCGACCGAAGGCTCGTACGCGAAGTGCCACTGTGGGTACAATTACACCGTTGAATACCCTCGCTGCTCGAAAATCTATGTACTGTTCACTATTCCTAGCCTGCCTCTGTTACAAAGGTTCAACGACAGTGTCTAATTCATACTCATCTGTAAGGATCACAGGTTCCTTGTTTATGTTATATGTGACCTCAAATCCTTCGGAGACCGTGCCTTTAGTTCGTATGCTCCCAAAGCCTGGAACTCACTCCCGACTTGCGTCAGAACATCCACTGACTTGACCACTTTTAAAAAGAAATTAAAAACGCACCTCATTTATGACAGCATTTAGTGGGTCACTGCGATTCGTTCCTTAAGTGCTTACGCCTACTGACACTGTGCATGCTGCCACTAAACATATTTACATACTGACCCTGTGCATGTCACCCCTAACCATGTTATTCTTGTTGTTTATCAAGCATGCTACCATTAACCATTCGATCGCGTTTCCTTTGCAGCAAATGTAAAGCGCCTAGAAAGAGATCGAGTTCTCTGAGGGAGCTTTATCAAATATTATTATCATTACTATTATTATTATTATTAACCAAGACCAGGGGGTACGCCAGTGCCCCTTGAACACATCCCTCGTTTCAGGTGCAGGCCTCCCCTAATAGCGTAGCTGTCGCACGGTGAGCGCCGGAAAGAGCGACGATTTGATACAAATAAAAATAATAACAATAATAATGCACTTGATAAAGCGCCATAAGATAACTCAATATCTTTCTAGGCGCTTTACATTTGCTGCAAAGGAAAACGTGATTGACTGGTGTGTAATATCATGCTTGATAAACAACACGATCCGTCGCTTCATAACGAAGTCACCCGAGCCAACAATAGCAGGAGAACTAAACGATACTGCTGGGAAGCCTTCGGTATAGCGAGAGATACCGCCGGACGCGGAATGACCGCGACGCAAGCGCTCGCAAACGCGGGACGTCGGTAATTCGGCTCCAGCAATCCTCGACGGCGACCTGCGGCGCTGTCCTCGAGTTTCCACTGTGGGTCCCCGACGAACAACACACTAAGGGGGAAGTTACCGATAGCATCGAGAATTTCGCGCCCGTATGCCAAAATCGTCGCGCACTGCAGCCGCCGGACTATGACTGCCGCGATATTCTTCGCGGTTGCTGAATAATAATGACCAGGAGCGCCAGGTTGTGCGCCATGGCGGGCGCAGGACGCGTGCAGTCGTCGGCGGCTGCCGAGCGGACGGCTGCTTTGAGCAGCAGCGGACGATGCAGGCGCTCGTTGTCTCTGTCTGCCGTTAGATTAACTGCGCTTACCGGTGCTACGCGCGCAAGAAGTACTCCGTACTTCGCACTCCGCACTTAAGCGCTCAGACTTGAGCGGTATCTTTAGCGTCTAGTCGGCAAGGATTAGCACAGTTGCGAGGATTATCGTTGAGGATCGTCGGCAAGGATTAGCACAGTTGCGAGGCTCGGCGCTTGTGGCCTCAAAGTGGCCGACTAGCGCAGAAGCCGCCGCAGCAGCGCGCCAGTAAAGCAATACGCTCGCCGCCGCCTGAGCGTTGCCTGGGGGCGCGGCAGCCGCCGGCAGCGACAGCCAGGTAAGGCACAGCAGCCGGAACATCGGATGAGGACGGCGAGCCGATGGTGGAAGGAGGTGGATACGGGAAACGCTCGCGCAGTGGGGCGGATTCCCTACCCAGACCGCCGAAATGCTAGCAGTCCACGGGCCGCCGCTGGCTAACGGGCGACGTGCAGCGCGCACGCTTTGCGGCCTCCGTCCGAGATCGAGATTCGGCTATGTAAGAGCATTCGTAGCTACCTCTTGTGCGATGTTTGGATTGGTCGAAGTCCTGCTTCAATTTGCATAGGGTTTAGGCCGACTGCCGGCGTCGGCGCCGCCTGGGCGCTTGCGTCGGCTTGTCATTGGAAGAAGCTTCAGGAAAGTGGGTTTGGCATTTGACAATACTTGGACTGTGGTTTTAGGCCCACGGGTGTAAGTTTTTTGAAGTTTTCGTTTTGTATGCGCCAGTAAATAATTCCTTCATGATGCTGAGGTTTGCAAAGACATTGGCACTTTTCGATACAAAATGGCAGCGCCTATGGGCTCTGCTTCGCCTGGTTGCCTGATCGATTCGGAGCTAACGTAATGGCTCGATGAGGGTGACGCGAGTAAGGTGCCGCCTTGGAGCAAAGCCCAGGCGGAGGTAGAAGACCGATTGTTTGACAGTGAACTTGGTTAGTGGCATGAACTGCGACGGCTGCAAAGAAAGTGCTAATCTTCGCGATTTCCGGAGGCTGAGCTGCGATGACTCACACAGATCCTCACTGAGCTTTCCTAATCGGACGGCGAGCGAGCGTCCACGAGGAAGCCTGACTAGATCCCAACGCGTGGGCCAAAATAATGGTGAAGATATTGCCAGCCCCGATGACCGCTGGGATGCCGACGTCGAACCTCTATGGGTAGATTCGAACAGCAGCAGCAGCTACTGGCGAGATGCCCCTTCTAACACTGAAGTGTAAGCTACCATAACCTTTCTGCATGCTGATGATAATTGCTGCGTTTTCCTTGCATTCTTGCGGTTGGTGGCTTTGGTATTAGGTAGCGATAGCTGGCTTTTAAGCTAGCCTTACTTTATTCAACGAGAGATATTTCGTTGCATTTTGCTCGGCCATTTTCAGTTTGGCATCCTGCTTTAAATGTGTGCGAAGTAAAAATACACAATTCGTGGCGCTGAAGTATCCGGTTGCAAGCCTGGATGCTTAGTAAATAACGTGAAGTTACAAGTTTCCTGGATTTGGTCAGTCTCTTCATGCTTACGTATTGTTTGCGTTTTCTGTTTTAATGACCATTGCTGAGATCTAGCTCTTGCAATAGCGAGGCGGCAGGAGACAGCAGGAAGCTGTCGACTTTGTGTAGACCGCCAAGGCAAGATCGTTGCTGCAGTCACCATCGGTGTATTTGCTAGCAGCCTGTGCCAGCAGGCTGCCCTCACCCATTTTCAAGGGTGCTCGACACCAGGGTAGCCCAAACAGCTTTTAACCCACCCGAACTGAAAAAATTCTACCAACATTCATCGTTACTTTGCTTGATCACCCGACTGGGAGCGGCTCTCTTTCCTCTGCTTAAAATGTTTACGTTCTTGTGTGGCTCCGTAACTTGATGATACGACTTAATGGTATATTTTACTTGGGCATAATGTCTACCAACCCGTGGTACTTTTGTTTGCAATTTGTTTCGATTGGTATGCTATTAAGCTAGCAGTTTGTCGACTATTATTAAAGTAATTTTCATACCAGAACTTGCTGACTTGATCTGCCTGTACGGATGCTCCATCAGGAATCTGCTCAGGAATTCTAAGTTGCTTAGATAGTTGCCTTCGATTAGGATCCTACTCTATCAGCATATCAGGCAGCGTATCTCTGCCAAGGGGAGGGGGAGCTAGCTACCAGCAGTGAATCTTGATGCTACAGTTGCCTGTGCCTGCTGGCAGCCACCAAAGGCCTGAAGCCGAGGTTGTCACTACTCGTTATGGTCTTTTCGGTACGCAGGTGTATGTCAGTAGGTTTTGCCAGCCTGTGTGTGTGTGTGTGTGTGTGTGTGTGTGTGTGTGTGTGTGTGTGTGTGTGTGTGTGTGCATGCATGCATATGTGCACGCACGGACACATGTGCGTGGGGGTGTGTGCATATGAGCACTTTTTACATGTCAGTTGTACCTTTTCCATGTAGGCTGTATGGCTTCTTTTGCATAGTGCAGCCAGCTGTTGGTATGATGTTGCTGGTATCATGTGTGTTTTTGTGATAAAGGAGCTAGCAAACTACTGATGTGTGAGCTGTTTGTTGCCTCATGCTTGCCATCTAGTGTGGTTGCTCGGTCGCAAAGTTGAATAGGCTCTAGGGCTGTATGTTAAATCATACCGAGAGGGCATCGGCTTTAGATGGTGATCTACCCATCTGATCTGCCTCTTGTTTAGTGTGTATTTGGTGCCCTCCTGTCCCGTCCCGTCCCCTCCCTCTCTGTCTCTCTGTCTGTCTGTCTCTGTCTGTCTGTCTCTGTTTGTCTGTCTCTGTCTGTCTCTGTCTGTCTCTGTCTATCTCTCTCTCTCTGCCTCTCTCTCTCTCTCTCTCACTCTCTCTCTCTCTCTCTCTCTCTCTCTCTCTCTCTCTCTCTCTCTCTCTCTCTCTCTCTACTTCTGTCCCCTTCTCATTCCTTGGCAACTTTTCCCCTTTCTTTCTCTCTTGTCTCTTCATGTCTGTCTCTTCCCTCTGTCTATATCGATGTCCTCTGCATCTCTGTCTACCTACCTCATTGCATCCACGATATGATTTTCGAGCTAGATATTGTCTGTTAGGATCCTGCTATCCCATTAAAAAAAGTTTTGAAGTCTGCTGCTGTCCCCCTACTCAATTCGTGTCGTGCTGGGTATTGATAGTCTGCCACTGCTTTGTTTAAATGCAGCCAAATGCTGGCTGCCGTCTGCGATTTGCCTGCTAGAAGCAGCAGCAGCTGCATCCGTGCCTGTTGCAGCCTCTGCCAGCAGTAGTTGGTAAAGCTGGATCTGCTTGCCGCCCACACCTCTCACTGCCTAGATCTTTCGTTTGTCGCTTTGCTGCAAAGGCAAATGCAGCAGCAGGCCTTGTTGCTCAGACCGAAATGGCTTAGTTTTCACGAATGTCGCCTATGGCATTGGTGGTCATTGGTTCAACCCCCGACGGCAGAGAGCCATTTTCATCTTTCTTGTGGGAGCTGCAATGTCCCTATTGGTTTTTAGCACTTGATAAATCTCTTTGCAGATCCAGGTGCATACTTTTTTCGTAGCTGCATATTGTGTGCACTCAGAATCTTGCTGCTGCAGCTGCTTTGGCTGGTTGCCCACGTGGTGTATAGTCTCATGCTTACACATATGTGTGCTTGCCTTTCCGGGTGTGTGCATTCTTTTGTCAAGTCATTTTAGTAAGTACTTACATTGGCCCCAACCGGCAGCCGGATTCATTTGATGCTAAACAACATATAGGGATATCGCAGCAATTTGGGCTATTTAGCAATAAGGAGAAAGAAAGATGTGATGTCAACCTCCGTAGTTGAACCCTTCGATATGGGGGATCTGATGTGAGAGTCATACCTACTTATCTGCACCGACAGCCGTTGTACGATGCTGGGTGCCTCTGTCGTGATGACACTCCTACGATAGTAGGCACCTCTCCTGGGATTATAGCTGACCACGCGCCCTGTCCCCTTCCCAGAGTCATGCTGGATGGTCATAGTAGCTGCACACGGACATATCTTGCAAGCACATTCAAGAGGACTGGTGAAGAAGGCATGTTATGGTGGTTTGGGGGGAGGCTGCCAATCGCCAGCAAAGAGCTCTTTTTCTCGTAGATCTGCTGTTTCCCCTCTCGCCCTCTCAGTAGTTGCCACTGTGGACCTTCTCTATAGCTGGTGAGCATGTCGGCAAGTGAAGCTTCTAATCGATGCACTTTCGTAGCTTATCGATCATTACGCGTGTTTTTTCTTTCGAAGTCTAGCTTGGTTGGGCTTTAAACGAGTCTTTGTTTGGCAAGCACAAAGCCTGGCTGGTTGATGGCTGTCTTGTTAGGCCGTTCGCAGCATCTCAGCTTTGCATACTGTGTCTAGCCGTGGGCTGTTCGTGATGGTGCTTGGCATTCGGCTTTGAATCGAGCAATTTCGACTGTCCAAAATGCTTTTCGGCTTGAATGTGTGCCCACACATTTCCAGATGTGTATCCCTATGTGTTGCCTCATGCAGCCCAGTGTAAGCCAGGTGTAAGCTGAGCGGTTACAGCTCCACAGGCTACTGGCAGGATCTTAAAGCAATCTCTCGGTGGTGCTGGCGGCTTTTATTTGTTTTCCTTATTCGGTTGGTCGGCCTCGAACTGATTTGCTTACGGTTGGTCGAGGACTCGGCTCGAACCTTGCAGCCATCTTGCAGCCAACGTTAAAGCCGACCATCTATGACCACTTTCTGCTTCACCGGCATGGCTACTTCAGGCAGCTGCTGCTAGTAATGCTAACGAATATCAAGCTAACGAAGCCCCCCCCCTTTTAGAGTGCTTGCTAATGTGCTAAATGCCTAGGTAAACGTGTTTGTGTCTGGTAATGGTCGAAATCAGTGTCTCCCAGCCGGTGGAGGAGGGGAGAGAGGTGTGTGTGGCTACAGACTGAGCCAGAACCCCTAGGGCTAATGGTTTATGTAGATTTTCTGGCGTCCGAAGCTGGTGCAGCCAATAAAGTGTTGGAAGCCCGGATTCGAATCAGTAGTAGTTGGAGATGTATTTTGTTTTTGCAATTTGTGGCAAACCAGTGGTGAAACCCGAGGGTCGGTGCTGTCTTGGAGTCCTGAGCTTATTTCTCATCATCGCTGCAAATTGCACCGTCCCGGACTAATGCTGAGTCACCATCGTGTGAAGCTGCGTTTATGTGGTTCAAATTTCTTGTGACCAGCTCATAAACTTATTCGTCAAAGTAAGTTGGCCAAGATAATCAAATAATAGCGGGAGCACGAGAGGAATTTAGGCGAGATGGCCGCACGCAAGTTGAGCCGTGTAAATGTAGCTAGCTGCATATAGCAGGCCTCTCTCTGCATGGGTACGTCTTGCTTGGTGGTCCAGCCGTGGGCTAAATGCCTCATGTTGGTCGCTGCTGCTGCAGGGTTCTTGTGCTAGTTGGTGCCTAATATTCCCATAGAGCCAGTGGCAGCTGGCGATCCGCTGCTGTGCAGCAACTACCTGGCTGCATTCTAATAAATGTTAGGTCTCCCGGGAATCAAGTTACTGCGAATATTGTTATGTGCCTCGAGAAAAGATCGAGGTCACATTAACGTGAACATATTGATGGCAATCAAGAGGGATGGTATGGGTTGCCTACACTGTTAAGGAGTTCTAGCCCCACTACCTCAGAATCCTGCCCTGCTAAGTGACACTGCCGCAAGTGACTTCCGGGGAGGTACTGTTCAGTGGTCTTCCTTCTGGCTAGGTGGCAGTATAGCTGCGGTTTCCTGCTCAAACAAGCAGATTCAATTTTGCAATATTCTTGGTATATCGTAGTCATGGCCTTCTTGGTTTTTCATAACTCCGGAGCGGCTGGACTCTGAGTGCGGGCGTGCTGATGTATGATTAAACAGGAAAGGATACACGGCTACTGCATCCGCCTGCCTCGGCAGCTTTTGAGCAAAGCAGTGTGCATCGCCATCTACGTGGCGTGAGCCACTCTCCTGCTGCCTTGCGAACACGCTGCCTTGCGAACACCGATTGAGTCGGCGAGCTGGCCCCTGCTGAGAGAAAGCCATTCGTAGACATGTTAATTTGAAGCCGACACAACGTGATACAAATAGTGTGACAAATGAGTGAACGTGCTCAAGGTTGGACAGGCAGTGCTCAGGAACTCGGGCTGATTTGACCGGCTTCTGCTCTCGACGAGAGATAGCAGGTTTACGGCTCGTAAGACCAATTCTTTTCCCACCGCCGGTCGAGTTCGTGCATGCACTGAGCCCCCACTCGAGCTCGCCTTGACTCGGAGAGCGAGAGGCCTGGCAGAAGTGATACCTGCAGTTCTTGTGCAGCCGGCGTACACGTCTTGCTGCTTTTGCGCGAATCCTGAGGGACACACTGCATGGCATTGTGTCGCTCTGAGCTTATCTCTTGAGCACTTGAACTGCGCTCCACTGCATTGATAGCTCCCTGCTGTAGCTCCCGGCTGTAGCTGCGATGTCATGTAGAACTTTGACCGACAGCTCTCGCTGCTTGTCACTAGCTTTTGGGGAGAGGGGTCATTGCATAATTTTAGCAGATTGCTGGCGCCCTAGCCGGCAGCAGTGTAGGAACCGCCTGGCGGCACACAGCCGCTGGCTTGACTGCAAGGCTCGTGGCGACGGCAAGGCACACTCGCTCGTCTTGCTGGGGGGCTAGCTCGCTCGATGCTCGAGGCTGAGCTGAGCGCTGCTCGAAGGACTGGCTGGCTGCTCGCCGCTGCTGGTAGCCTTTCCGTGACCGGCCAAGACGCGTCGAACCGAGTAGACCTGCACGCAGAGGTCTGACTAGCGATCGTGCAGTGGTCTTCTTTAGAGCCTCTCTCGATGTGAATGGGAGTTTTGCACTGAAAAGTACCGAGGTCAGCAAGGACCGTGAAGCCGCTTATGTGCACTCGGGCCTCGGGTCGGCAATCTGTCGGCTTCACCGGCTCTCTCGTACAGCCGCGATCAATTGCAGCGCCACCAGCGTGTGGAGAGCTCCGCTCTATGTGCTGCACGAGATGAGATGGACTCAAATCAGCTGCCTTAAGAGGAACTATTTGTAATATGGGATTTTTTCGAAGCACTTTCGTAGCTTCCCGGTGCCACTATTGTTGATTCGAATCCGATTGCCTTCTGCTGCTGCTGCTGCAGCAATCTTGCCGACAGGCCGAAGGTATTTCCAAGGCAGCAAGGCACACTGCACATGGCACCCTAGTGCCACGAGTTACTGAGCGAACCCAGTGACTGTCTACCTATAGAATTAGTGGCTTTCTGGCAAACCCTGAGCTATTTCGGTGCTCTTTGCTTAGATCGAGAAAGGGGTCTGTCCTGCTCTCGGCCGACCGCTTTTGGGTGCCCCAGTGGTTCATTGGTACGTGGCATCCTGTGGTGTCACCTTTGTGGCCTGTTTTCTGTCCCTTATGATAGTGCTTCCGATCGGCCTCCCACTCTCAAGGATGTGAACAGGTCTGCAATATGTACTATGCTAATGCTTCTGCCGCTTACCCGCTTCATCATCCGTTGGAATGTCATCGTACTGTCTAGTTGTTCTTGTTCTGTGTGAAGCCATGCATTTCCGTGTTTTCCTGTCGATATTAAAAAGGTTTGCTGATTTAACAGCCTCATGTGGACGGTGGCAGAAGAGTCATACTATCTTAGCTGATGTAACAGCCTCATGCAGCAGCAGAATAGCCATAATGGCTGTCATCCCTGCTTGTAGTGGGCATAATAGGATTGTCCATTGCATGACTCAAACCCACGACCTGGGTCACAAAGTACCAGCATCAAACCCCTAGGCAAAGACTCAGACGCAGGTGCAAGGTGCAACTTAAGTCTGCAAAGACTAAGATGGTGAACCGACCCAACTGAGCATGCATTTAGACTTGGTTGCTCTAGAAAGAGAGAGAGAGAGGGGAAGAGGGAGAGAAAGAGAGAGAGAGAGAGAGAGAGAGAGAGAGAGACAGACAGACAGACAGACAGACAGACAGACAGACAGAGAGACAGGGAGAGACAGAGAGAAGAGAGACAGAGAGAGAGAGAGAGAGAGAGAGAGAGAGAGAGAGAGAGAGAGAGAGAGAGAGAGAGAGAGAGAGAGAGAGAGAGAGAGAGAGAGAGAGAGAGAGAGAGAGGAGAGAGAGAGAGAGAGAGAGAGAGAGAGAGAGAGAGAGAGAGAGAGAGAGAGAGAGAGAGAGGCAGAGAGAGAGAGAGAGAGAGAGAGAGAGAGAGAGAGAGAGAGAGAGAGAGAGAGAGAGAGAGAGAGAGAGAGAGAGAGAGAGAGGAGAGACAGAGAGAAGAGAGAGAGAGAGAGAGAGAGAGAGAGAGAGAGAGAGAGAGAGAGAGAGAGAGAGAGAGAGAGAGAGAGAGAGAGAGAGAGAGAGAGAGAGAGAGAGAGAGAGACAAAGAGAGAGAGAGAGAGAGAGAGAGAGAGAGAGAGAGAGAGAGAGAGAGAGAGAGAGAGAGAGCCTGGTTCCATCATTATTGCATGGTAACCTGGCTAAGCACTGTGCCAATCCTGTGCCTTTGCAGTTTCCGGAACAGGCATGACAGCTGTGACTTTGCCTTGGCTGTTTGGCTCCAGACTACCCGCAAGCAGGTCACACGGTGGCCGACTGTGCGATGCTGCTACGTTGGAACTGCTCTTCCTTAATGTCACCAGCCAGCCGAGCATATTGCAAAGCGGATATGGATTGGGCAGCCGCTTCCTTTCTGATTGGTGGCTGCGTTGCGGTGGCTGCAGCAGCAAAATTATAATAATAATGCACTTGATAAAGCGCCCACAAAAAACCCAATCTATTTCTAGGCGCTTTACATTTGCTGCAAAGGGAAACACGATTGAATGGTGAGTGATATCGTGTTTGATAAACAACACGAATAACATGGTTAGGAGTGACATGCACAGGGTCAGCATGCAAGTGTGGTTAATGGCAGCATGCAGTGTCAGCATGCTGCACACGAAGGACGAATCACAGGGACCCACTAAATGCTGCCCTAAATAGGTGTTTTTAAGTTCTTTTTAAACGTGGTCAAGTCAGGGGATGTTGTGATGCAAGTCGGGAGGGAGTTCCAGGCGTTGGGAGCATACGAACTAGATGCACGGTCTCCAAAGGATTTGAGGTTTGTACAAGGTATTGGTAGACTGTTGGATTCCGAAAAGCAGGTGGTACGATGCTTGGCCTGGTGGGGGGAGTAGGTCTGAGAGAGATAAGCTGGAGTCAAATAATGAAGTGTACGTCTGTATACGTCATCAAACGTCCCGGAGCTTTATTTTCCGTAACCTCGGACATATAGAACCAATTGTATCAAACCGAAATAAAAAATATCAAAAACTAGGGGAAAAAAGCAGAGCTGACTCACATTTCGAATTTCACTCCGATACGTGAAATATTCGTTGAGTTAGTTAATTTACAAGGCACCAGCCAACCCTGAAAATGAAGCTGTATAAAAGTCACACTTATGCACTCCGACAAGCTTCAAGCATCTATAGCGATCTACCAAGGTTCGACAAGTTGGGATACAAGTCGCATAGGATGCAGAGATCGGCGAATCATTTATTTGCAGATTTGTTGCTTCCTGTTTACATCCGGGTTAGACATGGTTGGCATAACCGATTTTTCTTTCATGCGAAAATCGTCAGATTCAGTTCCGATCTCAGTTCTAAGATATTTGTCTTTCGAAAGGTACCATAAACACATATTTAATTGTCGGACAAATTGTATAGGCATTTTCTGGACTTACCCCTTTAATTTTCATTCTCAGACAGGGTGGCCGGTTGTCAATGCTCGATTAGCAAGCTGCCCCCTACCGGCCGGTTTTGGCGCTTTTGATCTACGTCCAAGCTTTGAAAATTACATGAACTTATAGTTAATTGTGCACGCAGATGCATACCCGTTTCTACTCTTTCGAAGGAGGCTGGAGCCTGTGTTCGTTCGTTACATATATATATATATATATATATATATATATATATATAATTCAATTGTATAGCGCCCTAAGAGAACTTAATCACTATTCAGGCGCTTCACATATGCCTCGGGGCTCGAGCCAACGACCTCAGCCAGACCTAGGTCGGGGCGAGCATCTTAACCGCTGCCACAAGCCGGCGCCATGACGCCGGCAGCGAGAGTGCTGCCACTGGCAAGCAGTTTTGTTTGAAGCAGGATTTGCCTCGTCATCTTGCTAGCTATTACTTCCCGTGAGCAGGCTCCTGCAATTAGCGCAGCTCACCTGGCTACCTGTGCAAGCACGCGATCGATGACTGCACTCGAGTGGTCACGTGTGTGTGTGCACGCATGTGATTGTGAGTGTGGCTGGTTGCATGGGTGTGTGTGTGTGTTTGTGTGTGCGTGCGTTGGGCATCCGTGTGCAGACATGTTAACAATGAGGTGGCTGCTCTCGTGGGTGCTGGCAGTAGGGCTGTCATTGTCCATCCGAATGGCAGGTGGTTGTAGAGACATAGAGAGATATGCTGCACAGAGGGCAGATATTCTACCGGAGCTAAAGACAAGTCTTCCTTCTCTTACTCCCAGCCGCCTGAATAAGGGGAATACAGATATTGCACTGGACTTTGCTTGGAACCGTGTATTTGTTTAGCAGCCATTTGTTGCTATTTGCATTGCTCTGGCCACACAGACAGCCACGTCACACACTGGGGCTGGGCACTCATTGCCGGTGTCGACCTTTTGTTGATCGTCGACATAATGCACACTGTCGTGAATGCTGATAGCGGTTCCAAATCCAGACAATCAGGATCTGTGGATTACTGCAGACATTCAGCATGATATTACCCACCATTCAATTGCATTTCCCTTTGCAGCAAATGTAAAGCGCCTAGAAAGAGATTAAGTTCTCCGAGGGCGCTTTATCAAGTGCATTATTATTATTATTATTAGTCTGCCTTGTTGAACAGCAGGCGTCCCCTAAGAACAGATGTCCCATGTTCCTGACGTGCTAACTGTTGGACTTGCATAGCGCCTGCTCAAAGAGATAGAGGAAGCTTATTCGTAGCTGTGATGCCTTGCAAGCTTAGCAGTACTTGTATTTTAATTGATTGATCCTGCACCTCTTGTTTTGTGCAGTGACTTTTTCTCATTCTATTTGGTTCGATTCTAGTTTGATTGACCCAAAAGCTTGTCGGACAAAGCTCATTGACATCTTTTTTGGGCTGTTACATGCAAGACCCATTAGAACCTGTCTGCAGGTTTGTGGAGACCCTAACCGGTTACCAGTTACTGCATGCCCCAGGGCCCCTTGTGACCGGCTGCCAAGCACTCACTCGTGCACAGCTCCACTGCCTCCTGTCCCTCTGCTCAGTGTCTGCCCCTCTCTGCCCCACATGCCCTCAAAGTGCATAGGAGAGAGAGACAGAGAGAGACAGAGAGAGAGAGAGAGAGAGAGAGAGAGAGAGAGAGAGAGAGAGAGAGAGAGAGAGAGAGAGAGAGAGAGAGAGAGAGAGAGAGAGAGAGAGAGAGAGAGAGAGAGAGAGAGAGAGAGGAGAGAGAGAGAGAGAGAGAGAGATAGAGGAAGAGGGGGAAGGGGAGAGGGGGAGGGAGAGAGAAGATGAGGTAAGGGTAGCTATAAATGGCTGCTAAACAAACACGTCGTTCCTAGCGAAGTCCAGTGTAATCTCAGTGTTATCTGGGTGGCAGTGAGGAGGGAGGACTTTCCTCCAGTGACGGCAGAAGCTGCAGTCTCTACGTGGCCTATGGCTGGCGACAAGAGTCGTTCTGTCTGTTGCTGCTGCTTGTGCTGCTGCTGCTACTGCAACTGCTTCGCAGCTGCATGCCCACTGTCGGATTCGTAGCAGTGGTCTCCGGTGGCACGGCTGATGCTGCAAGGACGGTAGGTGATCTGCGATCTACAGCCATAGCTGGTTGTGTAAGCTGAAAGAACTTCATTATAATGTTTGTGGTTAGACTGCTTGCTGTAGTTGGGGTCACGAGTCGGGGGGGGGGGGGGTATAGAGGAGTAAATAGCAGCTCTTGTGGCTGCTATGAATGGAGGTTTTTGTTCCTCATCTGCCTGGGCTACTGGTGGTTCTATCCGACTTTCTTTGTCCTCATTGGCTCGACCGGCCGGTGGGTGCCGGGGTGGGCTGGGCTGGGCATCTTCCGTGTTAGGTTTTCGTAAGGGGTAATCGCCTGACTGGCTGCAAGGTCAGAGGTCAGATCGATCACCTCAGCTCGCATGCCATGGGGTGACTTGCCAGTGAGACTCGCAGCCCCTGCAGGTTGGCAGGAGAGTCGCGGACCGGTAGTCGGGCCCACTGCGGCCATGTGGCCACTGCCGCTTTGCAGTTCGGGCTGCTCGTCGATACGGATACAAGCGGGCAAACGATAATGAGAAAGCGTGTAAATGAAATTACTGAAAGCCCTGCAGCAGCTAGCCAAAGCTGGCGCTCCTGACTTCTGTGACCGAGGCCACCACGACGACAGGTGAGTGGGCGACAGGAGAGACCACAGACGCTAGCGCCCAGAGCCTCTAGCAGATCCGCTGCTGCTGCTGCCGTCGCACCCCCGACGTCAGCTAGCAAAGAAGAAGGCAAAGCTCGCGCTCGAAGGAGGCTTGCAATGCAGCAGCTGCTGCTGCTTCTGCCACCGCCCCTTCTGTCGAAGCCACACTCCTGAGGATCGATATGGAGCCCTGGCCGGGCCAGCTGGTCAGGCTATGGCTACAACCCTGTGAGATAGCTGGCTGCTGCCTGCCGGTCGGACTTGTTGTGTTCACCCAGGCATTTGGTAGCATCAGCTCAGGATTAGAGCCCTTCCTGGTCCGGCTCGCTCGATCAGCCGAATACCAAGAAACACGCCTGCCACCCAGCCATCCATCGGGTGAGGTGTGATTGCAGGCGCTGAGTCATGCAGCTAGCTGCCTACTAGAGTACATGGTAGCTGACCACGCTGCCTCCTTCGTGGCAGCATGGTCAGCTACCACTGCAGCTCTCTGGCAAGAATATCTCCCAAGTGACTTGCATCGCTGTGGCTGCTAGTGCCGTTGGCTCAGGATGCTCGAGCTGTTCTAGTAAGCCGTGCCATGAGGGAGCAGCTGGTAATGCCACGTTTATTGGGCACGTGCAGTCCGAAAAATGTGCAGTGTCATTCATTGGCAGTATGTCGGCATGGGGAAATAAAATACATGCCAGCATGTTTAAAATGCCGTATTCCTTAAAGCTGCACTTTGTCGTTTCAGCCTACGCGTACCGCTTGCCCCCGTCTGTAATGGCACCTACATATTATATTATACATATATATATATATATATATATATATGTGTGTGTGTGTATATATTGATGTGTAGCACGTGATCATGTATACATACCCTGCTGCTGCCGACCACCTGCCAATTTGGCATTTCCGGCTGGCTTGCCGATACAATAGGTGCACCTGGTTCCAGTCGGCAGTGCTATGCACCCAGCTAGTGTTAGCAAAGGTGCACATGCTGCTGTCTGTAATAGCCTGGCTGTTAGCTGCAGTGCTTCAAAAACCTGGTTTGGCTGGCAGTCCTTCAGCCTCATGGTAAAACCAACCGCCAGCTTGACGCTCTTATTCATTTTCTTTTACCCGTATGACCCTGTGGACATGCAGTCGGCACAATACCTGCAAGCTTGGGTACCTCTACTTGATGTAGCTGGTGGTAGACACCCATGGTTTGTGATCGTATCCTATTACTTGATCACCCCACTGGGAGAGGGGGGGGGAGTTACCGAGCCTGAGATCGGCCTGTTGCACCTAGTCTGGCCTGCTACGTTGAACCTGCTAGTCACGGAATAGCTTAAGGTGAAGTTCTCTCTCTCTTCTCTTGCTGTCTGTCTCTCTTGCTCGTCCTCTCTCACTTGCTCTCTTGAGCTGTGCCTTTTTCGCCTTTTCAGTTTGTCTATCTCTCTGTCTCTTCTCTTTCTCTCCACTCACAGAATCACCCACCTTGTGATATTTTGGTTAGCTTTCATCACGGCGGGTAGTCGTCCTGCCCTGATATTTGACCATTTCGCGATCTAGGCCGCCTTGTTCGTGCCCGTGCCAACGTCGTTGAAGCTGCACTGCCGACTTCGAGGTGCTTTGGAGACAGCGATCAGTCAGAGATTTGTTCTCTCTACGCTGGCTGCTGGCTTCGGAATCACCATCCTAATATAGCCTGGTATTGTCCTGATGTCACTTCCTACTGTAGATTGGTCCGTTGCTCTGCAGGTCGTACGTGGTAGGAGCAGCCTTGCTCGTGTCTACATGGAATCAGCATACTGTACCGCTAATAGTCGCTCTGTCCTTTAGTAAATGCTCCGATCTCTTGTAGCTTTTATTCGGCAGAAGCTGTGACAGCTTGGCCAGCAGTGACCATCGGAAAGGGAATCCGAGCCGATTCTCCCCTCCCTCTGCATAGCCTCTTGGTCCTGCTGCTGAGCAAAGTCACGCCCTTCCCCTTCTAAATTGATGATACCAATATTGCTTGAGTTAGCCACCAAAACAGTTTGAAGACCTTAGCCAGCCGGCTGCTAGGTCTGCTGCTGACTGTCCATCTTTCACTACGTACCCCTCAAATGGAGACTAGCAACAGTCGGGTTGCCGGAAAGACGTGTGCAGGGCATGATCGTGCCAGGTTTTCCTGCATTATTTCCCTTGTTTCTTGCTTCATCCTTCTATTTGTAGCCTTTGTTACTCTCTTTCTCTCGCTCTCTCTCTCTCCCTCTCTCTGCCGGTCCCCCTCTCTCTCTCTCTGCCTGTCTCTTTTGCCACCTCTGTCTGTCTGTCTGTCTCTCTCTGCCTCTCTCTCTTTCTCTCTGCCTCTCTCCCTCTCTCTCATTTTGTCTCTCATTTTCTGTCTTGCACTCACTCTGTTGCTTCCTCGCTTCTTCCTCTCTTTTTCTGTCTCTCTGCCTATCAGTTTATTCGTCTGCCAGTCTTGTCAATCCATTGGTCGCTTATTTCAGTGTCTCTTGCTTACATGTGCCTATCTCTCTCCCCCTCTGTGTCTCTTGCTGTCTCCCTCTCTCTCTCTCTGTCTCTCCCCGTCTCCCTCTTTTCTGTTTCTCTCTCCCTCACTTTGTCTCTCCCTCTGTCTCTCTGTGTGTCTCTCTGTTTTTATGTCTGTCTCTCTGTTTGATCCATGCTGTTGAAGCACTTTAATAGAATGAAGCACTTTAGCGCATTAATTTTTTAATCTGGCCAAGTCATAGTTTATCTTTTTCTTTTGGATCTAAGGCTCGCAAAGGCTATATGTGGCACAGCTAGAATGCTCTTGGTTTTGATGCGCAGACGACCTGTCATGATAAGCATCGAGTGCAGCAACTGTTTGTCGGCCTGTGGATTTCTCTCCCCCCCCCCCGACTTTTTGGTTCTCGTGGAGTTTTTCCTAGTCCACTGTAAACCCTTGCCTCTTGCACTGGCTCGCCAAAGTTGGACTCATCGGCTCTTTGCTCACTACCCACATTTTTCAAGTGGTACAGCAACAGGATTCTATGTTAAGCAGGATGTAATGATCATCTGCCTTTCATGCAGTTGATCGCATTAGATCAAATCCTACACCCCACATAGCTCAGTAATTCTGATTTGGTTATCGTCCTTGTGACTTACTGTATATATCGCAGCCTTCCTTGTTAGACTACTGCATCGGTTGTTCCAGCCCTGCTTGTTGTTGACCCCTCACGCTGGAGAAAAAACACTCGTCTTCTTTGCTTGTCTCTCTCTCCTCTGCTACGTGATTCAAGTCGATATTCGGATCGATCGTAGTGTATGTTTAGTGCTTCCCTGTATCGAATCGGCCATGTAATGAATGGTTTTTTAATACTTATGTTTCTTATGGCTTTGTAATACCTGCCTAGTGTGATCTTATGATGTTGTTTGTGCAGTTGTACATACTGATGTACCACATTCAAGTTGGTCCGTGCATTTGTGACAACCCGACTAGACTTGTGTAACTCTACAACTTACAGGTTTTTCTGCCTGTGCAATAAGGCGCTACAGTTGGTATGCAGCTCAGCATTGTTACTTATCTGTCTTAAATGTAGCAATTGCAATGTTACACCACTTCTCACCGACCTGCACTGGCTCCAATTAAGCATTGTATTGACACCGGGATAAAGTCACGCACTTTTAGTTCCCCTGAATCTCTTTCTCCAGCTTACCTATCCAAACTACATTAAGCCCCACCGACTTTCGAAATAGCTAGGGACCCTAAAACCTGTCGTAAGTCGAGAATGGTATATGATACGGTTCTACTGCGATACGATACGTTCATAGCTGTCAGACATAGTTTCCTCCCTGCGGTGTTGTCAATCTACTGATTGCGTGTGGATTTAAAAAAAAGTTTTATTGGATACATTTTGATTTCTTTTTGTGACCGTGGCCGAGTTTGTATCTCCGAATTTGTGAGCTAAACTGTCCAAGTAGTGAGGGGGCCTGTGTCTGTACTTCCCTATCAAGCCAGGCATCATACCACTTGCTCTTCTGACTCAAGTCGTCTAGCTGTGCCTCGAACCAACCTCAAATTCTTGGGAGACTGCCTGTAGTTCGTATGCACCCAAATCCCGGAACTCATTCCCGGCTAACGTCACTGCATCTCTTTACTTGACATTTAAAAAGAAGCTAAAAACGCACCTGGTCCTCCTTCACAGCGTTTGCAGGGTCCTGTGTGACCTTTTTACTTAGTGCTCATGCGTGCATTGACGCTGTGCATTTTATCTCAACAATATTGACATACTTCCCTTACAGCATATGCAAAGTGTGTAGAAAGAGATTAAGATCTCCGATGGGGCCATTTAAGTGTACTATAATTTTTCTGCCAAACTCGCATGGTGCATTTTGCTTTACACACGAATTGGTATCGTTAGTCACTCTCCAGTATTTAAAGGCAGGATGTTGTGTAGTTTTGTGCAACTGCTGCTGTCGCTGCCCCTCACTGCAGCTGCTATTGTCCTCTGACACGTGCACGGTTGCTTCTGCTGATCGGTCGTCGATCGCTTTTAGGAAAATATTCATTTCCTCTCAGGATTCTGACGAGCATCATGAAAATGGTGGCACGATGGTAAAAGCTGGTCAATGGTGTGTGTCCCACTCTACCTCCAGTGACTGCTGCTTCTCCCCATTGCGCTATCCAGCTCTTTCAAATCTGTCAGCCATAGTTGCTGAGCCACTTGCTAGAGACCCGTTGATGCACGGCATTTTTTCGTTCTGTAATAAGTTAGCAAATCGCCTGTTGAGGTCGATTTGCTGGTGGATGGTTTTTACCGCTAGAGCCTCCCCCAGCTATGGCTTCGAGATGATGCGCATTTTGTGCGGTATTCAGAATTCAGCTGTTCTTACTCGTGCAGCTGAGGGTTACAGTTGCATTGATTTGTCTCTCTGTCTCTCTCTTCTCTTGTCTCTCTCTCTCTCTTTTCTCTCTCCTCTCCTCTCTCTTCTCTCTGTCTCTCTCTCTCTCTCTTGCTCTATCTCTCTCACTCTCTCTCTCTCACTCTCTGTCTCTCTGTCTCTCACTCGCTCTCTCTCTATCTCTCTATCTCTCTCTATGCATCAGTAACTGCCTGTTGATGTTCACTCGGAATTTTGTTGATTCGCGAGGAGTGAAGTAGAACCTAGTTGGCAACGACCAAATGTGTACGCTGCTCAGCTCGAGGCCCACTCATCAGGCAGCAATCTCAGCAGCAGCGGCGGCAAACGCCGGGCAATTTGCTGACGAACTAGTGCAGTGACTCTGCGATACTATGGGTGTATGCATGCAGGTGCTATTGTCTTGCCTCTCTTGTCACCTTGTTTCTCGTCTGTGTCACGTTAGTCCATCTCTCATTTTAGTACTCGCTCCCCCATCATGTCCGTCCTGCCGACGTGCCCCTGCCTATTGGACGTGCCCCTGCCTATTGGACGTGCCCCTGCCAATTGGACGTGCCCCTGCCTAGTGGACGTGCCCCGCCTAGTGGACGTGCCCCGCCTAGTGGACGTGCCCCGCCTAGTGGACGTGCCCCGCCTAGTGGTCTGTGATTTTCTGCTGGCCAACCGCCTGCCAAGGTGCTTTTGCTCTTGTTTCAGGCCCGAGGCAGAGCAGAGATGTTCAATGCTGGAGCAGCAGCAGCAGCAGGCCGGCGGGACGCATGCCTTAGCAGGGGCAGCAGCGGTGGCTTCAGCAGTTGTCACCCATAGCCGCTCCGGCGGTGCACCGGGCCATGCAAATGCCTCGGCGTCCGCAGCAGCATTGCCGAGTAGGGCCAGCGAGAGCTCACTCGGCACCGGCAGTCCGACAGCGGCGTCTATGAGCAATGGCTATGACAGCGATGGCTCGTCCACCACTTCCGCTTCTGCTGCCGCCGCCGCCAATGGCTCGCCGCTCGAGTGCAGCAACTCGTCGTCGGCTGGCTTCTCTTCAACACCGCCCATGAGCAGCGGTGATCTGTCGTACGTCACCGTGCGTCGCCTGTCATCGTCCTCCAGCGCCGAGGGCAGCACTGGCCTAGCGCCACCGCCGGCTTATAGTTCGAGGAAGCAACAGCAGCAGCCACCTACCGGCAGCGCTGCTGCTGCTGTGGCGGCGTCGAGGAGGTCGGACACGGCAGCGCGTGATCGCCGACGGACTTGGTTTAGCGGGGTGAGCCGCCGCCCTGCGTGCCCCACCCGTCGTCCCGAGTCCCGGCCGAGTGCCCATGGGTTTTGGCCCAGTAGCAAGGTGCATGCTCTTTGCGACCCGAAGGTTCGAGTCCTTCTGTGGGCGTTACTTCCGTTATTGCCAGACACAAGCTGGCGACGTAGCTGCGAAAACTCATTTACAGCTACATTAGTGAGGCTGCTGGATCAGCTGGCATTTTTATTTATCTTTATTATTTTTTATTTATCTTTATTATTTATCTATGCCCAGCTTGTCAGCTGACTGCCAGCTGACAAGCGTGCCCTATAGTGTCCAGCTTGTGCGACTTGTAACTTGAAAGCAGTCAGCAGAAGCAAATGAGCGGATGAGCACTGCAAGCCCACCCGGTTTGCAGTGCTCATCCGATAGCCATGGGGAAGTGAATATGTGACCCGAAATGGTCTAGTGTGGTGGTGTTTGTGTGAGTGGGGTTGGAGGGTTCGTATGCTGCTGGGTATGTGGCCGGCTTGGCCCCTCGACGGAGTCCTACATTGCACCTGGAGCTGATTCCAGGATGAGCCGCTCAGGAGTGGGAACCTTCTTTACTGGAATGCATTGCAATTTGCTGTGCCAGCCTCTTTGGTTTTCAGTCGATGCCGCTGCTACTGCCGCTGCCCTGCCGACTGACCACTTCACCGAAGTGGCCTTTTCCACGTGCTGCTCTCATGGGGCTGTTGCATTAATGAGCCGGCAGCATCTTGTCAAATGTAAATGCAGGCGTTTGATAGCCCGTGAGCGCAATGACGCTCGCTTCTTCGTTTTGTCTAGTCATACAAGCAGCGATCGGATGAATTTAGGAAGATATTTAAAGATGTGCCGCCAGATGAGCACCTGCTTGTCGGTAAGTCGCTCGCTAAGTCTGTTGTCTCATGGCTGAGGTAGTTTGAACGAATGTGCTATTTTTATCCGACGACTTAGTATCGATCGGTTCAAATCAAGACGGATTGCATGCAAAGTGCGTCATCTATCCTCACCTGCCCATCGGGAAATCACGATTCCTGATTTCGGTTTTTATCAGGCCCAACGTGCGTGGCCTTTTGAGTTGCGACTGCTCGCCGTTTAATTCGTTTGTCCTGCGAGCCTTTACTTCGTTTGCTCACGTGCAGAGTACAGCGTGTGCTGCATTGGTGTGTGCCCGCGAGAGTGCGCCCGAACTTGAGTGAGCATAGAATCGCCGTGCAAGTGCCACGTAATGTTCACATGTTCGTAGTTCCTCATGTGTGTGAAGTTTCTGCTCAACTGTGGTTTACTCGAACGGCTGCTGCATCGTCTGTGCTGTAACTTACCGACTTCCTGAAAAATAAGTCGTTTTCTGTTGCTTAGCATAGTGTCGGCATATTCCTTGAGCATTCCTTAGCGCATCGTCTGAGAGTGCTGCTTTGTATGTATCTCCACAAAGCCACAAAGACTATGTGGGTGTTACACAGGAGAGTTTTGTGTAGCACACTCACAGCCTAAGCGGCTTTCGGTAATCATTCGGTAGCCAACAGACTTCATCTCACACAACAAAGAGAAAGTGGGAAGCATAGCAGAGTCAGGAGAGCAGTTGAGGTAGTGAGTAGCATGGAAGTAGCAGCTCAGGACCACTGAAAAGAATGAGCCATAGTCGGCAGCAGGAGAGTAGCTGTCGTTGCGTAAGAACTGTGGAACTTGCCTAGGACCTGCAGAGCTAAAGCTTCCGTCGCCAACTGTCTGTAAGCGGAGGAATGGGACAGCTAATTTATTGTCCACACAGGACCTGAGTGCACGAGGAGGCTGAAACTGGTGCAGCAGTTCAGCTTGGTATGGAGGAGCCAAGCCGTGGCGGGCCTTGTGGGTCAGCGTAAGAACTTTGCTCCGTATCCTTTGCTCAACCGGCAACCATCCTAGCTCTTCCAGCAAAGGGGACACGTGCTCAAACCGCTGGGACTTGAAGACCAGCCTTGCAGCCATATTCATAGTCCGCTGTAGTGGCATAATAGCTTTCTTTGGTAGCCCAGCCAAAAGGGAATTACAATAATCAAGCCGAGACAGAACTAAAGAGCTAGTTAAATTTTTTACAAGCCACTGTGAGAGACAGCTTCTAATCTTGGATAGGGATCGGATGTGATGGCTAGCTGTAGAGGCAGTCTTCTGAATGAAGCTTTTGACAGTGAGGCAGCTGTCGAACACGACACCTAGATTACGAGCACGTGGTGAAGGTCGCACAATAGCATCACCTATTAGAACAGCAAAGCCTTTTAATCCAGCCACACGCTTAGGGTGTCCTATGAGAAGCAGTTCGGTTTTATCGTCATTTAATTTCAGGAAGTTTTCCGACATCCAGGATCGAATATCGGCAAGGCAAGCATTCAGTTTCTCAGTTGCTGCAGCAGATTCCGACGGTTTAAATGACAAATACAACTGAGCATCGTCAGCATAGAAGTGATATCCTATTCCATGGGCCTTAATCACTTTTCCCAGAGGTTGCGTATAAATGGAGAACAGCAAGGGACCGAGTACAGACCCTTGAGGGACTCCACAGGTGACCCTTCTCGTGTCTGAGACCTGACCCCCACACGACACGGATTGAACACGATCAGACAAGTATGATTTAAACCACGCCAGTGCTTCGTCTGCCAGACCGATCGTTGTTCTCAATCGTTCAAGCAGAACTTCGTGATCAATGGTGTCGAAGGCTGCAGACAGATCTAGCAGAGCTAAGGCAGTGACATTCCCGTCGTCGTTGCCACATAGAATGTCATTGTTAACACGGAAGAGAGCAGTTTCAGTAGAGTGCTGCCTCTTGAAACCTGATTGAAATGTTTCTGACATTCCATTATTTTCAATATGTTCAACTAGCTGCTTAGCAACAATTTTTTCAAGAATCTTTGATAAGAACGGAAGAAGGGAAACTGGACGATAGTTTGCTAGGACCTCTGTGTCTAATCCAGGTTGTTTAAGAATAGGTCTAACGATTGCCGATTTGAAGGACTTGGGGACGACCCCTTTTCCCAAAGAAGCATTGAAAATCTTGGTTATGGCAGGGCTAAGTTGGTCTGCAAGTGAAGACCACAGAGATGAAGGTATAGGGTCTTCAGGAGACGAGCTCTTTTTGCTAGACCTTATTAAGGCAGCCACATCACAGGCAGAAACATCAGAGAACCTTTTAAGAAAGGTCACAGGTTGAGGAACGGCGATTGCTTTGGTCGGAGGGGGCTTAATGGAGGCACGAATGTGCACAATGTTTTCAGTAAAGAAGGCTGAAAACTTTTCGGCTGAGCCCTTAATATCTGGGGAGTCAGACCTCACAGCATTGGCCAGTAAATGGTTTACTGTCTTATAAATCTGTTTGGTGTCCGACTGGCAGGAATTCAGTCTTCTAATGAAAAAAGAAGCCCTGGCTTTCTTAAGCTTTCGGGTGTAAACTCGAAGGAAGTCTTTAAAATTGACTAGGTGACTAATTGACTCAGACCCCGATTTCTTGAAACGACGTTCCAGCCTGCGCTTAACACGGCGCATCTTAAGGAGTTTTTTTGTAAATTGAAAGCAATCTCGACGACTTTGAACACGGATAGAGCGAACCGGAGCATGCTTGTCAAGAGCACTCCTGAGTGTCATGTTCATCGCATCAGTGAGGGTATCGAGGCTGCCGGTCGAGTCTGAATGCAGATTAAGAAGGCCTGCATCACAAACAGATTTCAAAAACTTGTCCATGTCAATGCTTTGTAAGTTACGTCGGTTGGCAAATTCGACATTGCCCTGCATGTACGAGGGAGCAGGAACAGTAAACGAGACCGAACAATGATCTGAGAGGGTCAGTGGGCACACCACAAAGTCAGTGGGGAGGACATCCTTAGTGATCACGAGATCTAGAATGTGGCCACCGACGTGGGTGCTATGATTACTCTATACCTAGAAGTAACCAATACAGATCATGTAAGTAGTGAGACCTTTCGCTTGCCATTTACAGTTCGACGACTCGACGGTTCAAGTCACCAATTTGCCTTAATTGCTGATAGCACAGCATAATCTTGGAACTCATCTGCTCCGCGCTTCTTGTAGTTGCCGCAGTAGCCAGGCAAACGTGTCCATCTGGGGGGAGGGGGGCAATCGTATGCTGCTAGTCCTCAGAGCCGCCAAGGTCAGTTTGAGCCATCGCTCGCTCGTGGCGGGTCGCTAGCATTTCAGTGCCAGCCAGCGCGAGCCACGGGGGCCGCCAACATGAGCCCGACACGAGTCCCATGCCGGTAACAGTAGCTTGTGCGGCCGCCGACGAGAGCGCCTAGCACCGATATCCGGTGGAGCCGTCGCTGAGAACTTCCGCTTGATAAAGCTGGACGGCTATGAGAAAATAAATGTCCAGCGTATCGCTACTCGCACCCGCTCTCTGACATTTGCAGCCGACCATGGGATTAAATGCACGTCGCTAACTAAACGGTGCTCGTGCATCAGCAACGTTCGCGTCATCCACTATTTGCGAAGTTGCGAATTTGGTGGGCTTTATGGGTCAGCATGAAAACTTTGCTCTGTATCCGTTGATTAACCGGCAGCCTCCCTAGCTCTTTTAGCAAAGGAGGCACGTGCTCAACCTTTGGGACTTGACTAGCCTTGCAGCCATATTCATAGCCAGCTGCAGTGGCTTAGTTGCTTGTTTTGGTAGCCCGGCCAAAAGAAAATTACAATAATCAAGCCGAGACAAAACTAAGGAGCTAACTAAGTTTTTGCAAGCCACCGTGGAAGACAGCTCCTTATCTTAGACAGGGATCGGACGTGATGGCAAGCTGTAGAAGCGGTTTTCTGGGTGAAGCTTTTAAAATGTAGGCAGCTATCGAAAACGACACCTAAATTGCGAGCACGTGGTGATCGTCGCATAACAGCATCACCCATTAGAAGGGCAAAGCCTTCTAATCCAGCCACATGCTTAGAGTGTCCTGTAAGCAGAAGTTCGGTTTTATCGTCATTTAGTTCAGGAAATTTTGCGACACCCAGGATCGAATGTCGGCAAGGCAAGCATTCAGTTTATCAGTTGCTGCTGCAGATTCCGACGGTTTGAATGACAAATACAGCTGAGTATCGTCAGCATAAAAGTGATATCCTATTCCATGGGCCTTAATCACTTTTTCCAGTGGTTGAGTATAAATGGAGAACAGCAAGGGACCGAGGAAGGGGAGGACAGGGACCGTACTTGGGAGATTCCACAGATGACCCGGCTCATGGGTGAGACCTGACCCCCACACGACACGGATTGAACACGATCAGACGAGTACGATTTAAACCATGCCAGTGCCTCGTCTGCCCGACCGATTGTGCTGTAATCTTACGCTGTAACATCAGCATGACATGGCAAAGAAGAAATAAAAGAAATCGGCGAATCAAAATCCGGTTGGCCTCTGCTAGTTGATCGTACACGGCATTCTGTCGTCTTGTTTGATGCATTTTTGCATTGTTTGACGAGCTTGGAAAAGTGGCTGAGGCTCGCTCGAGTTGAGGTATTGCTTGCCATGATAATCATAGGCTAACTCACTGGGCCAGTGCCGAATAGCCTTAGTGCACTGCGATTTTTCCGACCTGTCGTGTGCTGTCAGTTTGCTGCAGGGCTTTTCGGGTCACCACGTGTGTTCGGTGTGCCGGGCACAGTAGTGCAGTGCTCTTGTAAGCGTGCGATGATGCCTTGCCGGTCGTCATTTCTGCATCAGTTACAGCAGGCCCCCTTTTGTTTCAGACTACTCTTGTGCCATGCAGAAAGAGTTACTGGTACACGGTCGCCTCTACGTCAGTCAGAACTGGATCTGCTTCTATGCCAACATATTTAGGTGGGAGACAACGGTAAGTAGAGATGAAGTGAAGGGTAGCTTCTACTGCGCCTAATCCATGTTGCCCCGGAATGCGGCGGCAGCGGCAATGAAAGATTGCTTGCTGCAGGACTCGAACCCACCACCTGGATTGTGATTTGCGACCCAGGTCGTGGGCTAAGACCTAGGGTGCAGTGTACTATCTATGTACACTCTGCTCCAACCATCTGGATAGGTTTGCCTAGTACTCTTGTTTACCCGTTGGCCCCAGCCATAGCCTATATCACCTTGCATTTATTTGCTGGTAACAAGTCAAAGGGTAAGAAACACATTAATCGTTATACTCCTTGCATTTTCTATATCGTGGCAGGTTGCTATACAACTTCGTGACGTGTCAGCTATTACCAAGGAGCGGACTGCTAAATTTATACCGACTCTCCAGATCTCAACCGCCAAGGAGAGGCTGGTGTTCACCTCGTTCGCTTCACGAGATAAGTCGTATCTTATGGTGTTCAAAGCTTGGCAGAACGCCATCACTGGGCAGGTGGGTCGTGCAGTGGCCTTGTATTATTTGCGCTATCTATCGTCGTTATCAGGCTCCTCCTGCTGCGCCGTGCCATCTGATCTGGCCCGGAGCTGCATCGGTCTAAGCCAGCTGCCTGCAGCCGGCGCTGGCTGCACCACCCCATGCCTGCCTGGCTTGGCGCAGTGCAGCTGCTGCAAATAATTATCTCTCTCTCTCTCTCTCTCTCTCTCTCTCTCTCTCTCTCTCTCTCTCTCTCTCTCTCTCTCTCTCTCTCTCTCTCTCTCTCTCTCTCTCTCTCTCTCTCTCTCTCTCTCTCTCTCTCTCTCTCTCTCTCTCTCTCTCTCTCTCTCTCTCTCTCTCTCTCTCTCTCTCTCTCTCTCTCTCTCTCTCTCTCTCTCTCTCTCTCTCTCTCTCTCTCTCTCGAAGCCACCTGGCCTAGCTAGTAAGCGATGTGATCTCGTGCACTCATGCACTTGTCTGTGCTTATAGTCGTGTGGATGCTCTACCCTCGTGCATGGGCAGGCAATCACGTATGTCGATCTGGCAAATGTTGAGAGGCAGATGCAGACAGATATGGACATATGCAGTTGCAAAGCAGCTAGGAAGGTATCGAGAGCACCCAGGCGGCATCTTTTAGGGAATGCCAAGATCAATGACCCGCAGGGCACTTGCAAGTTTCGCTGATGCCATTTTTGAGAGAATGGGTAGCTAATGGATAGTTAGTCATGTGAAGCATCTTTGGAGGATCTCAGGCAAGGCGACAAGATCAGGCCGCTGTTGCTGCTAAGTGACGCGTGAAGGTCTCATTCACTCGACCTAAGGCAGTGGCCCTATATAGTGCTGACATCTATTTTGTGGCATGTCGAAGCCCACAGTGTGCTCCATCATTAGATGCTGCCCTATGCATCCACGTCGATTTTCGGCTGCTTCTGCTGCTTCTACCAGTTAGTAAAAGTCTTTTGATTCCACGGGCTCATTTATATAGCAGCAGAAGGGCCCCAGTGGCTATTGCCATCATTTGAAGTGGGCAGTAAGGAGGCAGGACACGAACCCACTGCCTGGGCCACGAAGAGAGAGAGAGAGAGAGAGAGAGAGAGAGAGAGAGAGAGAGAGAGAGAGAGAGAGAGAGAGAGAGAGAGAGAGAGAGAGAGAGCAACTCTAACACTGCATAGTTCAGGGACAATTGTATGAAGTACAGTTTTTAGGAAGTAGTGTGAAGTGCAGTGCTTTTGCCTTGCAGCACTACTGCCAGCGTTTGTCGGGAAGCTGGTGCATCAGTTGGCTAGCTAGCTTGCTGTTTCATGGGCCTGCCAGGTGCATTGGTAGGCTTGCTGCCTGCCTTCTGCCTACTCGCCGACTTTGCTCTGCTAACGACTGATGTATTGAGGGCGATGCGTACCACACCCAGTCGTGGGCTAGACATCAGCTCGATCGCGAAATTGCATTGGCCGTCGGTGTTCTCCTTCGGCAGCTGCTCAGCACTCAGGAGCTGAACGCGTGGATACGTCACTTGTATGGGTCGTGGCCCGACATTGCTTCAAGCGACGCCGAGGAAGTGGATGCAGTCCTGTCGGCCAGCCCCATTGCGAATGCACTCGATGCCGAAGCAGTGGTTGATCAGATGGGAGTGGTGACTAAGGTAGGCAGTGCTTGCTGCCACCGCCTAGCCTTGCCATCTCGTATGAGTGCTTGCCCAAGCATGATGCTTCACTTGCCTGCAGCTGTATGCAATTTCTTCTCTGGCATCGAGTTGTCAAACGCTGAGTAGAGATTCAGTTATTTTAGGGCGACATACAAAAGGCGTTAGTTATCTTATTAATATTTTATTATATTATAATACTATTAGTGAGTCAGGAGCATCTGCCCAGTTTCCTTATGGTGGTGACGTATGCTACCAGGAGGGCTGAGGGACTTTTCTGTGACCCACCATCCTGTCGAGTCGGATCGTTGATCGGTGGTCGTTGGTAGGTAGCATCGTTGATCGAGCAGCATCTTAGCAGCCTAGTTGAATCTGCCGAAACGCAGTTCCGTGAAAACGTAGCATTTTGATAGGGAACAAGCTGTTAGACCTATTATGCAGTGGTCCCCCCTCACTGTCATCAGACGCCCCCAGGCGCCAGTGCGCTGGCTATCTCTTTCGTTGGTACTTTGACATAATTTAGCCTTCCACTGGTTGATTACCTGGCTCTCCTGCTGCTGCTGGGCTTCAGCTGTGTGTGCCCTTGAGTGCTCTCCAAAGTTGGCCTGCCCTGATGGCCTGTTCCACCTGTTTGTTATGAAAGTGGAGCCGTGTGGTCATGTGCTTTGATTACCATATATGCATGAGCTTACATGACGTCACCAGCCTGCAGTCCTCGACACGTTGTCCTTCATAGCGACACCAGTTTCTTCTCATGCAGGCTCTGTGTGCATCGTCGTGTATTCCAGGTTCATAGAAGGCGTCCATCAGCTTAGCTTGCCTCTCACGACCTCTCACTGCATTTGAAGTGGGCAGGTCTGCTTGCTTACAGGTCACACTGCTGTCCGGGCTCTTTTGGTGAAGTCGAGCTTCGAGCCCCACCACCCGGGAATTGCGCTTATATACCGAGGAGAGGCCGGGCTGCTGGGTCGCCGGCAGCAGCCGAAGCTACGACAGCATCCGCTAGCACTGGGACGGGCCACTAACTGCGGCTGGTGTTAGCAAAAGCATGCGATGTGCCCCCCAAGCGTGCGTTTTTTTTACTTTTGGAGATGGCTTGTATTGATGTGCTGTACATACTCACTGCCGCTAGGCCATTCGAGAAGGCCACTAGGCACGCTTGTGGACAGTGGCACGGAGCCAGGGGACCAGGTGGCAGCATTTGCTGCCCTCTCCCTATTGGGCCAGGGACATTGGCGGCCCCTTAGTCCTACCCCAGGCAGTCACCAACGACGAAATTATGCCATACTTCGACTCAATGAGCAACTGCCGAGTTCGTATCGAATAAAAACTTAGATTGTGTCCTGTAATTTTTCATTACTTGCAGGTTTGCCCCCTTTGCCTTGCATGGCAATCTTGCCAGTTTGCCCACCCGCACCGACTTCAAAATCTGGTGTGTTTTGCCCCCCTCGATGAAAGTCCTGGCTTCGCCTTTGCTCATGGACCGCACGTGTAGGTCTTGCACGGCTGGCATGCATATCCAGGGCTAGGAAGTCAAATGTCTGTCCACCGTGCTCCCAGGATCTCAAGTGGAGCCATACTTGCAAGTATGCATTTAAGAGGGTGCCAGGGCTCAAGTGCTGTGTGCGCCCACACAGGTGCGCACACTGCATGCTGGTCAGGATATTTGGAGTGCAGAAAGCGCTGTATGAATAGAAGTCTCGCCAAAGCGTCGTGCCTCGACCTTTTGATAGCCCCCCAGTGTGCCGCTGGGCCTCTCGGTTGCCTTGACTGCCCCGGGAAGACAACTTTCTCAAGCTTTAGCCATAGCTGCAAGTATAAGCTAAGCATGCACGTAAGCAAATCCGTTCGTAAGGAGTTCTATCTGTTTTCAATGGAGGAATCAGAGTAAATTTATACTCATTTCACTTTGAAAGCAATGACATATGTGGAGCATTGGAAAAAGGAAGAGATATAGATCGAAGCGTTTTCCAGCTCCTCTTCAAATATGATTCCGTGCGTCTCTGTGGGGTATTCATTTTTTGTGTGCATTCTGTGGAGACTGCCCTCCAAATCACGACGAATACAACTGGCTGGCAGTCATTTTTTTTCAATGATCAACTCCCTGTACGAAATATCCGTTCTAGAGTATTATTTGTGTGTACGTTTATTGTGGCAAGATCTTTGGTTCCACATTCCGTGGTGGTGGGAGGCTTTTGCCAAACAATAGCTCACTGGGAGCCATTAGCAGCCTATTAGTCACGCCATTGGACGCCCAATGCAGCAGGGTATACTGAAAAGTGAAGGCAGCAGACATTGTCCGTATCCAAGTGCATCGGTATGTAAATACGCAATGTCCTTCTAGAGTATTATTTGTGTGTACGTTTATTGTGGCAAGATCTTTGGTTCCACATTCCCTGGTAGTGGGAGGCTTTTGCCAAACAATAGCTCACTGGGAGCCATTAGCAGCCTATTAGTCATGCCATTGGACGCCCAATGCAGCAGGGTATACTGAAAAGTGAAGGCAGCAGACATTGTCCGTATCCAAGTGCATCGGTATGTAAATTTGCCTCGTGAAAACAGAGCACCACTGTATCCATGAAATAAGCAGCTCGCTTGCCTGCTCTGTGCGCAGCTGCGTGTAGGCAGGGCCTCCTTGTACTCTATACGGCCACTTACTATAGTAATAATAATAAGAATAATGCATTTGTATGGTACCCTCAAGAGAACTAAGTCTTTTTCTAGGCACTTTACACATATGCTGCAAAGGAAGCAGCATGTCAGTATGGTTAGTGGTAGCATCCACAGTGTCAGCACGCACAAGCACCCACAGGACAATTCACTAAGGACCCAGCAAATGCTGTTCGGAAAAGAAGCATGTTTCTTTTTTAGCTTCTTTTAAATGTTGGCAAGTTAAGGGATGTCGTGGCATCAGCCCGAAGTGAATTCCAGGCTTTGGGAGCAAACCAACTAAAGGCTAGTTTCCAAAGGATTTAAGGTGTTTTCTAGGGACAAGCTAAAAGACAAGTAAGGAGAGCTAGTGGTGCCATGCCCAGCCTGATTATGAGCTAGAGATCGAATGGATCTAACAGTGAGTGAGAAAATCTTGATTTCGATGCACTGCTTGATGGTGAGGCAGTGCTGGTCGGCAAGCAGTGGTGTGATGTGGCAACTTCGATGCTAACGACAGACAAGCCTAGCTCCACAGAGTTTTGCAACAACTGCAAGTGCCTGATTGCATAAGGCAAAAGACCTGCAAGTGGTGAGTCAAGCCGAAGTCGAGATAGGATGTGACGATTGCGTGTACTACCAACTTGCATGTGTCAAAGCAGGCCAGACTAGATTGTGCCAGGGGGTGCCAGTGTCTTCTGCTGAGGATGTGTTGGTGAGTTTGGTGGTTGTCGGGAGCAAGCTGTAGCCACGGCTGTGGTAAGGCCCTGCCCTCCTTAGGCTTGCGGTTGCCATTGCTCTGACTCATCACGAAGTGGATGTGGTGGGTGGCTGGGTGGATGAGCAGTGCTTGAAGATGGCGCTCCAATCGGCAGCTCACTCTGTGACTCCACCACAACTAGCCATAGGGAATTCTGGTTAAGCTTGGCATGTGGGCTGCTAGTTGAACTTGCCGGTTGTCTATCTAGATAATAAACTCCAGTTTGCCGACTACATCCCTACATCCCTAAGTGGTAGCGTACTTGATATTGGAGTTGTCTCTAAAGACATTAGATCGCCATACTGGTACACACCGATGCTACTCAAGTACTTTAGCATACTTGCCTAAAGTGTGATACCTTGCTTGTCATTACCTCTAAGTTATTGCTTCCCTTTCAGGCAGTGGTAAAGCATCTCATTAAAGATGTGGTTCTCTTAGGTTTCTGTACAAATGACCTGCTATTGTTATTATTTTAGTATCTCATGATACCCACTGTGTTTTGTCACTTTTTTTGCTTTTTTTGCCCATTCATTGTTTGTACTACTCTATGCAATTCCTTGCACTTCAGATGGATAGCTGAGGGTATGATGCTGCTTGCCTGCCAGCGGTGAAGGGAGTGGCCGAAACTCCCGCATGCAGATGATGACCGGTGCTATCAGCAGGGCTAGCCTGCGTCTGACTGCTAGAGCTTCTTGGGGTTTTGCTTCGCTTGCACAGCTTTCTACTTTCAACTGCAGACGCCCAGACCAGCAGCATTGGCCGTGACATTACCCGGGAAGGCGCTCCAGTTCATTTTTTTGTTGCATCGATTTTCTATCATCGCACGAGGTGTGCCGTGATGCACATGTAGCTGGTCAGCACAAAGGATGCCTTAACGATTACCACCCGGCCTGGATTTAATGCCCTGCATGCTGCTGCTGCTGCAGCTTCTGCTGCAACTTCTGCTGCAACCGCCACCTGTTCTCTTACCCTGTCGACAGCACGTCTGTTGGCTTGTGCACGTGCACAAACATGCACTTGCTCACATGCATGCCCACGCAGGCACGTTCGCATGCCCGTGGGCTGGTACACTGACTTCTTTAACTCGACCTTGGGCAATGGGTTAAAGCACTTGAACAAATTTGGTGTTGGAGGATCACACCGACCCCAGCCCATCCCACCAACAACCGTGCCTCTAGTACTTGATGGCCCCCCCTCCCTCCGGGAGCCATCGTCCATCCCACTGGTCTACCCAGCTGATGGTACCCGGAGCAGCGATGGGTAACATTGTCTTGGGTTTTGTGGTCTGCTTAAGGGCAAAGTATTGATGATGAATGAGGGAATTAGGAGAGGGACTGTGCCACTGGCCTGTGTCGACTTACGATTGGCTTGAGTCCAAGTGGACTCTGTGCTCCAGTGCTGCCAGTAGTCATTCCAGACAATGACACTGACAGAGCTGGTAAGCAATTGCAGCTGCCGTGGCTTCCTTCTATTCCTATGCCCCTCCTCCACATTGAGTAGCGAATTAGCTGCCTCTCCTCGTGCCACCAGGTTCTTGCAGGAAGTAAGGAGCGCAGGTCTCGTCGCATGGGCGTCGCTGGCCAGAGTAGCCAGTGAAGCCCATGCGGCACATCTTGTGGCTGCAAGAGACTGGCGGAGGCAACCCAGCAGCCGTGGCAGCCTGCCGAGGCCCGGCTCCGGCCTCGAGAGTCACTAGGGCGTGGGGTGCGGCTAGCAGACCGACGGCACCTCAGCTGGCCTTGGCCTTGCTCTGTCGTTGGACGTTGCTCCGATGCGCTGCTGCCGCCGCAGGCTGGCTGTCTGGCGGCGCGGCATGACCAATAAGCTCTCGTTATCCTGAAGGACATCGCATCGCCGAGTGGCGAGGCAGCGGTCGCCTCAGAAAGGAGGGGCGCTGCGATGGTCAGCAGCTACAGCAGCGACTGCGTGGAGCGACTGTGCGGCCACACCACCGCCACCTCCATCGTACACTCGGCTTCGACCGGGGCCGCACTGTCGGCCGTGGCCGGTCAGGCCGGCGGCCAGTCGATGCTGCTCAGCAGGGAGACTGCTGCCAGCGAGCCATCGCTGCTCCGGTCCGGCCTGGGCGGCCAGCAGCGTCCGACCGGCCAACGCCAGGGCGGCACCGGCGGCCAGTCGACCGACGAATCAGACACGACCGAGGACGACGCCGGTGCAGCCGAGTCGGCTGCTGCCGCCGAGGAGCCGGAGAGCGAGGCCGGTGAGTAGAGCACCACGCAGCGATTTGTGAAGGTGTTCTCTTTTCGTGAGCGTCAGGCACGTCGGCGGCAGTGGGCGGTGGCGGCGGCGGCCGAGTGTCTGCACTTGCAGTGCTGGTCCGAGAGAAATTCGGCACTGAGCAGTCACTGCGCACTGAGCTGGCCAGAGGGGGGGGGGTAGGAGGCGCTGCAGGTAGGTGGCGCTGCAGGCTGCACAGCATCGCACTCCTCTTGGCTGTACGCCCCCACTGCGTGCCCAGTCAGGCCTGAGCCTGAGTTCACTCACCCTGCTGCTGCTGCTGCACCACGCTCTAGTAAAAACTAGAGCGAACGGCAGCCAGACGTGTTGCCAGCCGACACCCTGGTTTGGCCCAGGTTTGGTAAGATGCTCGCTTGCCTCTGACTATCTGTAGCTGTGCGTGGGCGACGATGAGGTCATCACGTTGTCCCTGCTCATCCCTTTTCTGTTGCTCTGACCGTGTTAATTGTTGCCGGGTTTGACCGTATCGCGATCGTCTTGCTGCCGATGCTGGCACCAGCGCCGCCATGATCTGCGATGGCGTCACGCAGCCGTCTGTCGCTAGCTCGCAGTGTGAGGGTGCGGAGGCGCTGAGCAGGCGTCTGCTTGCCCCTCGTTGCAGTCTTGACGATGGCCGTGTCCTGCTCGTGGCACCAGCACACTGGGCGGGTGATGGTCGACGACGAGTACAGCATTTCCGCTCAGGAGCTGCTCACGATGCTGTTCAGCGACAGCGACTTCATGAAGAGATTTCTGAGCTCGAGAAAAACGACCGGTGCGTATTGCAGCACTGCAGCATCGCGGCAGACCTCGGAGATGCAGGCTGCATCCATCGAAATTCAGTGAGAAAGTCTAGGGACTCTTAGTGAGCCGAGTGTTGGGCTCTCGACTGCTCCGACCGATCGGTCAGCTTGTGCTAAACAGCGCTAAAGCTATGCACGCCCGTGGCAGCAGTTGGACCTGCCTGTACCGGCAGCCCCATGCAACGTGACCAGCAGTCTGGCGCTTTGGTGGCAGCCTCTGCATGGCATGCGGCCTGCCCAAAGAAATATGCCTTTTTATGAGGCTTTTTATTGCCTCACATTCAGATCAGATTGAAGAGAAGTTGGTAAGTATCCTGCCTTCTACCTGGTCGCTTCAATTGAGATGCTTGATTGACCGCATTCTTAGTACCTGCTCACAAAGTAAAGTTAGGGTTCTGCTTATCATATATTATATATAGGGTTAAATGCTTATTCAGCTGCCTCATTTATGAAGCGGCAAAAGAGCTGTAGCAGCTGTCACTCCCTCTTTCTGTGGACAGTAAAGGATTGCCCGCTGCAGTACTTGAACCCACGAACTGGATTATGGAGTGCAAGTGCCTTATCCATGGGCTATGAGCCTGGGCTGCTGCTGAGTAGAACGACTTGTGTGATTCTCTTGATCTCCGTCTGCTACTCCACAAAGACTATATGGGTGTTACGAAGTTTTTTTTTGTATAGCACACTGAAAGCCTTTCGGTACGCATTCGGTAGCCAACAGACTTCCTCTCATGCAACAAAGAGAAGGCGAGAAGCATATCTGAGTCAGGAGAGCAGTTGAGGTAGTGAGTAGCATGGAATGAGCACCGTAGTGTTATCTCCTCTCCCCATTTCGATGACATAGCCACTAGGAATCTGGAAGATTAGTAGCTAGTAGCAATTGGCATCGTGTGGGTAGGAAAGTCGGCCGTGCATAGCTTTGGCCGAGCCAGACATCGCCTAAGCTGCAAGCCGTGGAGCTGAGACTGGTAGTCACTGGCATGAGCTAAGGGCGCTGTCTGATTGATGGACAGTAAGTGCATCCGGCTGCAAGCTCTGAAACCTCACGTCTGGCAGTGGTGGTGGCTGCAATATAACCTAAAGATTCTGTTGGGTGGCTAATGGTCGCTATGGGTTTTGGGTGGTCAAAAGCAGTTTGATGCAGTGCCAAAGTTTTCCCGTATATGTCCGTGCTCAAGCTGAAAAGAGTTGTTGGCAGTTTTTCAGCAACTATTGGGGAGTTGTATTCTACTCGTAAGTCCTCCCTTTGGGAGGATATGGGTCATATCACCAAACTTGGAAGATTTGACATGTCAATCTTTTGTATTTACCCATGGAACTTATCAGCTTGTTAGCATTATGCAAAATGAAAAGGTTTAAAAGAGTTAACAAGATTCAACAGCCTCATTTATGTAGTGGCAGAAAAAAAAGCTGCTAATGCTATCACAACAGTTCAGCAGTGGGGCGATGCTTCATCGCCCCACTGCAGAACTCGAACCCATGAACCCACGGTTGTGAAGAGCGAGCATCTTACCTCATGGGCGAAGATCTATGTAATGACCCTGGGTCTGAGCCCAAGCTTAAGGTACTTGCCCTTTAGACCAAGGTCGTGAGTTCGAGCCCAGCAGTGGGTGATGCTTCATTGCCCACTGCAAGCTGTGGGGATAGCAATAACGGCTCTTCTGCCACTGTATAAATGAGGCTGTTTAATCAGCTAACCTTGTAACCTTGGTAATTTGAACATGTCGGCCAAACCAGGGATTTTTCATGGGGTCGGTGAGTCTACAGCTGCTTAGATGACTTTGTTGCAGTGCAAACAATGTGGTCGTCTTGCAAGCAGGCTGTTTGTGGAAATATGCTATGAAATAGCTCCGTGAACTGCCAAACTGGACTGACTACCATTAAACAACGTTTTATTTTATTTAACTTGATGTCTACTGTGTATAGCAGGTTCATGCTGTGGCAGAGCCAGGGGCAAGCCATGCAGACTGCCATAAAGGCTGTGGACATTAAATGTAAGTCTTTTGTTCGACACGTGAGTCGCTGATGCTCATAGTTTTGAATGTAAATGACATTGCCAGTCTTCACCACTGTGGCCATTCTTCTTCAACGAAATAAAAAAAGTAGTGTATTTGTATAGCACCCTCAGAGAACTGTATCTTTTTCTAAGTACATAACATTATTTTATATTACATTTACATATTATATTCTAGGCGCTTCAAATTACATTACATGCTGCCACTAACCGTATTAGCATGCTGCCACTGTGCATGTTACCTCTAACCATGTTATGTTTGTTGTTCATTGCGCATGACACCACTAACCATTCTATTATGCTTCCTTTACAACAAATGTAAAGTGCCTAGAACGAGATCGATTTCTCTGAGGATACTATAACAAATGTATTATTATTATTATTATTATTATTATTATTTACTTCATGTTCATGTGCTGCCTACTACACGAATATGTCCACAAGCATTGATGGTCACCCCATACAGCTCTGTCCACTCAGCTCCCTTGTTTCGTCGGCAGTCGATCTGCAGTAGCCGCGACTATGTTAGCTCTAACGGCCACGGCTACTTCTTGCGCTGTAGACGTCGTCGTTGCCCCATGGCCGGCCAAGCCTGACGGCAGTGGAAATAAGCAGCGGACGAACACGTACACGATCGCGCTGAATGCGCCGATCGGACCTAAGAGCACTCCAGCCACCGAGATCCAGGTAAATGCGCTGGCCAGTACTCACCTTGCTCCCTACTCTCGGCATGTCTCGTCTGTCTCTCATTCGGAGACCCCCTGTTGCTCCGCGTCGTATGTCTGTCCTTCTCTTCTGCTTATGCATTTTGCATTGAGGTGAAAGCAAAAAGATATGGTAAGCTGATCAAACGGCCTCATTTCTTTATCGACAGAAGAGCCTTGGCGGCTATCACCCCAATTGCAGTGTGCAACAAAGCCCGCTGCAGGACTCGAATCCAAGACCAGGAGTTGTGATTTGCGAGCACTTTGCCAGTGGACAGTGCTTCCCCAGCCACACACGAGACTTGTCTACAGCAAGAAGTGGGAGTGCATGCACGTGTATCTGCTCGCTGTGCAATGGAAGTTGCCAACACAGATTAACTCGGGGTATCTGGGTGTCTCAGGAGACTTGGTGTGGGTGCTTTACCCATTTCCCCCTCCCTAGTTTTGATGGCTTTACTACTTTGCTTGGCACTCATTACTGATGAGACACCTCCAGACAGCACCAGTGCCGAAGCTTGATCGAACAAGCTCAGTTTGACAGCCAGTTCTATTGAATGATACTAATACTACTGCTGCTACTGCTAGTATATAATAATAATTGTTTCTTTTATAGCTCCCTAAGAGAACTAAATCTATCCAGATGCTTCACATCTTGCTTCAAGAGACTATCTTGCTTAGACTGCCTATAAAAGCAAGCTTAGAGCCAGCATGTTAAAGCAGGCAAGAAGGCGCTCAGGGTCTGCGGTTAGTAGGAGCTTAGGCCAATTATTATGCCAGCACACCTAAAGTTCATCGAAAGATTAAGAGAGAGCATAGCAGAAGGAGATGCCTCTTAAACGATGCAAAGCCTCTTAGGTGTGATGTCTGTCTGCTGATTCAGCCCCAGACTGTACCTGTTCTGGTCAGCTTTCCCTTTGCCCCAGTGAACTTATCTTTGTTTTTTTTTTCTGCAGTGCTTTGCATGTGTCAATGTGTATGATGCAGTGCATTCTAGCTTACCGGTGGCCACGAGTGTCTAGGTTTGCTTTAGCATGCTACAGGCCTGTACATGAAACTTGTATGCTTTTGCATGCTTGACATCGTGCAAGTCACTAGCCTGTGGATATTGATTCTCCTTCGGCCAGTAGTGAAGCACCTGTGTAGAGATTACCTTCTCTTAGATGACCTTTATACAGACGACCTTTGATTATTCTTGTTACAATGTAAGTCGTTGCAGGTACTGATCAAAGCTGGAAGCAAGTGCTAGAATCCATGTCTCATGCTCAGAATGCATTTGGTCTCAGCGTTCGGCGCTATGTATGTGTTCCACCTTACCATGCATGCCGTGCTACTTTTGTAAATCACCGATAAGTCAGCTTGAAACACTGAACTTGTTGGATCGTTTTCTTTTGCCATGGATCAGAACAAGTTAGTTAAAAACGAAGGGCGCCACAATTGGGGAATCCCCTCTCTGATACAATTGAGACATCCCTCGGATGCAATTGGGGCACCGGCCCCCCTCCCCCTGGATGCAATTGGGGCGACCCTCGGATGTTGACCTCTCTCGGCTGCTGATGCTGAGAACTATTTATCGAACCAGGTCGAGTGAGCTCTTTGTAATGTCTTTGTCCTGCATGCTATATGTAGCCTTTTTTCGCCCTGCAGACAATGTATAAGGAGTGCGTGCCAGGCACATACTACTGCATTGATTGCAAGTGCCTCAATTCGCCTGATCTACCTTACGGCGAGAACTTTTACGTTCTAAACAAGTATTGCATACTGCGACTCGGCAAGAACCAGTCGCGGCTGGTCGTACATTCGGAGACGGTCTACATAAAGTCCGTGTTCATGATGATACGAAGTGAGTCCATCCCCTTCCAAGCAGTGTTATTCCTTGCCAACGAAGTGCTGTCGATGGCTGGCTAGGTTGCGCATTGCTTGCACCAACAACTACTTGTGCCTTGCCTCGTTGTTTGCATCAAGCTTGGGTGTCATGCTCTCTGCATGAGACAACCGTTGCTTTGCAGGTATTATAGATAAGAACGTTAGCAACGGTGTGACGAGCTACTTCGTTCCCTTAAGTAAGTATTTTCATTATTAAAGTCAGGTGACTTGATCCGTGTATGTGCTGTCTCTGCATTCTTGCGAGAGTGCAGCTCTGCTGCGCCCCGGTGAATGCGCACTGCTCTGCATCCGGTAGCCCGTGCATTGCAGAACAAGCGCTGCGTGAGGAATCAGACGAGCGCAAACGCACAGCTCCCACAGTCGTGCCAAAGAAAACCGTCCGAAGGAGGCGACGCGCCAACACCCCACCAGGTGCTGCAGCCGCCGCCACTGTAGCCCCTCCTGGGAGAAAGATTAGCGTGCCTACCGCTGGGCGCAGCGCCTACGCGATCGGTAAGTTGCAAGCCGGAAGCAATTGTAGCATTTTGCATTCGTCCTTTTTTCGAACAACTTTTCAGAGGTAACGCACAAGAAAATTCTTAATAGCTTGGAAGTAAATGCTTCTTTGCATTCTGGCTTTAATGCACGGCCCCATCGCTGTATCGTCCAAAAGCATGTCCACAGACTTAAGAAGGTGGCACCAGACTCCCGTGTGCTTGCGATCAGTAGTGATATTGGTAGTGTCAAAGAATCAAGATGACCACACACATTTGGTCTGAGCTGCAGATATGAGTGGTTGCATAACTCATTGCTGCAGAGAGCTTGACAGGGGCAGAGCCGCTGCATTGCTGAGGCATGACTTCCTGTCTTGGCTTTGTGCTGGCAATGTGCCTCGGCTACCGTAAAAAAAAGAAAGCAATGTATGTAAACATTTCATAGCCGCTGGTATGGATGTGCATTTGCTTCTTGTTCTTCGGGTAGATGCAATCACTGCTAGACAGGAAGACCCAGTCGCTTGTGCGCACCGTGCAGCCGTGCTCGAATGTGCTTTTATTTAGTGAGGGTGTATTCTGGTTTTGTTCAGCAGCCAATCCAGAAGTCAGCCTGCTGCCAGTGCTGCCACCGCCGGCGGTGATGAGCAGGCACACGGAGCTGCTCACGTTCGCCATACTTCTGCTCTTAATAGCGTTCAATGCATTCCTGTTCTATAAGTTGTGGTCGCTCGAGGCGAGCATGCTGCCCGCCTGTGACGCGTCCTACGATCACCTGTCTTATTCTAATGGGTAAGGGCTGAGAGGCTGCTTTGCCCTGCTGGCGTGCTCTCTTGGGCTCAGGCACGGGATCGCTCGCAGGTCATCACGCCGTGACCGTTGCTACTTGGCAGGTGCGAGCTGTCGCCTCAGCAGCTGGTGCACAGCATGCAGCAGCAGCGCGATGCGCACAGCCACGAGGTGGAGCGCTGGCAGCTCCTGCTTGAGGCATCGAAAAAGTACATTGACGAGGTAAGGGGTGGCGCCTTTGCGTGATTCCTCTTGGGACGAGCGCACACGAGGCATTGCAAGGATTAACCCGAAGAGACTGGCCAGACGCGACTTTCCCAGATGCGGCTAAGCGTAAGAAGGCCATCGACGCCTCTCGGATGCCCTTGGGCCACCTGAACCAGCCAGCCCCCTCGGTCCAGGGGAGTGGGGTTTTAGCGTCCTGTCCTTATGCTCGTGTGTCATGTCAACCAGCGATGATCAGGCTGATCGTGGCACGTGACTTGGCGCACGGCACGCGATCGCCGCAGCCTACACAGGACAGGGCTTGGCACCTCAAACAGTACGTTGCCGCTGCTGCCGAAGCTATGGATGTGCGACTGATTGGAGCTTGCTTATCCAGGGAAAGAGAGATCTACAGTATCTTGCCAGCAGTCATTCATTGACAGCTGGACTCCACTCGTCAGGAGCATGTGGGGTCGTTCTTTTGGGGTAGGTGGCAGTGTTGCTGTGCCTAGGCTCTGTGGGATGTGCCACTGCCAGCCAATCAATGCAAAGAAATCGGCAACCAATGGGACTTGCAGTGACTCTTGCCGAATATGCCGACTCCCAAAAGAAAGCAGTATGGCTAAGAGAGGCTTCAGTAGCGTCCTTTGCTTAAATCCTGCTCAGATGTCTATGATTCACTTTGACGCAGCTTGCAAGAATGCGGTTTTTCAAAACGGACCTGGGTTGTAAAAAACGGTAGCTAAGAAGATCCGTGCTTGTGCACCTTGGATCGTAAATACCTAGTGGTATGCTGTAATTTGGGTCCCGGTGTGCTAATATTGCTGTCATTTTCAGTGGTTTACTTCTCGGCTATATTTAGCAAAACCTATGCTAACTGTTGTCGGAGGCGACAGAAGTACTTCGGCCGTCCATAATAATAATAACGCAACATTTGATTTAGCACCCTCAGGGAACCCAATCTCATTCTAGGCGCTTTACATTTGCTGCAAACAAAGCACGATCGAATGGTTAGTAGTAGCATGCTAGATAAACAACAAGAATAACATGGTTAGGGATGGCATTCGCAAGGTCAGCGTGATAATATGGTCAGTGGCAGCATGTACAGTGTCAGCAAGCATAAGCACGTAAAGGTCGAATCACGGGGACCCACTAAATGTTGTGCTAAGTAGATGCATTTTTAGTTTTTTTTTTAACGTGGACAAGTCAAGAGATGTCGGAGGCAAGTTAGAAGTGAATTCCAGTCTTTGGGGCATACGAACTAAAGGCACGATCTCCAAAGGATTTGAGGTTTGTACGAGGTATAGGTAAATGATTAGATTCCGAAAAGTGGGTGATACGATGCCTGGTGGGGGAGTAGATCTGATAAGTAGGCTGGAGCCAAAGAATAAATGGACATAAAATGCTCACGACAGACGAGCCTAGCTGCAGAGTTGTGCACCAGCTGTAAGCGCCTTAGTGCACCGGCCGATAGACCAGCAAGCAGTGAGTTACAGAAGTCAAGACGGGATGTCACAAATGTATGGACCAATTTAGATGTGGTATCCCTGTCTAAACAAGCCTGAATTTCAGCAATGTTGTGTAGCCGAAATTAGGCAGACTTGACCGTGGAGCTGATGTGGTCGTCTAATGAAAGGTCACTTTGGAACATGTCACCTAGATTTCCTGCAGATTCAACAGATCTGCTGTCGGTCTTACACTTGCTTGCCCAAGAGCAAGACTGAGCCAGTCAGTTTTGTCACCAATGCCTATGAAAAATTCATCCCTTGATTGTGCTAGATACAAAGATAATGTGCTTTTGTGCATTTTCGATACACCCTGCTTGCAACCAGTGCCGCTGCAAATGCAGCACTGGTTGTGTTGCAGACCACCTGTAGCCCTTAATGCAGCTATTGCTTCTGCTTTTCTGCGTGTAGCGTTCCTGTTTCTCATTCTCTTGATTCCTTTGCTCTCTTCCCACTTCTGTTGCTGCTAGCTATGAGATACGTCTGCCTGATTTGCAGCACTCGATCGGTACCTAGCGCTCCATCTACCCCCCCTCCCCCCCCGAGTCCTAATCTCGTGTCGGTGTCTGATGTGGTGGCTATGTCGTTCGTCGTCTGGCTTTACTGCGGCTTCACTGCGTAGCCTTGGCCAGCCCGTGTATTTTCTGCTTACTGAGCAGTGACATGCCTGCCTGGCCAACATCAATCTCTTGCTCACTATGTTCTTGCAGCTGAAATCGACAATAGAATCGCTAAAGGCTTCATTGAAGGTCTCCGACGGAAGCCAAGGCGATAGCTATCAAGCTACTACTTAAGACTTCGGCGACCTACTATCTTCAAACCCGACGGACGCAATTCTTACCTGACTCGCGTCTTTCGTCTGTTACTCACCAGTTCTTCGTTCTGCCTCCTCCAAGCTGGCTGTGCCGGATGTATAACCTTGTAATTACTTCTTCCTCTCTTATGAAGACGTCGTGGTGCTCACACATGGCTGCCGGTGCAGGCAACGATCATTGTCAAAGTCATGGCCACCACTGGCATTGATCTCGTTGTCTTCGTGGCCCTCTGCAAAAATGTCCATTTGAGAAATGACTGTCACATGCATGATTTTGTGCCGACGTGCCCACCGCCGTGGACCTGCAGTCGTCCGACCCTCCTCAGTCATGAGCCTCATGCTCCTCCTGATTATTTTTTGTCGTGCTGATGTCACCCGTCCTTTAGTACAGGGCTGTGCACTAGTGTCACGGTACCCAAGCAAGCATGCAATCGCGGCCGCTATGCTCTGTGCTCCACAGGGAATCGCGACACTTCTGTTAATGCACAACATAGGGGGCGTGTCACGATCTGCCACTTCTTCTGTGAAGAGGTGAAGAGGCGGCTGCACAACGATTGAGCCCCAGACTTAACTCGTTCGAGCAGCATCACAATGCTGCTCGAAGTGTGCAGCCTACTTGACAAGCATGATGCGCTGCACGTGCACACAAACCGTACTTTCACGTTGATTATAAAAAATACACGAGCTGAGACGCAAATCCAAATTAACCGAAGTTATTGTACTTGCGTGACATGCCATCCATCACAAACTGAGCAAGTGCTGCTGTTAGTGGAACCACGAACAACTGTCGTGGTGATGCTAAACAATATAATTTCTGTTCTTGGATAGCGAGCCTTATTTTCCAAGATCCTATGCCTTGAAAATACAGACAACATCGTTAGTCCTTGCGAGCTTTTGTAACAAGTACAGGCATGCATTAGATATTTATATATTTCCGATTTAAAACTGACGCATTCGCTGTGTGAAATCTTATGCATCACATTAATTCTGATGAAAACAAACCAAACGTAATCCATACATCTGTACTGAAGTTGTGCATACGCCGTAACAGAGTAATTAGACGAGAATAGATTTTCAAAATTTACGACTACTGGATTACTTTGACGCACCAGCCCGCAATTGTAGTCTCCTAACAGGCTCTCATCCTACTGCCCTCGGCAGTGGTGTTCCAAGTCTGCTAAATCCTGGTGGGAGGGCTGGCCTTTCTCCTCCACGTATGCACTCGCAATCCTCTTTAGCTTTTGAAGTTTGCTGCTGCTGCCGCTGTAACCGTCGCAGCAGCTGCTACTACTAATAGGGCAGAGTTCACTTACACTGTTAAAGGAAAGTGGACACCTTCGAAAAACGTTTAAAAATCGACCTTTCTCCAACGCCGAATTTGTGCGTTTACGAATGAACATTAGTAGGTTTATAGCGTATCCCCGTTGCTCTGCTGTTGCTCGTCTTTCTGCTGCTGCTGCAACTCGGCTGTTGCTGCTCTGCTGCTGTTGCTGCTTTGTTGGTGGTGCTCTATCTGCTACTCTGCTGCTGCCGATCTGTTGCCGCTACCTAGTGCTTCTGCTGCTACTGCTGCTGCTGTTGCTACTCTGTTAGTGCAGCCCTATCTGCTGCTCTGCTGCTGCTGCTGCTGCTTGAGCGAGCTCCGAGCACTGAAGCCTAAAGGCTCACCTGCCCACATGCATGCAAAGTTCTCATGCAGTGACAGCTGCAGCTACCTCCCGCCTAGCTCGTCGAGCCTCAGCAGCTGCTTCCGGTGTTTCTTCCGGTACAATAATGGATGCTGCTGATGACGATTGTACTGCAGACATCGTTGAATCCATCGACGATCGACTGCTCGGTGTTCGTGGCACGTTTTACCTCAACTCTTTACCTCGGCAGCAGCTGGCTGAATAAAATGTAATGCATCAATATGCAACAATAAATAATAATAATAATGCAACAATCAATCTCCAGTATGTAAAACGAGAAGGTTGGACCTTCTCACACCGCAAGATGGTGCACTTCCATCAAACGGCAAGATGGAGCAGCGTTGTCTTCTGTAAAGGAACTAGTATGACTCTGATTATGAGTCCACAGGCAGTGAGTTACTCATAGCTTATGAAACCGCTTTTCTAATTTGATCGCCCAATTATGTCCTGAGTTTTGCGTTTTCTGTAGCAGCTGAGTCGTATGTTCTTTCCTTGAGAGCCCACATGAGGTCAGAATAGCGTATGGCTAGCTTGTATGTATGTATGTATAGTGCATGTATAATGCATGTATTTTGTGTAACTTGTATGAATGTCGCCTTTCATTCAGCATGACAGCACGATGCCCCATAGAAGAGATTGCAGCTATGCCTGACCGGTCGTTATGCTGACACGCATTAAGCAGCTGTGACCAGAGCTGCTCAGTTTGTGGCTCCTTGCCCTCCTTGCACCACACCTTCCGCATGCATTCACGTTACTACGGAGGCTTGCTCAGGCACGTGAGCAGGGCTATTGATCTGGTTGCTGGTCTATACATGACTGGAAAGAACCTTTTTCTGCTCTCATTCCAACCCGTATATTATTGGGTTAACTTAATAAAGATATTTCCAATACGATAAGCATCGCGTGACACCTGGGGCAATAACTTTGCTCGTTTGCACACCTGTTTGTGTATAGAGTACGCCAGATTTGTCTTCTTTTGCACCAGGAAGACTACGGGTTCAAAGGTCAAAGCTACTAATCTAACTCTCTCGGATGAGAGACCGTCGGAGAAGGCCCTCTGTGGAGTCTCCGGGTTGCGTTTTCCATGGGTCCTTCCTTGGTGTTGTCGGTAATAATGCCAAAATCACGACGGCCTCCATTTTTTATTTACATTTTGGAAACAGGCTCTGAGCAAATGACAATTTGATCCTTTAAACACTTTGAGCTATTTGATCCCAACTCAAGTCACTAATTATGGATTCGTCAGGAGTTTGTGAATTCTATTTTTACTTTTTTAATTATTTTTACTTTATTTTTAAGAAATAGTGATCCAAGAATGTGTGATGAATTAACAAATCAATTATAACATGGCGGAGAAAGAGTCAGAAATAATACTGAAAGAAACTGAAAGTCGAATGATTGAACCACCTCAGTAAAAACGTCTTCTCCAGTGATACAAAAAGGTGGTGCTTCCACAACTGGAATTGGAAGGTGGTTTATACGTAAGAAAACAAGGTAAATGTTTTAAGTACTATTATATAGGGAAATGGATTCGGATGTAGATAAGATATTTCATTTCAAGGATCGAGAACTGCCTGTTGCACCTATCTATAAAACTCAATATTATGAGTATCCTACAGCTGATGGAGCTTAAGAAACCGCAATTAGTCTTTGAGCAAATGTTAGGTTCTTCGTAGAAGCTAGGAACACGGCGTACGTTTTACTATCTGATGCATATCTATTGGTTGGAGGAAGTATAAAGCTATGGAAGAGTCCTACAGCTCACTCATTTGCTCCTTCTGTTAGTGGCACTCATTATCAATCTGATAATAACGGTAATATCTGGTGATAACAGTATTTCATTCGTTAATAACGGAGCTGCTTGGCTTTTCGAGCAAATCTGGATGCGAATTATTGGTGGAGTTGAAGTTGAATCTTATAAAACTGACTATGGAATGACTGTGACTTCTACAGTTAAAGCTATTATATCCTATTAATTGTAATAGAGGTGAAGGCTTGACGTTGTTTTGGAGAAAAGGTGAGAGTATTAGTGAGGGTTAGAATTATCCTCAAGATGCTGGCGGTTTAGGAGTTGCCGTAGTAATAATGCATGCACTAATACTACTAACGACAATACAGGTTGGGTAACGAGAAAAATTGCACTATCCACTCAAGCTCAACCGAATGGATTCTTCAGTGGAGTTCTGCCTTTAAATATGATCACCGGATTCTGCACTGACATGGATAAGATTATTTACAATACAAACATTGAACTCATGGTAAAGAGAGGAGAGTTCGGAGATATAAATGTGTTGCACTTGGCAGCTCCTCCAGCGGCTGCGCCTGTCGTTAACACAATTAGCGATGCTAGAATATTCCCTGACAAGCCTAATTATTTCTAAAGTTAAGGCTAGCGTTTCAATACAAAGATATCTCATAGATAAAACGTAAGAATCATATGGTAGAATTAAACACATTTATAGGAACAGAAGGCGTGAAGTATTACCTAAGAGCTATAACTGACAGCATTCAGCAAACGTATAGACTTAACATTGGAGCGCACGAGGAAAACGTGGAGGTGGCTCATAGTTGCATTTAAAACACGTATAAGTGTCGTAGTCAAACTGCTAATAACGCAGTATTTAATCACGCTAACGTTGAAGGATTACAGTAAGATTTGGAGGTGGAAGTCAACATCCAGAATTGAAGTGCGTAAAAAACCACTTTCCTCGAGCTCAATGTACCTTGTCTTACATGGACTTTACTCAGTTTAGGAAACGGTTCCCAATTGTGATCATAAACATAGCTGGAACCGGAGTCCTTCCAGACTACGTAGCGCTATGCTCTTTCCACGTTATCGGCATTAGAATCGATGAGCAATCGCTAAGAAATACTAACATTCTAGATGTCACTATCAATTATAGGAGTAATCCGATTGCTAATGGACATTAAGTTCACAAAATTATGTATGATCTCTGAAACGGAACTCCATCTCATCATTGCTACTTTCAGCTACATAACATTTCTAAAATTCTGGGTTTTTTAGATAGGGATACCACATCTAAGTTGGTCCATGCATTTGTGAAATCCCGCCGTGACTTCTGTAACTCACTGCTTGCTGGCCTACCGGCATGTGCAGTCAGGCGCTTACAGCTGATGCAAAACTCTGTAGCTAGGCTTGCCTGTCGTGAGCGTCGCAGCTGCCACATCTGACCACTTCTCGCCAACCTGTACTGGCTACCGGTCAAGCAACGGATTAATTTAAAGATTTTGTCGCTCACTTTTAGGTCCCTTTATTTTTTGGCTTCAGCCTACCTATAAGATCTACTCGCCCACCAGGCAAAGCAGCGTACCACGCTTTTCGGAACTTAAATGTTTACCCATATCTCGTACAAACCTCAATTCCTTGGAGACGTTGCAGCTAGTTCGTATGCTCCCAAAGCTTTGAACTCTCTCCCGACTTGCGTCACGACATCCCCCCCCCGACTTGACCAAATTTAAAGAGAAATTTAAAACGCACCTATTTATGATGGCATTTAGTGAGTCACTGCGATTTGTCCTTTATGTGCTTATGCGTGCTGAGCTTGGAACTCACTCCCGACTTGCGTCATGACATCCCCTGACTTGACCAAATTTAAAGAGAAATTAAAAATGCACCTATTTATGACAGCATTTAGTGAGTTATTGTGATTTTTCCTTAATGTGCTTATGCATGCTGACACTGTTGCGTGCTGCCACTAACCACACTTGCATGCTGACCCTGTGCACGTCACCCCTAACCATGCTATTCATGTTGTTTATCAAGCATGATAAACACATGACTCGCCATTCGATCGTGCTTCCTTTACTGCAAATGTAAAGCGCCTAGAAAAATATTGAGTTCTCGGAGGGCGCTTTATCAAGTGTAGTATCAATATTATTATTAAAAAATTGGTAATTGCACGCACGTTGATTCCATGTTGACTTCCGGTTTAGTCATGCTTTTGTAATCGTTTTTATACCACGTTCATTTTATGTGGAAATCGTCAAAACTTCAGATCTCACTTATCATGTTAGTCTTTAGAAAGGTACCCTAAACAGTCATTTAATTTTTGGGCCAATCGCCTCAGTATTTTCTCGACATTTACCTTTAATCCCGATCGTAGGTAACGAATGGATTTCGAAACCATTATATAAAAAATATATGAAAGCCGCTTAAACTGGATTCCGATCGCAATTTAATCGTCCCAACTCGGCCAAAGAGAGTTTTAACGACTAACATACTGAGAAATATACGAGAGCCGCTTAAGCAGGACACCGATCTTGAGCGAACCATTGCAACGCTGGGATAATAAACGGCCGGCGTACGAACGTAATCCTAACTCAATTTCATTCAGAGAAAAAAGCTCCGATAAAAAATAGCAATGAGTCATTCAACATACGAATCTGCACCGCAAAATTTGAGAGCTTTCTAACAAGTTTGACTGACCAGAATCGAACCACGCCACGTGCAGCCACGTAGAAGTCAAAGATAGACATATCATTATCGTATTCTGATCGCTGGCTATTGAGTCAGGCCAGAGCCCGAGACAGATCGAATAATAATAATAATATTAATAATGCACTTGATAAAGCGCCCTCAGAGAACTCAATCTATTTCTAGGCGCTTTACATTTGCTGCAAAGATGAATGCAATTGAATGGTGAGTAATATCATGCTTGGTAAACAACATGATTAATATGGTTAGGGGTGACATGCAAAGGGTCAGCATGCAAATGTGGTTGGTGGCAGCATGCAACGCCTGCAATAGCAAAATGCTGAGCCATCGTACCCATCGAAGCTAGATGCGAAATTGAGGTGACTATTTCAATTCTGTATAGTAAACTTACTCCACAAAGAAAGTCTCAATAAGAGCTGCAGCAGCAAGCTGTAACAAGCACAGTCGACCACACGAAAGTCACAAATACCCGCCAACCGAGAAGAAGGTGTACAGCATGTGCCGAGCACGAGATACTAACAAAAAATTCAAGCCAAAGCCTCGGAGCGTCGAAAAGTAATGCTACTCCCAAAGCACCAAGACCAGGGATCAAACTTTGGGTCTAATAAAGCGTGCCCGATAACGAATTTGCCTTATATCCGACTATCGAGATACGATCATTTGCGATCTTATGGAACTATTAAACAAAAAATCGTAGAAAAGATACCTGCGTCGAGATGAATGCGAGTGCTGGCTACTAGGCCATCCGTCGTAGCGAATGATCGCGTGTCACTCAACTTGGCACTTGGCTATTGTGTTTCACAAACTCGTCTTTCACGTCGCACCCTGGTTAACGCAGAGTTATGATCAAGAGCTTGCCTCACGTTAACTCATCCGTATAAGCCATCCTGAAATGACCCTAATTATGCTGGCTGAATTCAGGTCACGGATTCTTAGATTTAGTTGCATGAAAAATACCTGGCACCACCATCACGCGCGTGCGCACGAGCGCATGTGAACACAAAGTTACAAAATAAGGTTAAATAGAAAGACGACAAAATTGACGACATGGCACGGCAAGCTGTTGTCAGAGAATTCAAGAGAACGGAATGGTGAACGCAGACGTGGTCGCAGCGCTGCACAGCACTTACTTCATTGAGCGTTCCACCCTTTCCGACTGCCTTATTCCGACGACTCATGCTGGCTTGGTCCAGCGGTTAAGGTGCTCGCCCCGAACAAGGTCTGGCTGAGGTCGTGGGCTCGAGCCCCGTGGCATATGTGAAGCACCTGAATAAAGATTAAGTTCTCTTAGGGTGATATACAAATTAAGTATTTACTCATCATCAATTTCGCGTTTCTACGCCTGCACCATCGTACTGATGGGCACCGATTCAATCTTAATCGTCAGCGTGAGTCACGTGGTTGCAGTAACGTTTCGAGTATATTGTGCGCCCGGGGACGAACTACACAGATGTTGCCCTCCTTCTTCTTTCTATTCGATAATTTTCGAATACAGTAAGTCTTGACAGAAATTTAAGTGACCATAAATGAAATTTGAAATCGCAACTTAAAATAGTTACGTTCTGTGACCTTATAATTAAAATTAAATCTTAAAAGATAATAATCATGATATTGTAAATGAAAAATAATTGTAAAGTGTCTATTTATTACAGTTTGAAAAAATCTTTTAGATAGCTATTGACTTCATCGAAGCAAGTTGGTCAGTGACGTCATCAAAAATAGTCTTCTCGAAAAAATGTTCCTTTTCAATGCCGAGAAGTACCGAATGGCTAATGCGGTCTTGCCCCATTGAAGAGTGCGAATATGATGAAATAAGTTTCAGTTTGCTGAGCGACTATTCACAGCTGCTTATTGATATCCCAACAGTCAAAGGAATTTTGAGAGAAATGCGTAGATTTTGAAATACATCATCTCCATATGCAGCAATGCAATGTAGAAGATCCATTAAAGTTTTTGGTAAATTTTCAATTAGCGTCATAGGAATTATTTTGAAATCTTTACCATTGACGTTGGTATCGTAAAACAATCCAAAATGCATGCAACCTTCACGCAATTTGTCGGTATCCGTTTCAGAGCGAAGAGTTTGCATATCTAGAGGGGATCCAAGTTTTATGTCTGCGCCCTATATCCTCAATTGTGTAGATCTCTCTTGTTGAAGAAGATTGATCTCGCTTATCATGGCCATGCATATCTTCTTCCTCGGCTGTAAGTCTGGCGATTATTGCGTGTTCTCCTGACATCCTCTTACGTTGCCTCATTCTTCTCTCAATTTCAATGCCCCAAGCTGCGCATTTATATTTGGTGATTTTCGCAGCATTTTACTCAAATAACTGCACATTTTGATTAATTTTTGTTCAGGGATTCAAGATCAGCTATCAACTGGTGCTCCATTAAAATTCACTATAGATCCTGGAACTGTTTCTGGATTTGGTCAATTTTTCCAATAATTGTTGTGTTCCAGACTTCCAGTTCAACTGTAAAGTCAAAATGTAAATACGCTTGAAAACAACTGTGCTACGACACCTATGGTTTAAGAACTCACTGATAGGTATTCTGACATGCTTTCCAGCAGCTCTACAATTTCGTCAAATAATTTCTTTATAGCTATGACAGCTTCTGGTAAGGCTGTCCAGCGTCTGTCGGATTCCAGCATTACTGTTAAAGGTAGTACTTGTTTCCATTTATCCTAATTTATCCATTTATCGAAGGAGAAAAATTAATAAACGCTTTCGACTACTGTCTCAAAAAATGCTACGACAATTTGATCGCGTTTAGCAGAGTTTAATCCTGCTAAATTTAATTAACTGTATTTGTCACAGTTGACCAACGAAACTCTGGGATTTCTGGCACACTCTGTTAAAGGCCTGAAATATGTCCAGTCATTGCATCAGCATTATCGCAGCATTGTGACTGACAGTTGGCCAAGTAGTTGTCAGATTAAGGACTCTTAGGGATTACCTTTTAAAATGCTTGCTGAATTTTTTGCGTCTACCTCAAAAAAATATTAAAAATGCTTCTTTGATCATAACTTTCTCACTTTAAAAATCCACATCGAAATACCTGATGACTCGGGCAAGCTGTCCCCGATGTCTTAGATCAGGAGTTGAATCAATGAAGATACAGCACTGCTTAGTTTTCCTATGCCTGTATGACCTGTATAATCTGTATTGCTAACTTGGCTTCTTAAGTTATTGCAAGTTGGTGGATGAATTAATTTTGAGTTTTGGGTGACAGATAAGAATATGATCGTGGATTTTTGTGTGCTTGTTGTATGTGTTTTGCATCAGTGAGGCATACTGACCAACGAGCTAGATCACGGAAAGAAAATTTCCAACATTTTTTTGCTTATCTAAACTCAAACATTCTTCACGGCCACATAGTGCTGTTTTGCGAAACCAGGCAATTAATAGAGTAAAGAGTTTTTTTGATATATCTCGGCAACGTTTTTCCGATTGAATTTGAATTTCAACTGAATTCCATTACCATTAGTTATCTTCTGTTCAGCTTTCTTCCATGTAGTAAACGTTTTGCGATAGCTCAAACTGTTTATTCAAAATTGGCTCTGCCAGCATATCTTCTGTTGCATCAGCTCTAAATCTAGGTGTCATATTCCAAAGCGACCTCTTGTTAGACGACCATATCAGCTCCACAGTCGAATCTGTCTATTTTCAGGTCCATAACATTGCTAAAATTCGGGCTTGTTTAGATAAGGATACCACGTCCAAGTTGTTTCATGCATTCGTGACATCCCGTCTCGACTTCTGCATCTCACTGCTTACTGGCCTACCAGCATGTGCGATCAGATGATTGCAGCTGGTGCAAAACTCTGCAGCTAGGCTTGTCTGTCATGAGCGTCGCAGTTGCCACATTACTCCACTTCTCGCCGACCTGCACTGGCTACCAGTCAAGCAACGGATTGACTTCAAGGTTTTGTCGCTCACTTTTAGGTCCCTTCATTCTATGGCTCCAGCCTATCTGTCAGATATACTACCCCATCAGGCCAAGCATCGTACCACCCGTTTTTCGGAATCCAACAGTCTACAAATACCGCGTCCAAACCTTAAATCCTTTGGAGACCGTGCATTTAGTTCGTATGCTCCCAAAGCCTGGAACTCCCTCCCGACTTGGGTCAGAACATCCCCTGACCTGACCACATTTAAAAGAAACTGAAAACACACCTATTTAGGACAGCATTTAGTGAGTCCCTGTGATTCGTCCTTGATGTGCTTATGCGTGCTGACACTGTGCATGCTGCCACTAACCACATTTGCATGCTGACCCTGTGCATGTCACCCCTAACCATGTTATTCATTTCGTTTGTTTTTCAAGCATAATTTTATTCCCATTCAATTGCATTTTCCTTTGCAGCAAATGTAAAGCACCTAGAAAGAGATGAAGTTCTCTGAGGGCGCTTTATCAAGTGAATTATTATTATTATTATTTATATGTAACCTTAGCTTTTCTCGTTGTTTCAATTTTATGAATCCATTATTTAACTCAGACGAAGATCAACAGTTTCCACTCGATGATGTATACAAAAGGCTGAAAAACAGCAAACAGCTTTAATAGCCACGATCGATTACTTTCCCCTACATTTGTTAATAGACGTTTAAAAACGTTGATGCAATTAGACGTTCGCCGGCTACTGATGGTAAATATTTTTAATGTCGAAATTGACACGATCCAAGAGCAATCGTTTCATTAGGAAGAGCCGTGATATTATTGATGGCTTTGTTGTTGGTTAACATTTCAAGTATCCAAAATCATGAAATTTCAGTACATCGAGAACAAAATTATTTTCTGGCTTTCCCCTAGATTCAGAAGATTCTCCATTTTTGTTATTCCAGCCTATGCTAAAAAGTTCACTGTCCTGTTGAACCAGCTTAACGACGTCATTATTGATATTTTCTTAGCATAGATGAATGGTAAAATCTATCTGAATTGTATGTTCTAGTAAGTTTTGGTTATGATATAGTTCACCCTTCTCTTTTCATGCTGCAAACATGTATCTCGACTTACTAAGGTTCAGCAAGTTGGGACACAAGTTGCGTACGATTGGTAAGTTTTGCATTTGTAGATATGCGGCTTCTTGTTTATTTGTGTTAGAAATGGTTTGCCCAATCGCTCTGGTTTCGCTAAGGAGTTAGGTGCTCGCCTTCGATAACCGAGGTCAAGGCGAATGCATTTGATGACCGAGGTCGTATGCTGCTCAAACACTGCGGCATAAGTGAATCTCATAAATGGAGATTAAGCTCTCTTAAGGTGCTATACAAAATGGACTATATTATTCTTAATATAACTTGAATCGCAGTTCTTTGTTGTGTGCTATACAAACTGGACTATATTATTCTTATTATAATTGTTATCGCAGTTCTTTGTTATAGAAATCATCAAAAATTCAGATCACATTTCGAATAAACTTGTCTTTTGAAAGTTGCCCTAACAAAATCTCTGATCGTTGGACCAATCTTCTCAGCGTTCTCTCAACATCTACCCTTGAAGCATTTCCGAGCATCCGCCCCTATCGCAGTGAAGCGTCCCCACTATGGATGGCTGCTAAAGAACCAGTTTCCGACAGCTGAATGAGACGTAGAACAAGCTGTCACTGCTCGTCTGTCGCAGCTCGAGCTACGAGCGCTCCCCCATAAAGCACCTACTTCGAGGCCAGAGGTCGGGCCAGAAGCGAGCCCCCACAGCGAAAGCAGCAGCAGCAAGAAGAGCTCGGCAGCCGCTACAGCAGCGCAGCTACAGCTGCGCAGCTACAGCAGCGCAGCTGTAGCGGCGCTGCTGTAGCTGCGCCGCTACAGCTGCGCCGAAAGAGGAATCGAGCCGACCAGCAGTGGGTGAGGTAGCACGCTTTCCCGACGAGTGGCGAACCTCTCTGCCTTTTCAGTGGGCGAGAATTCTGCGGCGGGTGCCCAGCGCTGGCCCGGCATGGGTGGCCCAACGTCGGCAGGACGAATGCCTGCAGCTCTGTCAGAGGTGCTAGCGGCCTGCACAGTGCACAAGTCACTTGTAGGAGACGCTTGTAGGGGATCTGGGTGCCTTTTCAGTATCGACCCTCGTTACCCATCGGCCCATCGGCCGAGGCTCGTTTCGCCCAGATCGTACACCTGCAAACACACACACACACACACACACACACACACACACACACACACACACACACACACACACACACAAATCGCCGAGGGCAGATTGCTGCTAGAGCCACGACTCAAAGACTAGCACACAAACCGTCGCTCAAACAGGCTGACCGTGGTCAGGCTCGCGCCTTATATACTGACTTGGTCATAAGTCACACATGCATCATCTAGATACATATGTAAAGATACATCGCGCTTCGTCTCGGTTTATTGCTGCCATTTTGTAAAGGATCCTCTCAGTTCGAAGTCAGCTGCCAAGGTCATAGGTCATAGTCACCTGGAGTTACAGTCCTAAGGCTGCATTAGAGATGCTCGCTGAGCTAATCTGTTGAGTGAGGATTCATAATTTCTGACTGGTGCTAGGCTTCCTCATAAGTGTTAGTAGGGTTCAGCCTTTGATCAACTTGAGAAAGTTATCTACTGTCTATAATATTCTTCGGCAATATCAGCTGCATGGCAGTTGTGAGACAGAGATATTGCAGAGTTTTTAGCACACCATTGAGGAATTCGTCGTGTCGATGTGTACGCAGCGTATGTAGACGGCTGGTTTTTCAATTTATATCAAACAAGACCCGCATCGATTCGGCTCGAAGCCGAGCTCGAAGATCAAAGCTGTCTAGGCCCAGGAGAGTCCAGGCAGCCGAGGCGCCTTCGAGCGCCTGCCTGGAAGCCGCGTGCTGCCGGACGAATCGACGCGGCGGCGCAGCTCAGAAGACGTTACATGAAGTCGCGAAGAAGAGAACTGACTGGGGGTCATCGACTGAACTCACTTGTATCACTGCTCAGTCACCAACGGGAGGCTCAGCCCGAGACTGAAAGATTGACGCGAAGAGGATTGTGCTGATGGCCCACAGTGTTGCTGCGACTCTGTAACTGCAAGGCTCGGCTCAACTAGGATCAAGCTTGCAGTTTACTTTTCTTGTGTGCAGCCGGAAAGTGCCCTAGGGAAGCCTTGGAGTCGCCCGGCTTGTGCTACATCGAGCCGCTGCTCGCCTAATTAAATGAGAAAATTTACTAACTGGGACAACTACGAAAAGTAATCCCGGAGGCTTACGGAGGTGCATCTCAGAGCCGTGATGGCACGCTAGGTAAGGCGGTTGCTCTTCCGACCTCGGGACACAAGGCGTGGGTTCGAATCCTGCGGTTGGCGATCCTTTATTGCTGCTGCAAGCGGCGGTGATAGTCTTTAAGGATCTTTCTATGGAAAAAGAGGCTAGTCTTTGGTTTTATTTTTTTAAGCATCCCCGTGCAGGCATTTTCACGCCCACTTGATGAGAGCCTGGTTAAATACCAAATTTACACAGCAGTTGTTAGCATGTTAAAAGCATTAATGGAAGCAATGTTCTCTCAAGGCTACTGGCCCGACATGTGGCCTGCTTGCAGAATATCCTGTCTGATTAATAAAAATATAAAATAAAACAATTTACAGTGCTAACACAGGATACACTTTCTTGCTAGGCATTTCACACGGACTGGTGAGGAGGCATAACTACTACTATGTGATGAGAACATGCACCACTGTTGCATCCATAAGCACAGACGGACGATTCTTACAGACGAGGTGCATGGTGTGCATTTTTAGTTCGCTTTAAATTTCATCAAGTTGAGGAATATCATGATGTCACAGATCTCTACTAATTAAAGCAAGAAAGTCCATCCTTCCCTCCGTCACGCGGCAAGATGGTACACTTCCGTCCATCGGCAAGATGGCGCAGCGTTGTCCTCCGTGACGGAACTACCACGACTTAGCGAAGCGAGTCCACAGGCAGTGAGCTACTTGTGTAACACATAACATGATAACTGCACGAACACAACAGGTCCAGAGTTTTTGAGTTTTATCCGAGGACAAGCGAGTGAAGTCAAAAATGGGATAGCCGGGCGGTGGGAGCGGTCGGAACGAGTATGTATTTTAGATAGATAAGTCAGAGCGAGTGCTGGGGAGGGGCTTAAAGAGCCGAGGGAGGAAGAGAAGATGGATGACATGACAGAAACTTGAAGCCGTTCCGCTGAATGACTGAGAGCCAAAAGAAGGACAAAGAGAGCTGCTGTCATGTGGCACTGTTGTGGCAAAAAAAAATAATAATCATAATGCACTTGATAAAACGCCCTCAGAGAACTCAATTTCTTCCTAGGCGCTTAAATTTGCTGCAAAGGAAAGCACGATTGAATCGTGAGTAATATCGTGCTTGATAAACAACATGAATAAGATGGTTAGGGGTGACATGCCCAGGGTCAGCATGCAAATGTTGTTAGTGGCAGCATGCACAGTGTAAGCACACATAAGCACATGAAGGAAAAATCACAGGAACCCACTAAATGCTCTCCTAAATAGGTGTGCTTTTAAGTTCCTTTTAAATGTGGTCGGGTCAGGGGATGTTCTGACGCAGGTCGGGAGGGAGTTCCAGGCTTTAGGAGCATACAAACTAAATGCACGGTCTCCAAAGGATTTGAGGTCTGTACGAGGTAGCGGTAAACTGTTGGATTCCAAAAAGTGGGTGGTACGATGCTTGGCCCGGTTGGGGAGTAGATCTGAGAGATAGGCTAGAGTCAAAGAATGAAGTGACCTAAAAGTGAGCGACAAAACTTTGAAGGCGATCCGTTGCTTGACTGGTAGCCAGTGCAGGTCGGCGAGAAGTGGCAATGTTGCAACGCACTCGACACACCAGCCTGGCTGCAGAGTTTCGCATCAGATGTAGGCGCCTTTTTTTCCCGGCAGGATGACCTGGAATCAGTGAGTTAAAGAAGTCGAGATGAGATGTCATGAATGCATGCTTGCAACTTGGACGCTGTATTCCTGCTTAAGCAGGCCTAAATGCTTGCAATTAGGCAGACTTGACTGCGGACAAGCCTAACTCTTCTAAGTTTTGCCACAACTGAAATGCGTGCAGCATTAACTCGTCGTGGCACAATTAGCTAGGCCGGTTCATTTAGGTTGCTATGTAACTGAAATTATGCGGACTTGAGTGTGGAGCTGATGTGGTATCTATATAGTAATGCACATCTAACATAGTCCTCGACAGAAATGCTAGTCGAACTCACTTTGAGAGCTAGCTATTTAGGTTTTCCTTTAGTTAATACGCGGATTGTATTGCCGATATTCGTATTTGAAAAACTGCCGCGATCGCAGTGCGATCCCGGGGGGGGGGGGGCTCAGCTGGAGCAGAGAGAGGGTTTGAGGCGCTAGAAGACGAGGAGCAAAGAGCAGATAGAGTAGCTAAGTGTCATCTGCGTAGAAATGAAAGGCAAGGACGATTGGCGCTTGCGTATGACGTGGGCCTCAAGGAGGACGTGCTGCCACATAAGGAGAGCGTATACAAATCGCAGTCAGTATCTTACCTGCATCTATCCAATGAGCAAGCTCAAAATGTACGCTATGCTTAAGGAGGAAAAGCAAATTAAAATTGTTTTCTCAGCACTCCGTGGAGTGCGAATAGCCTTGTTGACTTTTGGGTTGTGGGAATAATTGGAGCAGTCGGTTATCGGTGTACTTCATATCTGGTTTTAACTGATGCTGCACGCGACACAGTCGGAGCGCAGCTCCGATCTAGGCCACTCGCTGAATAAGCCGGTGCGCAAGTATAATTAGACAATAATGAAGTAGCTGGGACCCACGCGCTGTTTACCGACAGGTGCGTCTCAAGAGAGAAAACGCGACTACAATGCATTGGCGAGGAGGACTCGATAATTTTCGCTCCGCCGTGACGCCGTAACGGCAGGCCCAGCGCGTTCATTCCTCTTCACCGCGCTCAGCGGGTTAGCCTAAAGCTAGCATTTCTTAGCCGCTGTCGGGGCACGTACGCGGTGTAGAAAGCACGAGCAAGCCAGCAAGCCTTAGCGAATTTCACCGCCGCTTGCAACCGGAAATGCAGATTTTATCTCTGCAGGTCTCGAACTGGCAAACCGGGTCAGTAAAATGCAAGACTCCTACCTCTCTGCTAAGACCTTATCGCTACATTACAATGTCCGCGTGCGGCGACTGCTAGCTTGTAGGCTTGGAGGTTAGCGGCTGCTACTGCAGACGCAGTCCTTCGGTTCGCCCACTTGCGAGAGGACATCCGGCCTACGCACACACGTCTTGCGACGCGCGATGCTTTAACAGCTCGTCCCAAACGGAGATACAGATGGCAGTGGCGGGGGAGGCTCTACCGACTTCTCGCTGGGCATTTTGCGGTGGACGCAGCGGAGTGGCGCACCTGCCGCCGTTACCGAGTTTCCTGCTCAAATCTCGCGGCGAGTGGCGGCGCGAGTGCACGCGCGGAGCGGACGCGACGGCGGGCGTGAAGGAGTGCTCCGTGCAACTAAGCCGCGCGCCCCTTCGCTCAGCCCTTCGCTTCCTGGCCGAGGCGCGCTCGAGCGCGCACGGCGCCGCCTCGCTTCCGCACGTACTCCGTCCGCTCGTCGGGTTGCAAAGGCAGAGAGCCGTCGGTAGCTGCCCCGTCACGCAGCCAAGAGCCGCAGCCCATCGGCCCCCTTAGAGCGGCCGTCCGCACGCACGGACGGCGCGCGTGCGCACCGACGCGCCTCGGGCAGGACAGAGGGCAGCTCGTGTTTTAGCGCATGCTAACGCAGCGGATTTGAAAAAAGAGATTGCGCGCGCCGAACACCTGAGCGGCTGAGCGAGAGCGAGGCGCGTTCGCCGCTCTCGCCGATCCGACATCCCGCCGATGCGATGTCGGTGTTGATCGGTCCTCTGAACATTCGACTCTCGCGACGGCACCGCTGCGCGCGGTCGTTTCGCCCCAGTTTTCGCGGGAAGAAGCGCTTTTGGTCTGAAGAAAATGCGTTCTCTTCGCGGCCGAGATTCGTTGGCCCGCGCGCGCACGCGCGCGCGATCGATAGCGTCGTGCATTATTAACGCCAAGGCAATGTCCGGCGCTCGAGTCTCGATGCGACGTTAAAGGTCAGCATCGACCGGGCGCTATTTGCAATAGCCGGAAGCGCCGGCTGCGCGGTCTTCGGGCATCTGCGGCGGCTGAGCGAGCGTCGAAGGCGCCACCATTTGAAGCACCGTCTGCGGAGGACGACCGCCGCCGCCTGCGGCCAGATCGATGCGTCTAGCGCTGCAGGCTGCAAACAGCGCCTGCGGCAGCGGCGGCGGAGGCGGCGGCGGCTGCTACCCCGGCGGCAACCGTCAGTGCAACTAACGGTCGCGCCGCTAGTCGAGCGGAACGTGCAAGTGCCGCAGACGTCGTTTTTTACGCTGCGCGAATCGCCCGCTGGCGGCGAACGGCCGCTCGGGCGCCTCCTTTTTCGAGCCGGTGACTTCCGGTGGTCAGCCGCGCGCGTCCTCGTCGCCGCCGCCGCTCTGCAGCACGTCGCTAAGGTAGCGAATGTAGTCGGAGGCCAGCCGAACGAGGTCAATCCGCGAGAGCTCCCGGTCCGACGAGAGCTCCGGGGGCGCGGGCAACAGACTCGCCAGCTCGTCAAACGTGGCGTCGAACGCCTCCGCCATGAGTTGTCGCCGCCGCCGTCGCCGCCGCTGCTGCTGCCGCTCCTTCGAATTGCAGTGCAGATTTCTGGCGCTCCGTCTCGCCGGCTGCTTCGCTTTCATATCCTCGCCGAGGCGAACCGGCTCTAAACGGCCGTCGATTGCCGCTCAGAAAAAAAGCTGGCCCGCGCGCGCCCGCAGTTCGAATGTAGCCCGGGCGGGAAGGCCGCCAAACAACGGTGCGCGATGTCGAGGCAGGCAGGCAGGGCGCGAGCGGCGTCCATCGGTCGCTGCGGGAGGTCTCAATCGCATTACGAGCTGGCGCGAATGACGAGCTGACGGCCCGAGGTTGCGGCCCTAGGTCGCGGCGCGAGGTAACGGTGCGAGGTCGCGGCGCGAGATCGCGGCTCGAGGAAAATGGCCTGCAAGCGAGCTCAGGCAGGCTTTAGCTTCGCGTAGGGCCGCTTGGTCACCGCGATAGTCGTCAACTCGCATTCTCAAAGCGCCGATGCAAACTTTGCCGTTTGTGCCGCGAACTTCCGTTCGACTGACTTGAACGTTCGGTTAGTATAGCAGTCTGGCAGTAGAACTCGGCGACCTAAGCTAAAATCCGGCACAAATGGCTTAGAGTGCAAGCGTGACTGAATTGGCAGCCGCGGGGGGGGGGGGGCGGTCAAGGAACGTGCCCGGCTGGCCCGTCGCACGATGTCATGGCCCTGTGGTGGAGGGACTGGGGGGAAGGACGGAAGGGTAGACACTGCCAAGTCCAAGGCTTACTACCTGGGCGTGCGCGTGCTCCGATCGCAGGGTAGGCTGGGGGGCGGCAGCGTCCTAGAAGCACATCGGTGTTGAAAGCGGATCCACTCGCTAGCGACGCCGACGCGAGCGCTCGCTCGCGGAGCCGCTCGCGTCGGCGCCGCTAGCGAGTGGATTAGATCGCACGCGCTCTGGCGGATGTTCAACGCGAGCAGCGGCGGCGCTGGCGCGCGCGCGCCGCTCACGCCGCTCAGTCGTCCGGTCCGCCAGTAGCCAGCCGCTCGCGAGTCGGCGTCCAGATGCGTGCGGTCAGGCGCCGCCGGTCGGCGCCCGCTGGCGAGCTACCCGAGCGAGCGACGTCGGAGCGCCAAGGTCGCGCGACGTCGGACGGACGGCGTCCGCTTTTTGCAGTGCCCGCCGCGGCAGTAGCAGGGCAGCGGAGAGCTGCTGCTGCGTGCGCGTCGCCACCACCGCTGCTCGTGCCGCTGCTTTGAGAGCCGCGGTCGCGACGTCGTCGTCCGGTCGAAGCGTCGAAGACTCGGGTCGATCTCGCTTCTTCCCTCGACAGTGGCGCGTGCATTGATCGTGCGGCATTATGACCGCCAGCATCCCGGTAATTATTTGGCTCGGTCCCGTCGAGAGCGCTAGCAGGTACCGAGAAATATCGAATCGAATTGACCGCGCTCGCCGCTCGACGTCCGAGAGTGTGAGCGCACGCGATGCGACTTCCGAGCACCAGGCTGCGGTGGCGTCCGCCTCCGACGCACGGCGAGCGCGCGGGGTCGCACGGTGCAGCTAGTGACAGTCGACGACCTGAGAGAGAGAGAGAGAGAGAGAGAGAGAGAGAGAGAGAGAGAGAGAGAGAGAGAGAGAGAGAGAGAGAGAGAGAGAGAGAGAGAGAGAGAGAGAGAGAGAGAGAGAGAGAGAGAGAGAGAGAGAGAGAGAGAGAGAGAGAGAGAGAGAGAGAGAGAGAGAGAGAGAGAGAGAGAGAGAGAGAGAGAGAGAGAGAGAGAGAGAGAGAGAGAGAGAGAGAGAGAGAGAGAGAGAGAGAGAGAGAGAGAGGGAGAGAGAGAGACAGAGAAGAGAGAGAGGAAGAGAGAGAAGAGAGAGAGAGAAGAGAGAGAGCATTGGGGCAGCTGCCGTCGCCGAGGTGATGAGACGCATGGAAGAGTGGGGCACGCGATGTCGGCCGGAGCGCGCAGATCGAGCGGGAGACGCGCCGCTCCGTCGGACGGCCTCCGCGAAAAGCGCCGCGGCGCGGGCTCGTCCGTGCACACCCTCGCCGCGGCGCACGCTCTGTGGTCGGGCCGCGGCGAGGGCGCGTATCGATCGGGACCGAGGGCGAGGGCGGTGAATGCGCCCGCTCGGCGCCATGCTCTGCGGAACGGTTGCCGAACGGCGGGCGTACGCTCGCCAGAAGCCCGCTTGCGCGTTTTCGGATGTAGCTGCACGGGCGCACCTTCGTCGCACTGGCAAGCGTACGCATTGCTGAGCATTGTATTGCTGATTATTGAGCGTATGAGGTGTATTGCTGAGAGCGACTCAAGGACAACTCAGCGACTCACAAGGCGGCATGCATACAAGTATGGGCGCGCTATGACATCCGGAACCGTATAGTAAGCGGAGGTCGAGGTCAGCTTGAAACTTTCTGCCCTGCTTTGCCAGAGCGGTACGAGGTTGGCGAGTGAGCTGGATTTTGCATTTGACGCAGCCTCTGGCCAGCTGTAGTCGTGTCTGTCCATTTGGGCAGAGCTTCAGCTAGTACCCCATATTCAAGTGACAATTATGCAAAGTTTAAAGACGCGTGCAAGTTGAACAACGGTGTTTGAGCAGCAATGGCACATTAATATTCGATCGTTGCGATGCATGGTCACGTGTGAGCGGCTCGCCGACGCACGCACGCACGCATGCACGCACGCACACACACAGACTCAGCCACAGCGGCGGTGGCAAAGGTGCGACTGTGCTTTACACGGACGCCGCTGATACTGGCTGACGCGGCAACGTGGCCGAAGTTAAAGAATTCGATGGTCAGTGAAAATCCCTAAGGAGCATGCATACCCAAAAAATTAAACGCTAAGCCTTAAATTTTAATTCCCTAAATCTGACTTCCCTAAATCCTACGTCCTAAATACAAACTCCTAAAGTAAAATCTCGACGCGTGATATATATATATATATATATATTCATATACACTTAGACACAAAAATATTTGAACAGCTGGGGCAGCCGCCATGACGGCCCCATACTCACCGGCACCTAGAATAAATATCGAAAATTTGTGTGACCAAAAGTATGCGAGCTGGAGAAAAAACAACATGCTTTCAAAATTTCGACATGTCGTACTTAATTTGCTGCGATAACGTGACGTTACACTTTCCTTATTTGCAAAGACCCATCGGAATCGCTCAGGCAGGGAGCTGATAAAATGTTCGGAAACATGGGCCATTATACTGCTCTAGGCTTGCAAGTAAACGAAAAGTACATCGATAGTCGCGATACGGACAGACAGCGGCCGTACCCGGCGCTCAACAGAATCCCACAAAAGCCCGATTGAGTTAAGGTAACCGTCACCGGATTCCGTAGCCATCACGGAAAGGCAACCAAAGTCTGATAAATTATTAACAACAAACTTAATCTTGGCGACGGTGTTCTTAGGATCGTCGTAGTGCTGGAAAATATAATTCAGTCCACGAAGTGCCATAGCACTTAGGAGTCCTACATTTTGGATAAGAAAAGGTCAAAATAAACGTCTTGGGTCACGATGCTCGGTATGCAGTGCAGAGCTCTGACGCCATTTCTGCTGAAGCACCCCATAACATGAACACTTTCATCTGACTTTGACCGTTGGCTGCAAGCAATTGGGTGAGTAGGCTTCGCTGGGTCACCGAGGCACGTAAATCCTTCTTTTCGGTTCGAAAGAGAATGAATTTGCTTTCGTCACTCCATAAAACTTTACCTTAATCTTCAGCAGTCCAGTGAATTTGGACCGTAGCCCAATGTAAACGACTTAACACGTTCTTCGCCGACAGAAGAGGCTGTCTCTTTGCAGCTCGAGAATGCAGATCTAATCATTGCCTCATCTAATCGGCTTCTGACAATGTCGCCGCTAACTTTCTTCCTAGACAATGCCACGCAGACTTCTAACATAAGCTTTCACCAAAGCAGAGCGGTCAATTGAATGCGACCGACTTTAGGAGGGCGTTTTCTGCCGAGTGGTATCGCGGGTCTCGCCCGACCCCGAGATATCCTTTTCAGCGCTCCTCGTCTTTTTTTATCTTCTTCACGTTGTACGAAACCGTACTCTTCGGAATTAATAAAGTATCAGCAATTTTGCCGGACGAGTGTCCAGCCCTGTAATGCGCCATCCACCGTTCCCAGGTTAGCTCCTTACCTGATGATCCTTGTGATGATCTAGCCGATCGCTTCTCTCGATTCTTTGTGCAGAAGATAGACAAGATCAGGGAATCCATCCCTGCGATGACAACCTCCCCAGTAGAATGCTGTTCCTCGGTTCCTGGCTGCACCTCAATGTCTGCATTTAAGCAGGTCACTAGTGATCTAGTCCTAAAGTTCGTATCTCAATCAAAGAAGACAACAAGTCCTCTGGACCTTATTCCCACTGTCCTGCTCCTACGTTGCATTGATCTGCTGCTGCCATGCATAACCAACATCATTAATATGTCATTAGCCTCAGGTCAGGTCCCAGCACCTTTCAAAAAAGCTGTAGTCAGGCCACTTCTCAAGAAAGCTGCACTAGACCAAGAGAACCTAAGCAACTACCGCCCAGTCTCCCTTCTACCATTCCTATCAAAGACACTGGAACGGGTCGTGGCAGACCAGCTGAACTCGTATATCGAAACCTCACACCTTGCTAGTAAGTTCCAGTCTGGCTTTAGAGCTAATCACTCCACAGAGTCAGCATTGCTTCGGGTATACAACGCCCTACTTAGAAATGCAGACATGGGTAGAGTGTCTCTTCTTGTTTTGCTCGATCTTTCGGCAGCTTTTGATACCATCCATCACAAAGTACTTCTAGAGCGCCTCTCATCTCGCCTGGGCATCACTGGCACTGCTCTGCAGTGGTTCAGGTCCTATCTCAGTGGGAGAGTCCAGAGTATTGACGTGAATGGACAAAGATCATCTGAAGTACTTCTGAAATATGGAGTACCTCAGGGCTCTGTGCTAGGTCCAGTTCTTTTCACGGTTTATACTCTGCCTCTGGCTGATGTGATTGCCAAGCACAATCTAGGTTTTCACTTCTATGCGGATGACACTCAGTTGTACCTTTGCTTTGATCCCTCCCAGCCTTCGAGCACCTCAAATTCTCTGATCCCTCCCAGCCTTCGAGCACCTCAAATTCTCTCAACTCACTTGCTGCATGCATTGATGACATCCGCACATGGATGGCAGCAAATTTTCTAAAACTAAACGATGATAAAACTAACTAACTAGTTATGGGCAAACCCAGTGTGACTCAGAGATTGGAAAGGCTGACTTTCAAAATTGGCTCTGCAAGCATATCTTCAGTTGAATCAGCTCGAAATCTAGGTGTCAAATTCCAAAGCGACCTCTCGTTAGACGACCACATCAGCTCCTCAGTCAAATCTGCCTATTTTCAGCTTCATAACATTGCTAAAATTCGGGCTTGTTTAGATAAGGATACCACGTCCAAGTTGGTCCATGCATTCGTGACATGCCGTCTCGACTTCTGCAACTCGCTGCTTACTGGCCTACCAGCATGTGCGATCAGGCGATTGCAGCTGGTGCAAAACTCTGCAGCTAGGCTTGTCTGTCGTGAGCGTCGCAGTTGCCACATTACTCCACTTCTCGCCGACCTGCACTTGCTACCAGTCAAGCAAAGGATTGACTTCAAGGTTTTGTCGCTCACTTTTAGGTCCCTTCATTCTATGGCTCCAGCCTATCTGTCAGATATACTACCCCATCAGGCCAAGCATCGTACCACCCGCTTTTCGGAATCCAACAGTCTGGAAGTACCTCATACAAACCTTAAATCCTTTGGAGACCGTGCATTTAGTTCGTATGCTCCCAAAGCCTGGAACTCCCTCCCGACCTGCGTCAGAACATCCCATGACCTGACCACATTTAAAAGAAACTGAAAACACCTATTTAGGACAGCATTTAGTGAGTCCCTGTGATTCGTCCTTGATGTGCTTATGCGTGCTGACACTGTGCATGCTGCCACTAACCACATTTGCATGCTGACCCTGTGCATGTCACCCCTAACCATATTATTCATTTCGTTTGTTTTTCAAGCATGATTTTACTTACCATTCAATTGCATTTCACTTTACAGCAAATGTAAAGCGCCTAGAGAGAAATTAAGTTCTCTGAGGGCGCTCTATCAAGTGCAATATTATTATTATTATTATTATCCATGATTCAACCCCTCCCGAACTCTTAAGCGCGGGACATACAGCATGACTGGCGGGCTTTTTTCCGAAGAAATAATTAATCCTCAACGGATTTACTTTACAGTTCCCGCACGTCTGCAGCCTCGAGATTCCAGCGTTGACCGATGAAGAGAAGGTTTTTTCTTTCTCGAGGCTCAAATTTTGGCAAACATTTTTTGGCCCTTTTTATGGTATTTAAGGGTTATTTTGCTCATTTTGGGCACATTTTCCATAGGTTGCCCAACTGACGCGGCAATTCTTACTTGGACATCCAATAAATTGGCTGACAGAACAAGCAACTCAGCCTAAGTCCAGTCGGTGGCCCAGGAAAAGAGGGTAAATGGAGCAAATCTGGACCGTCCAAATACTTTTGCATTTGAATGTATTTATAGAAACATGCTTTGTGACATACGTATGTACACTAAACGTTTTGCGATATGCACATGTATACATACACACTCATAAGAATTTTACTATTATTGCGGTTGGCATAGTGGCCCTCATGCGGACCCGCGTCAATATTCATAGAGATGCATTGCTGTATTACTACTGTGTGCGTGCTGCATCTGTCATTGGCACGTGATCCAGGCGCGTGACCCAGGGGCTCGGCGGGCTCAGCGTGCGGTAAAAACTCGCCCAAAGTGGCTTCCGCGAGCACTTGCCTACCCGACGCTCTTGTTCAGATGCACTAACTAACAATGGCACCCTCAATGTCTCTGCGGGCAGCGCATCCGAGCAGTCAGGTTTCGCGGCAATGTCACTGCGATACTTTTGAGCCCGTTGCCCGCCGCCTAATCCGTCGCTCGCTAAGTACTCGTGGTTCGAGTGACTGTAGGCTACTGGGCGGTATTAGAATTTACGTTTATGCAGGCCGATGGTGCCAAGCTGCTGCTAGTTTTGGTAGGCTAGCGCTCGAATGCAGAGTGGGAGGGGCTGCATTGACAGATATCGTGCGTCGTCGTATTGTCTTGAGCAACCCGAAGAGCAATTGAAGCCTATTACCGCGGATGACGCCGAAGCGCACGTCGTGTTAGCAGGCCGCCATGTCCGCTCGCTAACGTGGCGCGCGCTCTACTGACCGCCATTGCTAGCAGTGCGAGTTCACCTTGACCCCTCTGGCAGCGCGACAAAGTAGCTCACTCGGTGGGGTACATGCTCACCCGAGGCAGCGTATTGCGCCTCACGCAGATGTAGCGTGTTTGTCGATGATATCGCTCGCACCGAGCGCCTCAAGATCGGGCGTAGCGCGGCGGCGCCGCACCGCCCCGGTTTTTGAGCCTGCACGCTCCGCTGGCACGATCTAATTGCTTAATCAATCAGCCAGAGCTAATGTGGCTCCGTAAATGATGCATCTAGCGAGTCAAGCGGGCGCGACGACTATCTGCCTCTGCTTCCGACGCCGCCGCAGCCGTCTCTTCGACGTTTCGCAGATGAGGTGAGGCATCATTTTTTTGGCGGCGTTCCGTCGTGCAGTGCTCGATCCGCAGGTTCGGTCTGCTAGCCGGCAGAGCACGCGTGGCGTAAGCCACGTGAAGCCCGAAGCAGGAATGGAGCGTCGTTGGTCGTCGTCGGTGGCCGTCGCTGGAGCGAAGTGTCGTCTCGTTGGAGTCACTCGAGTCGCACTTTCGCTGACGCAGGCAGCTAGAACTAGTCGCGACTACCAAACGTCCGGCAGTCAAGACTAACGCTAACGCCATGCCATACCTGATGCGCACACTAGCGTTTCAGTGCCCGTAGTGCTAAATCGGTCGAATAGCCTAGCGACGGAGGAGCAAACTGACTAAACTCGCTTTTTTTGGCGAAACTCGGGCGACGGACGGACGGTGAGAGCCGCCGCCCGAGGCTGAATGATTGACAGGCGAAGATGAAAGCTGCGACTCCGTCGTTGCATGATGGTGCGGCCATTGCGTCGGAGACCGTTTTCAGGTTGCACAGCGAGCTTAGGATCTCACGAAAGCAAAAGCACTTTACTTTGCTTGGGTGCAGCCCGAGAGTGCTCAGGAGAAGCTCTGAACTCGCCGCCCGGCTTGTGCTAAATCGCTCCGCTGCTCGTCTAATCCCCAAGGTTAATTAAGGAAAGTGATTACAAATGCTTACGGAGACGCACCTCTTCAAAAAACCCCTCGCTTGCCATATTCACGCCCACTCGACGAAAGCCTGGTTAAATCCTGAATTTATTCAACGGCACCTACCGATACCAACGATCTGCTACCGACGATTGTCTCGGGGCTAGCGGTCCGACAGAACCAGCTAGCACCCCATCATGTCCTCTTAAGAAAAATAATAAGAACAATAAAACATTCAAGTAGCACTCCGAGAGAAAAATATTGCTTTCTAGGCCTTTCGCGTGGCTTAGAAACTAGAGCACATACACCAATTGGGGATTATGACATAAACCAGCGCTATACCCATAAGAAGCCCAGAAGGACGAGTCGCACGGACTTGTCGCACGGTGTGCGGGGTAATCAGAACGGGGGGGGGGAGAAAGAGTGCGTTTATAGTTCGTTGTAAACCTCATCAAAGTTAAGGAAAGATGTGACGTCAATCGGCAGCCAGTTTTAATGCTTTAGATATGTAAGAGCTGAAGGGAACCAAATCAGAACAGAGCGCAGTGTGGCGGCAGGAGAGGCCACCGAGTCGGTGTTTATCAAGTGTGTCATTGTCATTATTATTATAACATTATTTCAAATAGCGATAGGTCGATGCGGGGATTTTAACGGACCTGATATGATCGAGAATGATATGACCTTGAAGCCATTCCACTGATTGATTAAGAGCCTGCGATGTTCACATAGAGGCGCTGTAATGTGGCAGTGGCAACGTTTACGACAGAAAGGCCCAGCTGCCGAGCTTAGCAGCATCTTTGAGCGTCCTATCCCACGGTGAGAAGAACTGAAAGGAGTGAGTTAAAAAAGTAGAGACGCGATAGTAAAAAATACGTGGACCAACTGTGTTGGGGTTTCCTTAGTTGCGCGAGCTGGGCAATGGTAGCATTACGTGATTGAAGGTAAACGGAGTCGCAGTCACATGCAGAGACCCGCCCGCCAGAGACTGGCTTGATACTGGTCAGCATCGACAATGCGTATTTACTATATTAAGCTATTGCCCCTCTCGATTGCCGTTGCCGCGCCGCATCGACGCTGCGCGCACCGACGCAGCGTTTGCAACTCGGAGCTGCCACTGAAACGTGGCAGCTCCGAGTTGCACTTGTCGCGAGTCTGCGAGCGAGCGACTCGCAGCGAGCGCCGCTAGGGCGAGCAGTGACCGCAGCCAGAGGCCCAGTGAGTGAGTGAGATCTTTGGGCGCTCGGGGGGGGGGGACAAAGCTACAAATGGCGCCTAAAAAGCTGTTACAAATGCTAAATCTAGGACAAAGCTACACGGATGCCTTGGTCAGAAATTGCTGCAAAACAGCTCCACAGCAGGGGTGAAATGCAAAAACACACGCTAGCATGCTTATTAAGTCGAGACAGTTTTATTAATTGTAGTGTGGGTACAAGGTAGCTATCGCAGCTTTAACTTATGTGAATATTTCTGGCCTTGAACGTGGCAAGCTGATCTCCTACAGCTTGAAAGTAAATATTTTCCAGTTTTTTTCCATGCTTAACTAGGCCAAATCAGAGATCCGATCTTGCCCCAATGATGCTCGTAGATAAGACGGGATTATCTTTAGCTTGCTACAGGAACGTTCTCAACTTGCTACTAATATAGCTATGGTTTATAGAAATTGCAAGGCAACTCTCAAATTAGGAAGCACGTCTTTTCCGTAACTGACAATGAAAGAGATGAGTTCCAGGAGGGCCTTTTGTGCCGAGTCATGACGTGTGGCAAGAAGAATGTAACAGTAAAGCATTTTGTTGTACAGATCTATTCCATCACTGTCTGAACAATAGAAGACTCAAGGACCTAGACATTTCTGGTGGAGTTTGGTGTGGTCAAGTGCCTTCAAAAGCTGCTCAACTTCCAACAAGAAACCGAAATTGGCATCAAGATCTATGAGACGGTTAAACGTATCTATAGTTTCTTGTCGGAAATAGTATATGCTGACCTTCAATGCTCTTGAAGTCTTTTTCTCTGCTGAGAGACCGACATCACGAGAGAATTTTTCAGGCGTCTGTGTCCTTCGGAGGATTCTTCGTTCAACCGTAACTCCACGCAATTCAAATCTCTTTTTGGCATCTTCTAGTGATTCTTGGCACAGGTCTTCTCGAAGTCTTGACAACTCTCAAAAAATTGGAGGTTAAAAGAGGCGTCCCTGAATTTTATCTTTGGATCCGGTAGTCTCTTCTGAACGCGTCTTATGCTGTAGGTCTGTTGGCTACAAATGCCTACCGAAAGCGGCTTAGGCTGTGAGTGCGCTATACGAAATCCTCCTGCATAACACTCATTTAGTCTATATGGCTTTGTGGAGTTACTGACGAAGATACATTACATTACATTATCAAAGTGACAACACAGCCACAAAAGTTACAGTTCAAGGTAAAACATAGGAAACTGCCAGCTCCCGTTCTTGTTTCAAGTGTTCCACTCGCGTCCTCAGAAAGTTGCTCCAAAGAAACCTACAATGATGTCCAGTCCATCATTGATACTTTTCTCAGGCTCCACTCTTGCACTTCACCCTGTGTTGTAGAGTCTCGTTTGACAGTCTTTTGTCTAAGTCTTTCTTCAGTTCTCCCCACCTCAGAGTTGATCTTAAAAAGGAAAAAGTAGGTGCTCTCTATTGTTCCAAAAAGGTAATGACAACGGAATCTTGGCTTGCAGCATAAACTCCAGCCAGGTTCAAGCTGTGGTTATCACAGTTTACGATACTGTCTTTTTTATTTATGGACATTATTCTTTTTTTGGAACCTGACAAATGGCCAGACATGACTGCTGAATTGTCGCAGCACGGCTACCTGCAATCTTGCAAAGAAAATCTGTCAGATTCGAGTTCATCCAAGATGAGACGCTCAATTGCCGCACCATCTTTGGCGTAGATTTGAAGAAAGCCCAGGAAAGACTCTTTGATGATGGCTGTTGTGTTGGCAAAATCAAAAGAGACATATCTAATGACACCAGACATCTGCTGCGGTGTGCCAGATCAGGAGTTGAGTCAAGCAGAATTCTACAGCACTCGTTAAGCCGTTGGTTGCTGAGTAGCTTGTGTCTGACTTTGGATGCAAGTATACTAAGGAACTCGTTTAGGGCTTGATGATACTGATAAGAGACTGACTTTTGACTCTTTGTGGCGTGGTCCAGGTGGGATTTTAGAAGAGGATCTAACTGAGCTAGAAGATGAAGAAGTCTCAAGAAGTTTCCAAAGTTTTTCTCACCACCCAGGCCAGGACTCTTCTCGGTGACCACGCAATTCCAGATTTTGAGAAACCAAAGCTTGATGGAGCTGAGCACTCTCTTTACGACTTCTTGCCGTCGTTGTTTTTCCGATTCGTCGTCTGTGCCTCAGCAGCAGCTGCGGTTTCTACTCCACTTCGTTTGAGTGGTCTCCTCCTCTGTGCTCCTTTCTCTGTGGTGAAAAGCCTGGCTGTTTTCATGGGCAATTAGTTTGTCAGGTTTCTTCCAGTGGAAAACCCTGTTGCCAATTCAACTGATGACGATCGGGAATTTTGGGTGGACACAGGGCAGAGCAAATAACAGAAGCACTATTCCGACCGTTTTGAGGGACATAATACCGGCCAGGTCCTGCTAACTTCATGCCCATTAGAAAGTTGCCTCTTGAACCAGGCTGTGCTCAATAGCTCGACCACATTTTCCAGATAATGAACTTTCTTTGTTCGGAGACCGGCTTGATCCTCGCAGTATCAGTTCAGTTCGAAGTAGCTTCTGAATGACGGGCAAAGCACAGGTTCTGTCAAACCTCAAGTAGCCAATATATCATTCAGGGTCAGCACCTGGGAAAATTGCAAAAGACTCCTTGTCTTCTCCTCTTGTGGTAGTGGTTGCATTCCCATATGTTTCAAATGGTCTTTGTCTTCACAGAGCAAAGCTTTTATTTTTGTCATGAAGCCATCACCTAGCAGAGCTTTTGCTTCTCCAGTTTGTGTCATGCTTTCTGCCTCTTTCTTTCCTTCCCTCTTTCATCCGGCTCTTGGCTTCTTCTCTCCGTCCTGCTTGCTTTCGTCGTCCTCAAACTTTTCTCTTTTACCCATTCTCTATGTGATTGTCAACATTTTCCCTGTGTTTTCCGTGTCTTCGCTGCGTCTCCGGCTTTGTTTTCTTCTCTCGTTCTTTCTGTGCTCGGGCACCACTAGGCCTTTTAGGCAGCATTTACATTCGCTGCTTAGGGAGCACGATCGAATGGTTGGTGGTGACATTCTCTATGACAGCATACATAACGCGGTAATAGATGACATATATACGATCGGCAAGCAAATGTGGTTAGGGGCAGCATGCCCAGTGTCAGCACTCATAAGCACCCAAAGAACGGATCACACGGACCCACTAAATGCTGCGACAAATAAATGCTATTTTTTTAGCTTGATTTCAAATGTCGTCATGTCAGAGGACGTCGTGACGCCCGTCGGAAGCGAGCTCCAGGCTTTGGGAGCATACGAACTAAAGGCGCAGTCTCTAAAGGATATGAGATTCATACAAGGTACATTTAAACGATCAGATTCCAAAAAGCGGAGGGGGGGTTTGCGAAGCTTAGTTTGGTGGGAGAGAAGATACTATGGCTAGGCTGGTCCGGTTCCTCAAGCACGAAACCCTTACTATTTCGCGTAGCAGCGTAACGCGTGCGATTCGCAGAGAGCTGAAGCTAGCAATACGCTAGCGTTAACAACACAGAGCGTTATGATATTCTGTGCTGCTCAGCGCTAGCAACAAAGCCGTATTAGTAAAAGCCCAAAGCAGCTCGAGCTCAGCGCTTCGCTCACCGACCGGCAGACCGTGGCTCCAGGAGAGCGACTCCGGTCGGTCAGGCACAAGCCTTATAGCGTAGCCGGGTCAAAAGTCACACCGTAGTCACTATCGCACATAGTTATGCAAAATTCCGCTCATATCGGCGATGCTAAGCGAAGGCACAATGGCTGACCCTTGCCTGACCTGACCGTGGCTGACCTGAGCCACCCTGGACGCGCGGTATAGCAGGCCGGGCTCGCCTTTGACGCGACGCAGCCCGCTGTAGGCAGGCAGGCTGCGGCAAGCGGACGGGGGGGGGCAATTGTAACGCGGCCGCTGGGGGTGAACGAGTAGTGAACGGCCGTGTGCATATTGCTCTGCCAGCCGAATGCAAGGTGGTGGAAGCCCCACGGTATTTCCATGTCGTCGCGTGCGTGCCGCCAGAGCGTCAGGCAGCAGCTGGGTCAAAGTCTGTAAAATAGGCTTAGCAAGCTCAGCCAGGATTAGTCAAGTCCATTGAAACGAGGAGTTGCTTGTGAATACAAAATTGGCATTCTCACATAAAAACTTAAAAAATATGCATAATTTTACCATTTTTAAATATTAAATTTAAATATAAAATTATAATTAAATAATAAATGATTTTAATATTAATTTTTTCATTTTGCTTGAGGCGCCCCCTTGGCCTTGGCGTCCGGGGACACCTGTCCCTCCCCCTCCACTGCCCACCCCTCGCTACGCCTCTGCTCGCAGCGAATGACTCGCTAGCTCAAGACCCCGACAGCGCGGGCGGTCGTAACAATACAGGGGGCTATATCGAGAGTTGGAATCAATGACCGCCTTCACATGTGGAATTTGAGGACAAAATCTCACAGAGGTGTGACGCGAGATCTTGTTCTCCGGGAAATGACGCAGGCGCAAATTGATCTTCGCTCAGCTACTGCCATAAGTGTTTTACTTTCGCCGACTTTTAAAAGCGCCGCATCTTGCAAAAAGTCTTCGTCTCCAACCGCTGAGTTAATTTGAGGCTATTAGATGGTCTGGCCAGATGGTCGATAAAGATACATTTAAGGCGGCAATGGTTTATTCATTAGCCCGACTATCACGGCTATTCACGGGAGCGTATCGGTAACGATCCATTCCCTGCTCGTCGGCTCTTCTCCGGTAGCCGATTTTTTCAAGCGTCGCTGCGCCCGCACGCGGAAGGAGGTGCTGCGTCTGCTCCTCCGAAGGGTGTCGGAACGCTGCGCTCGAACTCCACCCATGTTTGCCGCAGCGGCCCCGACGACGGCGACACAAGGTAAGCGCGAAGTAGCCGCAAGTGAACGGAGTTGCGGAAGTACCGGAAGTACCGGAAGTAGCGGAGACGACTGCCACGCCGCCGGCTTCGCGTGGCAGACCGCCGAGGAGACAGACGCGTAGCCGCCGTAGCGCACGCGCCGAATGCGACATCGAACGACGACGTCCATTCGAAGTGGGGCAGCGATGCGCCGAGCGCTCGGCTCGAGCGAGGCGTTCACCTTTAGTCTTTTCTTTCTTTCTATCGAACGGAAGCTTTGGCTAAAGCCGCTGCGAGCGCCGTCGCATTGCCCGGAGGATGGCTGCACTTAGTCAACTGAGCCAAGTCCGCTGGAAGGTCGCGCGCGCCAGGTATTTAATTCATTTCTTGCCAAGTCGCGCGTGCTCTTGATTGGTGCCCTGCTTAGCTAGCGTCCGCGTGCGCTGCGCCTCGTTTTGGCGGGGGGGGGGGGCCTGCGACTCGCTAGCCGCCAGCTTCTAGGCGTAAGCTTTACCGCTATCGGCCGTGCTCCGTCTGCAAGGACGGAGACCCAAGAAGTGCGTGCAGTACGTTTGTGGAAAAGGGCTTTCGTTCCGGCGCCGTTGCGGCGCATTTGTAACGGCAGTCCCTTCCGAGGACACGCGAGGCCCTCGTCGCGGTCTACTGCATCTGCCGCAGTACTTGCCGATTTCGGCTGGCTTCGTCCTGCTGCAAGAAAGACCTGCCCCCGCGAGAGAGTCGTAAGGGTGAATGCTCTCACCTCTCACAAAAGGCTCGACGTATTCTCGGCGTAGACAGCTGAACGGTGCTGTACGTTTCGGTGAGACGCTGCAGCGACCGAGGCTTGCGGCTGCTCGACTTCCGCCCGCACTTCCGGCGATGCACACTTTCCCATGCATGCATCGAGGCGGCAAGCCGGCGAACGCAGTTGGCGCCTTTCAAAAGCATTTCCCGTAGAGAACGTCGCGGAGATGCGGACTGTCGCAAGAACCGCAAGTGCCGCTGAGAATCTATTTATTGTATACGATTGCATCGACATTACGAGAGTAATGACGTAGTCATAGCAACGACGTATGTACCCAACGGATATTTGGACTGTCGCAGCCCATCTTCCACCTAGGTGGTCGTCGATTAGATTGTGAGCTAGAGGCTCGGTGAATTATAAGTAAATACACTCGGCGCGTATGTACAGGATGTACTGTGCGACGCTGGCCGTAGGCTTGGCCTGACGGGTAGTTGAGAAGCACACAGCGAGGCGCACTTCTCAATGTATCGGGAGAATGGTTCAGACTTCCTACACATGTACAGGTCATTTTATGCAGTTTTTTCGAAAATAGACACTGGTGAAGTTACTCTTATTAGCCCCGTGCGATAGCAAGTTGTTGTCGACGATCGAAATTGCCGGGATTTGTGTGCCTGCGCTTGAATGAAGCGGGTGACCTTGTCAGGCACGAAATAGGCTGTAATTGTTATGCAGACGGCAAACTGCAGTTCCTGTACTCTGACGCACCCCCTGCACGCCGAGCGCTCTCAAATCACTTGCTGCCTGCTTTGCTGACACTCGCGCTTAGATGGCAACAAACTTTCTCAAATTTAAACGATAAAACTGAATTAATAGCCAAAATCAAGTTTGCCTACTTTCAGATATATACAATTTCTAAAATTCGGGCTTGCTTAGCTAAGCGTACCACGTCTAAGTTGGTAAATACATTTGTGACATCCCGTCTTGACTTCTGTAACTCACTGCTAGCTGGCCTACCGGAATGCGCAATCAGTCGATTACAGCTAGTGCTAAACTCCACAGCTAGGCTTGTCTGCCATGAGCGTCGCAGTTGCCACGTTACACCACTTCTCACCAACCTGCACTGGCTCCTAGTCAAGTAACGGATTGACTTCAAGGTTTTGTCGCTCACTTTTAGGTCCCTTCATTCCTTGGCTCCAGCCTATCTCTCAGATCTCAGATCTACTCCCCCACCAGGCCAAGCATCGTACCAAATGCTTTTCGGAATCCAACAGTTTACCAATACCTCGTACAAACCTCAAATCCTTTGGAGACCGCGCATTTAGCTCGTATCCTCCCAAATCCTGGAACTCACTCCCGACTTGCTACAGAACATCCCCTGACTTGACCAAATTTAAAAAGAACTCAAAAAAACATACCTATTTAGGGCAGTGGGTCCCTGTGATTCGTCCTCTATGTGCTTATGCGTGCTGACACTGTGCATGCTGCCACTAACCACATTTGCATGCTGACCCTGTGCATGTCACCCCTAACTATTTTATTCATTTTGTTTGTTTCTTTTAAGCATGATATTACTCACCATTCAATTGCATTTCCCTTTTCAGCAAATGTAAAGCGCCTAGAGGGAGATTGAATTCTCCGAGGGCGCTTTATCAAGTGCATTGTTATTATTATTATTATTATTACAAATCTCTTTACCCGACGATATTTAAAAAGAAGCTCAAAAAATTGCTACTCAAAAAATTCGAAGGACCCAGCATCACTTCTCGCCAACCTGCACTGGCTCCTAGTCAAGCAAAGCATCGACTTCGACGTTCTGTCACTCACTTTTAGGTCCTTTACTCATTCTTTGGCTCCAGCCTACCTATCATATCTACTCCCCCATCAGGTTAAGCGTCGTACCGTCCACTTTTCGGAATCAAATAATTTAACAATGCCTGGTACAAGCCTCAAATGTTTTTGAGTCTGTACGTTAGGTCGCAAGGTCCCAAAGCCTGGAACTCACTTATGACGGGCCTTACGTCCTCCCCTTACATGACAACATTTCAAAAGGAGCTTAAAACGAACTTATTTTTCACAGCATTTAGTGGGTCTATGTGATTCGCTCTTTGTATGCTTATGCATGATAACACTGTCTAAGGTATCGCTGAGCAATTGCCAAGCTTTCCCTTTAGCGTGTGGAAACACATAGATCAAGTTCTCTGACGGGGCCGTAAAACGCCCTCCAGTTATAAATGTTACCGCATCTAGACCTGCATACACCATAGAATGAATCCGACTGACCGACGAACTTGTTTGAAGTCTCATCTAACTATCTGAAGCGAAAAGCACGCGAGAAATAAACTAATTGGATGGCTCTAAAAAGTCTTCTGCGACGACTGGCAGTCAGGTCTGACTGCAGCCTTAACTAATCAAGAATTTCCTACAATCTTAAGAAGGTTTTATCAGTTAATTACAATATGGCAACTGTTTTCGCACGCTGCATATATGCCAGCCTCTAACAGAGGTTCGTCTCCAACCTTTTTTTATCTTATCAGTTTGGTGAGACGAAGTCTGTTGGCTACCTAATGCGTACCGAAAGCCGCTTAGGCTGTGAGTGCGCTATATAAAACTCTCCTGCGTAACACCCACACGGTCTTCATTGCTTTGTGGAGTTACAGACGGAGATACATTACATTGAATTACTGTACTAAAGCTCGTTGTGTTGGTTTCCCGACTTCTGTGGAAAAACTAGCTTTTGGACTTCTTGTTTCGAGAGGTGCTTACTAATGATTATACCATCCATTTGGTCATGGTACCTTTTGCTCGTCGTACCGTACTTCGCATTTTAATTCTGCTCATATAACAAAATATGGTGCAAAGCTGAACGGTATTAACATAAAAATAAAAGTATGCAAATGTAATGCCAAGTTTAGCTCATTTTTACGGGGATATTTGTTATGTACGAATAGTAGCCTATGCAGTTAAGGCAGCTCGACGTTAAACGAGAAACTAATTGCTGTTTTCCCCGGCTTGCAAGGCGGCTACGGTTTAAGTCCCCAAAAAGATCTTCGATTAGTACCAGGGGGCTTCGTGTAAGCGCTTCGTTGCATTCTACGACCGCTTTACTTTTAGATGCCCGTCTTGCTGCTGCATGACAGCATCGGAGAAATCCATGACTGGACGGAGTACATTAATATTATAATGGACTCAGGGCTGATCAACAAAGCCTGCATTTACAGCCTCAAACATCGACTGTTCACGAGAAGTGATGAAATGTTCTCCATTGCTCTAGATGAGTTTGACGATATACTGCGCCTATTTGATGGCAGCGGCAGAAAAGAGTTCAAACTTTGCAAAAGAAAATACACGATCGTTTTGAACGATGGCAAGCGAGGCATTCTCAGCAAGGATGCTTGTCACTACGTCACCGTATGCCGTACAAACGAACTGCTGATAGTTGGCGTCCACAAGGAAAATCGAAGCGAAGAAGCTGCTAGCGAGGTGATAATGAATCTGGGAGACTTTTTTGTCACGAAGGGCCTATGACTTGACTGATTTGGCGGGACACAGCTTTGAAACCGTCGTCCTGAATTGTGCAACTGCTGAAAGTCACTGAGAGTCCGTAGGCTGGGACACCTGACTGGCGTTCGGATCTGGCCATCTCGATAATGCAGTGAGCAGGTGTGCACTTTGATACCGAACGAATCCTAATATAATATCTTATTTTGAAAAATAATAAACTTTTTGCACAAGCGCGGATAGTGCTCCATCCTCTCCCCACCCGCGGGCTGGGCGATACCGTGCTGAACGACGACACGGTCGCCTCCCTCGGCGAAGAACTGGGCCGCCCCAACTCGGCGCCACGAAGCACACAGCATCGCTGACGCACAGTTTCTAGAAGAGCTTACGGTATGCTGCTTTTATGCAGCACTCCTAGAGAGCAATGTTCCTTTCACACGGTATTTCACACGGGCTGGAAAGGAAGCGCCTGAGCTGATGAGGGATCAGTGCATCCACCACTGTCACACCTTTAAGCCTGTAAGGACGAGAACTGGCGTGGACGAGGCGTGACGATCGGAGTGGGGGGGGGGGGCGTTTACAGTTCACTTTGAACCTCGCCGTTCCATGGCTGAAGAATGCTGCGAACTTGGTATGACAAATAGCATAGGAAGAGAATGCCGGTCTCCGGACGATTCGAAATTGGTCAGAGACCCATTGAACGTAGTGACAGGAAGAGAGCACGGTGCAAATATAAGGGCCTATGAGACTAAACGGGCCAATAGTTTTTCAGGTAGGTTTGACAGGGCATGGGATTGAAGAGGCTTCAGAGTGATTGGCTGGAACTCGAACTCGTTCCGCTCCACCGCTGAGCCAGGATTTTCATCTCGGGGTCAAGAGCTGCAGACCTTTTATATGGGGGAAAGACCCTCATGATTTTTACGTAGTCCAGGCAATGCATCAGATCGATTTCCATGTAGGCGTGGGTAGACGAGCAATTAACAAAAAATAATAGCGAAAATTCACGGTGTCTATTCGAAACACAGACTGAGCAACATCGAGTGGAATTAAAACAACGTTTCGTTGTTGCTGACGGTCGCTGCCCCACTGAAGGGGGTTGGCAATCGACGACCCCTCAGTCACTTAATCCGATGATCGATGAAGAGCCAGCACAGTTCGAATAGAAGTGAATGGACTAGAAAGATTAGTGTGCACACAATCTGGTGGTTTTGACGGTCACAGAAGATAGGCCGAGTTAAGCAGGCTGCCGAGTTAAGTACCGTCTTTAAGCGTCTTATTCCACGTTAAAATAAGAGCTGGAGCTGAGTGCTTCGCTTTCCACGTTCGTGAGCGCTTGAGCCTCATTGTTACTCGGCGTTCCACTGTCGCCTTCAAGTATCTAGGGTTTCCCTTAAAATTGTCGAATTGTTGAGCCTAGAGCTGCTGCTGGCGAAAGCGAATTTGGGCAGATAATTAAATGGTCGTTCCCCTGGCTAGAGCCACTAAGATAGCATCGAGGCTGGGGCAGCGTAGCTAGGCCGACGTAGATTTTAGATTATTTCTAGAATGTGACTCTTTAGTCCTAATTCCTAGAAGATCGTGCAAGCCTTCACCCACGAACAACAGCCATTGGAACGTCTGCGATCATGCGAACTAGTGCATTCGATATTAGTGCATTCGATCGTCCAGGATTGGTCGTGCTTAAAACGATTCTGTATAAACATCGGTGACATTCCTTTAGGGCTTGCAATCACTCGTATGACCAAAACCTTTGCCAACACCTCATGCAACACAACTTTCTGCTTTTATATAAATAAAAGTACATGTACGTGCATAGATGTACAAGTAACATAAATGCACGAGATTAATATGACCACGGATAGGCTAGTTGTGGGTGCATGGTTACAGCCACAAGTAACAATGCTAAAAACTATTGCCAAATGGTCTTCAACGGTGTCTGGGACATCAGCTTGAAGTGCGGCTCTGTAAGTATTAACACACGAAGAAGCCAGTGGGTGTGAAATTGGTGGTTCGACAAAGGCTGGTTGCTGCATCGAGATCACTCTACCCCACTGCAAATATATATTCCTCATTTGTGCATTTTCATGCCGGCCTTATGCCTATCACCAGTAGCAGTGTCATATATTTTTTAGATAGACCGCATTTATTTAACGAGAGAGTACAGTACCACGTGAATTTGTGGAAGCCGTGAATGCTTTTCACTTACCATTTCTGCTTGTCTCATGGCTATACAGCTCGGTACCTTTTATGTAGAGAGCACCCAGAGAACATTTGGGGTAATTGACTTCAAAGTACCGCACGTATAGTGCGAAGGCTTCCAGAATGCATCTAGCCTGAACAATTCGTTTGGGTAATCTGCATTAATTGGTACTATTTCGCTTTAAACGCGCCCCTGTTGTCTAAGCGGCCATGCATACCCAGTGATGATCTAGCTGATCACTTCTCTTGGTTCTTCGTCAACAAGAAAGGAAAATCATGGAGTCTATCCTTAGGGTAGCAGCATCCCCCGGGAAGCCTGTCCCCGAATTCATGTATCAGCTCAAAGTCTAGATTCAAGGAGTTCACTAGTGACCTCGCCCCCAAGTTAATAGCCCAATCGATGAAGACTAGTGTTCTGGACCTAATCCCTATTGTCCTGGTTCTATGATGCACAGATCTCTGCTACTAAAATGCATAAATAGCATCTTGAAAATGTCATTAGCCTCAGGTCAAGTCCCGGCAACTTTCAAGAAGGCTATAGTAAGGCCACTAATGGAGAAAGCAATGCTAGACTAAGAGAACTTGAGCAACTTCCGCCCAGACTTCCTTCTATCATTCCTATCAAAGACACTTGAACGAGTCGTGGCAGACCAGCTGAACTCATATATTGAAACTTCAATCATTACTAGTAAGTTTCAGTCTGGTTTTGCAGGTTTTAACTCGACGGAGTCGGCAGTGCTTCGGGTGCATAACGACCTACTTAGGAACACAGACTTGGGTAGAGTAGCTCTGCTTGGTTGCTCGTTATTTCGAAATCTCTTGATATTATCAATCAATAAGTCATTCTTTAGCGCTTTTCATCTCACGTGAGCATCGCTAGCGCTGCACTGTAATGGTTCAGGTCCCATCTCAGTTGGAATCTCTAGTAGAGTATTGATGTGAATGGACAAAGATAATCCGAGGTACCTCTGAAATATGGGGCTCTGCGCTTGGTTATGTTCTCTTCAAGGTTGATACTCTGCCTCTTGCCGATGAGATTGTCTTACACAAGCTAGGCTTTCAGTTATATGCAGATGACCCCAAGTTATACCTTGATTGCAATGCAAAATAAAGCCTTTCACCTATATGCAGATGACACTCAGTTGTACCGCTGCTTTGAAGCTTCCCACACCTCGAGTCCCTTGCTGCATGTATCAGTGACATCCGCACATGTATGGAAGCAAGCTTTCATCAATCATAATAGTGACACAAACTAACTTACTAGTTATGGACAAACCAAGTGTGATTCAAAAATTGGAAAGGCTAACGGTCATGATTGCCTCTGCCAGCATTTGTCCCGTTAATTCTACACGAAATCCAGGTGTCATTTTCCAAAGTGACCATTCATTACACGACCGCATCCGATCCATGGCCAAGTCTGCATACTTTCAGCTTCATTACATTGCTAAAATTCGGGTTTGTTTAGATAGGGATACCATATCTAAATTGGTCCACGCATTTGTGACATTCCGTCTTGACTTCTGTAACTCACTGCATGCTGGTCTACCGGTCTGTGCAATCAGGCACTTACAGCTGATGCAAAACTCAGCACCTAGGCTTGTCTGTCGTGAGCTTCCTAGTTGCAACATCGCACCGCTTCTCGCCAACCTGCATCGGCTCCCAGTCAAGCAATGCATCGAATTCAAAGTTTTGTCACTCACTCTTTTAGGTTCCTTCATTATTTTTCTCCAACATACCTATCGAATCAACTTCCCCGCCAGGCTTAGCATCGTTCTACTCGATTTCTGAAATCTAATCGCTTACCTATGCCTCGTACAAACCTCAAATCCTATGGAGATCGTGCCTCGTGTTCGTGAGCTCCCAATGCCTGGAACTCGCTTCTAAATATCGCGATTACCTCCCCTGACTTGACCAAACTTTAAAAGAAACTAAAAACACAACTGCTTATCACAGCATTTAGTGGGTAATAATAATAATGATAGCATCCTCAGAGAACTGAATCTCTCTCTAGGCACTTTATAGATGCTGCACATAAAGCAGTACCAAATATTTGGTGGTAACATTTCCAAGCAGCAGGCATAGTGTAAATAAATACATGCACACTATGGACGAATTAAAAATACCCGCACCACGTGTTTTTTCCTTCATACGCTCATGTGTGCTGACACTGTGCATGCTACTACTAACCACATTTGCATGCTGACCTTGTGCATGTCGATTCTAACCATTTTACGCGTGTTGTTTATTGAGTATGATACAGCAAAACATTCGATCGCGCTTCTTTTACAGCAAATGTATATTGCGCAGAAAGAGATGAATGCGCAATAATCCATGTATTAATCATATTATTATTACAGGGTAGCGCGAAAATACCATTTAGTTTAACAAGTACAGAACTGCCCCGGAATGCTCGCTTTATAAGAAATCGCAAAGCCACGCCTTCGGTTGCATTTGGTTCAGTGGCAGATAGCCCAGCTCTCACCGGCTAGCGGCACAGTGTTTTCGCTTTACGTACATGCTCTAGATTTTGTGACAATGCTGCGTACTCGCCTCTTTAAAGTCACTCCACGAGCAGGACAATTTCTAGCAGAGATGTACTCGGTCGCCTTCTCTAAAATTTGAATTTCTAGTGTACATAGCAGCGTAAAGGGCAGCTTTAGCCAAAGCGAATGCCGACTTTAAAGGCCTGCACTGTTGAGACTATGGAGCTGGAAACTTCACAGACAATCCAAAAAACCGTAAAAATAAAAGGCAGGAAATCAAAAACTACTACTGAGCGAACTAAGAAATACTCGCTAGCGCTTTTGATGCAAAGTAAATTTAGTGGATAAATTAGCCACGCACACCTGTCCCGGAATAGTTTTGGCGAAGTTCATTAACAGCACAATGAATTCCCCAGTTAAATGAGTCGGTCATACGGGATTTGTAACTAGCAATTGTAAATTAACAATCCATTAGAGTTCAATCGAGCGTATGATAAAATGTCGCTCAATCCATTTACCAACCGATACACGAAGTTGCATCGAGGCGCCAGCCAAAAAGCTGGAGATTTACATTGCTGCCATGGTCCCTGAAAATTTTCGGGCGCATGAAACAGCACATAATACTAAGCAAACCCTGTGCATGTCACCCCTAACCACATTCTTCATTTTGTTGGTTTTTCAAGCATGATTTCACTTATCATTCAATTGCATTTCCCTTTGCAGCAAATGTAAAGCGCCTAGAAAGAGATTAAGTTCTCTGTGTGCGCTTTATCAAGTGCCTTATCATTATTATTATTACTATTATCACACGTTCGGTCGAATAAGGAACAGTCTCATTTTCAACGATCTAGCCTTTGGACCAGCTTTCCACCCTGCCAGACCATTTTACCATTCTATCTTGGGAGATGGGTATCGCATTGGTTATACTCTGAGACCGATCTTGAACTGCAGTTTTAGGGTTCGGTAGATGTAGAAATGTACCAGGAGATACGCTGTTGGTGACTTGTTGATCGGTGTCAATCGGTTGAAGATGCCTTCCTTTCCTGGCCGAAGTATGCAGCCATTTTCAGTCTGTAAGACAAACGACCGAGGTGTACACGCTTGAGCTGTCACCGTCGCATGTGTGCTCCAGCTGGTTTTCGCCATTATTCCGCATGAATACCTGTTGGCCGGGTTGAAGATTTGGAATTGGACGAGTAGAATTGCGATTGGGGTAGTTCCGTTAAAGCTCTTTTGCGTGGATTTTTGGATTCCGAAAAGCGAGTGGTACGATGTTGGCCTGGTGGGCGAGTAGATCTTAGAAACAGGCTGGAGCCAAAGAATGAAGGGACCTAAAAGTGAGCGACAGATTGAATCAAGGAAGTTTAGTGTGGCTTTTATTTTTTCTTCCTATAATTGAAGGCCGCAAGAATAAATAAAATACCCCTTGAACGTCAATGTGGGCTGGCAGAAAATAAACTTGTCTTCATTCAGCTTTACGACTGACTTTGAAATGGGGGAAACGACGTGACGAAATCTATCGTCGTGCTCGGGCACCGTGAATCCATATGTTAAAACATCATTCTTATACACGGCTACACCTACGATCTCACCCAAGAAGTCGTGCATCATAGAGACATTTAAAAAAGCCTCCAACAGAAGGCATTCTGTAGGGCCACAGTTAGCTTAATGCCAGGGACTAGTTGCAGTTTGCTGAAAGTTTAGGTGGGAGAAGCCCAGAACCAAGCGATCTCGGAACAACACGTATTTCATCGTGCGGTTTTGGCAATTCGAATCTTGATCATGCCTAGCCTGGATGAATTATTTCGTAAGCTCACCCGAATTTTGACGGCGGCAATTAAACATAGCCCAATCGTGAATGATATTCATTTTTGGTATTAAATAGTCATCAAATTGCATAAGATGCCATCCAAGGTCTTTAATTGGCAGAGCTCATTGCTTCAAACTTAAATCCGCGGGAGGGATACACCTGGTCATGTCGTGAGCTGTGTTGATATTCAGGGCAGCACTCTAGAACAGTGGTTCTCAACCTGTGGGTCGCGACCCATTTGGGGGTCAAATGGCCCTTTCACAGGGGTCGCCGAAGACCATCGGAAAACACGCATTTTCGCATTAGGCACACAATAATTTTAAAGTTGGGGGTCTCCACAGCATGAAGAATCGTATTAAATCGTCAGCAGCTGTTATCGCTTCGTCATCGCATATCAAATGCATTCCTAGATATTAATGTTGTTGCTAAGATTCATGAACTATGCATTAACAAAAGAAAAGCACCCCGTAGCCGCCGTGGTGGCCGGAACCGCCAGCTCAGACGCCGCTCGTTGGGCGGAACCTGCAAGCTGAGTACCAGCTCGTTCGGTATTCCTAGCATTGTCTCGAACCGCTCAGCACGCTCCCCCACATGCGTCACTGTAAATTCCTCAAACTTAGTGGTCATCAAGCCTGTTGTAACCCCATCGGCCAGACTTAACGCTTGCCTTTGGAATCCTCGCTCAATGTGCAATAAACCTCTAGTAATAAGCGACCTTATTTCTGAAAATGGTATCGACCTGCTCGCCCTAACTGAAACTTGGCTGGAATCGATAAACTGTCCGACAATTAAAGACGCAACTCCATCTGGTTTCTCGTTCTTTCACACCCCTAGATCAATCAAAACTGGAGGCGGAGTTGCTATTGTCGTGCGCTCGAAATTCAACTTCAAGCCATTTGCGATACCCTCGAAGCAGTCTTTTGAATCAATTGTCTTGGTCTTGCCCGAAAACAAGCTACCGATAGTGGCAGTAGTCTATCGCCCACCAGGTACCAAATCCTCCTTTACCTCAGATTTCTCCAATCTCATTTCGATTCTGTGTGCAAGAAATCGATCCTTCCTCGTAATGGGTGATTTCAACGTTCACTTTGATAACTTATCTGACGCTTTCAGCACCGAATTTCGTGCATTGACTGACTCATTCTTTCTTGTGGCTCATGTGCATGGCCCTACCCACATCAAGGGTCACACACTCGACCAGATCTTCTCATATAACTGCACTTTGTCATCAATAATTATTACCAAATCATGCTTATCTGACCACATGCAGATCTCATTCAATCTACAGTGTGTGCCCACATTCTCCTCTAAAATAACCTGTGAATCGCGAAACCTCAAGACCCTTGACATCGATGCTGTCTGTGCGAGAATATCTGCTTCACCTCTGCTGCTCAATCCTCCCTCCGATCTGTCATCATTGGTAGATAGCTTCAACACGACACTAGCTGACACGCTAGACGAGTTTTCCCCTCTGAAAAAGCGCACTGTGCGCCCCCGCCCAAACGGCCTATGGTTTACCGCAGACATTAAACTAGCCAAGTCTACTAAACGAAAGCTCGAAAAAGCATACAAAAGATCCGGACTAACTGTCCATCGACAGGCATATGAAGACTACTGTAGGTTGTACCAATCGATCCTAGCAAAGGCTAAGTCTAGTTTTTTATAAAAAAACATTGTTGAATCACAGACGCACAATCCAAAAATGCTGATGTCGACAATAAACCATCTCCTCAACCGTTCCCAGGTTAGCTCCTTACCTGATGATCCTTGTGATGATCTAGCCGATCGCTTCTCTCGATTCTTTGTGCAGAAGATAGACAAAATCAGGGAATCCATCCCTGCGATGACAACCTTCCCACTAGAATGCTATTCCTCGGTTCCTGGCTGCACCTCAATGTCTGCATTTAAGCAGGTCACTAGTGATCTAGTCCTAAAGTTCGTATCTCAATCAAAGAAGACAACAAGTCCTCTGGACTCTATTCCCACTGTCCTGCTCCTACGTTGCACTGATCTGCTGCTGCCATGCATAACTAACATCATTAATATGTCATTAGCCTCGGGTCATGTCCCAGCACCTTACAAAAAAGCTGTAGTCAGGCCACTTCTCAAGAAAGCTGCACTAGACCAAGAGAACCTAAGCAACAACCGCCCAGTCTCCCTTCTACCATTCCTATCAAAGACACTGGAACGGGTCGTGGCGGACCAGCTGAACTCGTATATCGAAACCTCACACCTTGCTAGTAAGTTCCAGTCTGGCTTTAGAGCTAATCACTCCACAGAGTCAGCATTGCTTCGGGTATACAACGACCTACTTAGGAATGCAAACATGGGTAGAGTGTCTCTTCTTGTTTTGCTCGATCTTTCGGCAGCTTTTGATACCATCCATCACAAAATTCTTCTAGAGCGCCTCTCATCTCGCCTGGGCATCACTGGCACTGCTCTGCAGTGGTTCAGGTCCTATCTCAGTGGGAGAGTCCAGAGTATTGACGTGAATGGACAAGGATCATCTGAAGTACTTCTGAAATATGGAGTACCTCAGGGCTCTGTGCTAGGTCCAGTTCTTTTCACGGTTTATACTCTGCCTCTTGCTGATGTGATTGCCAAGCACAATCTAGGCTTTCACTTCTATGCGGATGACACTCAGTTGTACCTTTGCTTTGATCCCTCCCAGCCTTCGAGCACCTCAAATTCTCTCAACTCACTTGCTGCATGCATTGATGACATCCGCACATGGATGGCAGCAAATTTTCTAAAGCTTAACGATGATAAAACTAACTTACTATTTATGGGCAAACCTAGTGTGATCCAGAGATTGGAAAGGCTGACTTTCAAAATTGGCTCTGCCAGCATATCTCCTGTCGAATCAGCTCGGAATCTAGGTGCCATATTCCAAAGCGACCTCTCGTTAGACGACCATATCAGCTCCACAGTCAAATCTGTTTATTTTCAGCTTCATAACATTGCTAAAATTCGGGCTTGTTTAGATAAAGATACCACGTCCAAGTTAGTTCATGCATTCGTGACATCCCGTCTTGACTTCTGCAACTCACTGCTTACTGGCCTACCAGCATGTGCGATCAGGCGATTGCAGCTTGTGCAAAACTCTGCAGCTAGGCTTGTCTGTCGTGAGCGTCGCAGTTGCCACATTACTCCACTTCTCGCCGACCTGCACTGGCTACCAGTCAAGCAACGGATTGACTTCAAGGTTTTGTCGCTCACTTTTAGGTCCCTTCATTCTATGGCTCCAGCTTATCTCTCAGATCTACTCCCCACCAGGCCCAGCATTGTACCGTCCGCTTTTCGGAAACTAACTGTTTACCTATATCTCGTACAAACCTTAAATCCTTTGGAGACTGTGCATTTAGTTCATATGCTCCCAAAGCCTGGAACTCCCTCCCGACCTGCGTCAAAACATCCCCTGACCTGACCACATTTAAAAGGAACCTAAAAACACACCTATTTAGGACAGCATTTAGTGGGTCCCTGTGATTCGTCCTTGATGTGCTTATGCATGCTGACACTGTGCATGCTGCCACTAACCACATTTGCATGCTGACCCTGTGCATGTCACCCCTAACCATATTATTCATTTCGTTTGTTTTTCAAGCATGATTTTACTTACCATTCAATTACATTTCACTTTACAGCAAATGTAAAGCGCCTAGAGAGAGATTGAGTTCTCTGAGGGCGCTTTATCAAGTGAATTATTAATACTATTATTATTATAAAGGGGCGCGGCATTATGAAGGTTGAAAACCAGTGCTCAATAGCTTCACCATTGCCACCATATAGGACGCTATGTGGATGGACAACACGCTTATTGGCAGCTGCAATAATAATAATAGTGATATGGTTGATATAATGAAATCAGAGAGCTCAATCTGTTTCTGGGTACTTTACATTTGCTGTAATGGAAGCACAATCAAATGGCCATGCTTTACTCTCCGGACCGCAGACTGAGCTTGACCTCTCCTGACTGGTCACTTTGTTGTGGCTCCAACCTGGTAGCTCTGCTATTATACGTAACAGTCGATCCTCGCAAAGGCCGAATCTAGCTACTACTAACCTACTATTGAATCGCAGATGCACAAACAAACAGCGATGATGTCCACCATGAGCCAACTCCATAACAACACCCGGGTTAGCTCCTTACTAAGTGACTCTCATGGTGACCTAGCCGATCGCTTCTCTAGCTTCTTTGTCGGCTAGATAGACAAAATCAGACAGTCCGTCCCTAAGGTTGTACCATCCCCATTGGACTTCTCCTCCCTCAATTATATCAAGGCACAACTCCTGTATTTTATTTTTTTGGTAGTAGATCTAGGACAGATTTTTGTAGACGGATCATCACCTCTACCAAATCTACATTGTTAGTAACAGTACTAATCCTTTATAACCTTGCCTGCTTTAGACATTAATGAGTAATATAAAAAAATAAAATGAATAATATATTATATATAATATAAAATATATCATGAATTTCATTTGGGCTATCGATATCAACCTCAAATACGAATCCCTTACTTGAAACCTTGCTAAGACGAAGTATTGACTGTTTAGTCAATTTTTCCACGGTAGGTTTTGGGATAATTGTAAACCTCGTTTCATTGCCCATCCATAGAGTTTAGTTGCATCTAGATACAGTGACCAAGACTTTTCTTCGGGATTGTAATTTTTACAATACTCATTGTTAGCCTTTACATATCTCTCAGAAACTTGAAACATTCCTCCCCATATGCCTTTCTCAAAGAATTCATATTTATCCATGTCCGTTAGCAATTCAAGACGAAAAAATTCCAGTATACTTCAATAAAATAGTCCATGTCATTTGAAGAGTTGTCATAAAGTTTGCTGAATGACTTATAATTGCATCACATACAACTGGAAGGACGACTAATACATATTGTTTTAAGTGTGTCAGGATTGTAACCTACATTTCTAATTTTAAAATTATTCCAAGCTCTAAAACCATGGTCTTAATTTTCTTGATTAATTCCACGAGATAAAACCAGGTAAATTTATCAATACCCTGTAGCTCTGTTTCATTAAATCTAGAAAAACCATCTAAGTACACACCATAAAGAAAATCAATTATCAAGAGTTATACTTATAAAAAATGTATGCTTTTATGTTTTTTATGCTTAACTTTTCCGGTAATTCACAGCATTGTAACCAGCTTGCAGTATATATGCATATAAAAAGTTACCATAAAATGCGAATACTTTAGAAATAATCCAATTTAATCCCCTTTCAGACAACTCTCGATCCTAATGAAATATATTGCCTCTTGAAAATTAGGTGATCTACTTCGACACAATTAGCAATTACCAAATAACCCTGCCGTTCAAGATCTGTGTTACTTTATAATCTAACCTTTTATCAGTGTATTACATTCTCAGCACTATTCCTATTCCAGAGGCTAATCCAGTCATAATGATAAAAACAGATAACCTTCGTTCAATATCAGACAATCTTTTTACTTCTTACTCATACGATGGCATTTGAAATTCTTCTTATAAATATGTTGCTTAGATTCACATTTGACTTAAATAAAAGAATCGCAATTTTTGTTAAGTGTATCTGTTTTTTCTAAACTTCATAAGCAGTTACAAATCTTTTAGGGCGATCGTTGAATATTCACTCTTAGCGCATGAAAACATGCTATTTGACACTTTTTGAGACACGTATTTAGTACGGGGAAAAAACTATGTATTATAAAATGAATAAATTTTGGTTAGCTAGATTTGTTTGGTTGTATGGTTTGTTTGTTAGCTATCTTGGTTTGTCTAGGTGCCAAACAGCACCCCCTAGCCACTCTCTTCCTTGCGCTCCGCCAGAAGGATTTCCATATTGACCTTACGGTTGTTGCGTCGGCGGTGGTGGCAGCGGAGGAGTCATCGCGCTCGGCACCAGCGGCGGTGGCGGCGGAGGCGTCGTCGCACTCCTGCTACTTAGTGGAAAAAAGATGAGTCAAGTTCTATAGATGGTACGAACGCTGGTGTCACAAATTGTACTAGCCCAGCAGCATCTGGAGCAACCACATCTAAAATTGGATTCTTATATCGATGAGGGCTTACAAGTAACTTAATTGATTATAATGGAGCATTTAGCATTTCACTTCCACTTTCTAAATTGTCTGGATTTTGTGCGAATATGGATTGGATTCTATACAATATCTCATTTTCTATTCATCTTACAAGAGTTGGAGGATTTGACTACAATGCAATAATCACCACAGCTAATATAACTGCAGGATATCCTACCAGCACATTCCAAATTACAGGTGTAACTCCTGTAAATGGTGCTGTTCAGTGAAATGCATTCCAAGTCAACACAACGAAGGTGTGATGTTAATCATGAGGTTAATGGTTTCATGCATTCAACCGATGCTACGCATTGAGAGAAGCTAAGCAAAACTTTCTAGTAGGAAGAACAATACATTCAACTATAGAGTTGGATGATATGAAAATATGACACTAAACACCACTAACCAGGGTTTGAAATATGTTAAAGTACTATCAATTCAAAACACGACTGATTCGGTCACGTGGTTAATCGTAGCTGCACACGACTTAGATAAACATAGTTCATACCCTAGAAACCCGTGTATATATAATCACTGCAATACTAATAATGTACGCGTTGCTACGACTGGTTCTTCCGTTTACCCATCAGTAATAAGATCTAACTATTTTAAGAAGGGTAAGTGCTCTACTGAATATGTAAACTTCACTCGCTTTAGAAAACAAAACCTAGGCATCAATGAGCTAGCAGAGCCAGTCGGTATAGCATACCCTGAGTGGCTCACACTGTATCCAATTCAGTAATCGATGTAAGATATAATGATTAAACAATAACAAACACTACCAAACTGGACGTTGGTATTGAATTTAACGAGTTAACTCCACAGGCCGCTGCTGTGGCTGCATAGACAACTATAACTGTTCATTACTTAAAAATGTGTGAGAACACTACTGAATTAACTTCAAATGAAGATGAATCATAGTTTACATGCATGAAATGGCTTCACAGAGAGAAAGAAATTGTTTAATAATAAATTATAGATAATTATAAATAAAATACTAGCAAAAAACCAAAATGTGTTCAGGTTTCAGATGAAGACAACTAAATGACATGTTGATAGAGAATTTACAAAAATAACTGAGGTGTTACCATTATATTGTAATCCAAGTTCGATGAACTCAATATTAAGCACTAGTACTTCTAGCGTATGAAGTAAAGCTAACTCTCCCTCACTAGCAATATTCGGTCAATGGTAATAGGATCATCAAATTGCCCGCCACTGCGACGGACAGGTAAAATTTCTATTCCATTAGGAGATATTAGAGCTATACACACTGTAAGCTGTGGAGCAGATTTTAAATATGTTATGCATTCTTTTCTGACTAAAAATAGAATATTATTATTTCATTGATAATTTTGATATTCACAGACTAAATTTATGAATGAGTTTTAACCACTTGGGAAAGACAGACGGAATAGAAGAGCTGCTAACTCTTTTATTCTCATTGTGAATCTCTTTCCTTTGAATAATGAAATAGTTGTTCACTAAAACGTTATGCCTCATCGTGGATACATCTGCGATAACAAATCACTTCTGAACGTAGCTTTTGCAAACGTTTTTTCCTAAAGAATATTTCCTACTTGCTAAAGATCTAGTAAACATTTCTACAATACTGACAATATAGAAAACCTAATCTAATTTTGAACTGTTTCTAATAATATTACTATCAAACTGTTTTCTGTGCCATCAAGATCACAAATATCACATCAAACGTCAAATGGTTGTTATGGTCTTCTTATTTCTCTTTTACATGACAGACAACCATCCAAAACGATAATCCTTAATATTTTTCTCTTTTCCCATTTGAAAAAATAAGTCCATCACTATATTATGTTATTCTTTACATTAACAGAGAAAAAAGAAGGAAAGTATGATCCAGAGTCTGATATAAGCCAAACATTCAAGCCTAGACAAAAAGAAATTCCTAGTCACTGCTTTAATGTAACATCTAATGAGAAGCGTCAAGCTTACATACTACATATGCCAACTGACTCTAGTTATACATATGCATTAAGTGTGATTGATGGGGCTAGTAGATATACAGACTCTATAGCACTGCAAAGCAAATTATCAAAAGACGTAGCTAAAGCAATAATTGTCATGTATTGTATATTCGAAAGGTCTATTAGAATGGCCAAACAAGGTAAAGGTAGATCCAGGTACAGAATTGAAAGGTGAGTTCATGAAAAAGATGGAGAGACGTGGAGGACGTACAATCAAAAATACTAGTAATAGCAATGTTGCACTAGTTAGAAAAATGAATAGAACTATAGCAGAAAGAGCTTTTATTGCTGAACATGAAAAAAATTAGAGCGTCTGCGTACACACATGCACCGGCACAGTTTAGTTAGCGACGTGCATTTAACCCCATGGTCGGCTGCAAATGTCAGAGAGCGGGTGCGAGTAGCGATACGCTGGACATTTGTTTCTCATAGCCGTCCAGCTTCAGCAAAGCGGAAACTCTCAGCGACGGCTCCACCGGATATCGGTGCTAGGCGCTCTCGTCGGCGGCCGCACAAGCTACTGTTGCGGGCATGGGACTCGTGTCGGGCTCATGTTGGCGGCCCCCGTGGCTCGCGCTGGCTGGCACTGAAACGCTAGCGACCCGCCACGAGCGAGCGATGGCTCAAACTGACCTTGGCGGCTCTGACGACTAGCAGCATACGATTGCCAGCCTGCAGGACACGTTTGCCTGGCTGCTGCGGCAACTAGAAGAAGAGCAGAGCAGCTGAGTTCCAAATAATGAGCTGCGCTACCGGCAATTCAGACAGATTGGTGACTTGAACCGTCGAGTCGTCGTCGAACTGTAAATGGCAAGAGAAAGGTCTCACTACTTACATGATCTGTATTAGTGACTTCTGCGTATGGAGCGCACCGTGGTGTCCGAAGAGTACTTGGCGTACGTTAAGAATCAACTACGCCGATAAGTTGATACTTTTATTTAAATATACTAGAGATCTGTCAAGTTAAAAAAGATAGTTTTTACATTACACACGGCAAGGCATTTCATCAAGCGGACACGTACAATTCACTTGACTTTCAAGACTTTCATTGCAATGTTCGTGTTTGAATCAAAGTTCCCGTAGGCTCATCTAGCTAATGCTCAACATGCCGAAGCAGGCTACATAGGTCTCGCGCATTTTTTAAGACGCCGAGTCACGGACTAATTTTCATCCTTTATCTGGTTCCATTTTTCCCACTCTCTTAGAAAAATGCATCTGCTTGGTGCAAGGAAGGTCTTGATGCCACGTCAATCAGACACGGCTATTCCTTACTTTTATCTTACGCGGAAGTGAAGTAAAATAAAATGATAGTTTGTTCAATGCAACTCTACTGCTAAAAATATCTACGTGTGGTACTCTATAGCATGAGGTCTTACTAGCCAATAGCAGCTCTGGCAGGTATGGCACGTGCTATCAGTGCAAACCTGACAACCGCAGCGTGCTTAACAATAAAAACAAGACAATTTTATTCGCTCATTGTCCAGGCACGATAGAATCAAGATCTCTGTATAATTCCGGACTTTACTGCTAATTTGAGGAATAATCATCAGAACAAACACTCTTTGGAACCGAGGACAAAAAATTAAAATCTTTTGCGTAGTGTTTGCGATAGGAGCGTGCTGAGAGTTAACTCTTCAGTTATCACCCCTTACCTCGTCGCTCACACAGTTACGTTGCGCACCTACGTACGCGCTTGCATATTTAGCATGGAATACTTTATTCAATCGCGTCGCGTGAACTCTATCGGCGTCTCGACTAGCGCAAAAGAGCAACAACTAAAAATAATTGATTCAGCGTCACAATTGTAAACATCGTCACAATCGCAGTTTTCGCAGACAAAGGGTGACGCGAAGCATAGCGCTGTAGCTAGCTCAAGAGTATTTAATTGCTCGTTGGTAAGGTTAGTCCGAGAGCGGCTGCGTGTTCTGGTTTAATCTATCTTTGCAATGTCCGTGCAGCTGCGTGAAGCTGCAGCTTCAAGAGATACCTCTGCCGGGGATCGCGGCGACACGGTCCCATTGGCTGCCGCAGAAGACACCATTGCCGGCATGCTAGAAGCAGCCCGTAAGAAACGCGCTGCAGCGAAAGCGCTCCGCCGCCACCGCCACCGGTGCCGAGCGCGACGACGGCTCCTTCTTCCGGGATTTCAGGTCGCACTGGTCACAAATCGCACCGGTCGCAGGTCACAGCGGATTGGCGCTCGGCTCCGACGGCGGTGGCGGCGGAGGCGTCGTCGTGCGCTCGGCACCGGCGGCGGTGGCTCTGTGGCGGCGGAGCTGATTTTCTACGTCCGCCAAGACGGCGGCAGGCTTCTCCGGCAACAGCCACCCGCTCAGCTCCTCCAGGCAGTGCAGCCGCAGCGTCTCCACTCTACGCTGCAGGTCAGCAATCCGGCGAGATTGCCTTTTGCAGTGCTCTTTCCGAGCTATGCATCTAGGCCCGACCATCTTCAGCCAGTTCGCATTGCTGCATCAGCGAGGCAATAATGATTCTCTGAGCTACAGGTCAGCAAACTTCCTCGACTGCAGGTCGCACTGGTCTTTTTGAGCACTCAGTCCCGCCTGCAGGCCTGATCTAACACCTTCTTTAGTTTGCCGCATCAGCGAGGCAATCATACCCTGCTGAGCGGCGTGTACCATGTCGTTATTGGCCCTGCCAAGGTCAGCGGCAGCCGTCGCTGTCTCGAGGCGGCTCGCTTGACCCGCTAGCGCTTCCGCTGCAGCGCGTGCCTCACGGGCTGCTTCTAGCATGCCGGCTATGGCGTATCTGTTGAAGTATCTGTTGAAGCTGCAGCTTCACGCAGCTGCACGGACATTGCCAAATTATATTGAACCAGCACACACAACCGCTGTCTTATAACCTTGCCGACGAGCGATTCAACACATTTCGCTAGCTACAACGCTCAGCCGCAACTGTATGCTTCGCGATTGTGACGTCTGCAATTGTGACAGTCACAATCAATTGTTGCCAGTTGTTGCTCTTTTGCAGTAGTCAAGACGCTGATAAGACGCCGATCCATGCGACGCGATTGAATAATGTATTTTAGGCAAACAAAACTATGCAAACGATTTTAATATTGCATCCTCGGTTCCAAAGTGTTTTCTAATCGATTGTTCCTAAAATTAGCGGTAAAGTAAGGAATTATACAGAGATCTTGATTCTATCGTGCCTGGAAAATGGACAAACAAGATGGACTGGTTTTTATTAAGCACGCTGCGGTTGTCAGATTTGCACTGATAGCACAGGCGATACCGCTGCCAGAACTGCCATCTGCTAGAAAGGCGTCATGCTATTAAAGTAGTACCCGTATATATTTTTAGCAGTACAGTTGCATTGAACATACTGTCATTTTATTTTACTTCACTGCCGTGTAAGGAATAGCTGTGTCAGATTGACGTGGCATTAAGACCGTCCTTGCACCAAGCAGATGCATTTTGCTACGATAGTGGGTAAAATGTAACCACACGAAGGCTGAAAAGTAGTCCGCAACTCAGCTTACGATTTGGCACACAGTAGGGACAAAACACGTGAACGAAAGCGACTGCAGGCGGTCGATTCTGTCACTGCGAAGATGGTGGCTGGTCAATCCGACGGGATTATAATATTTCATAGTAATAATAATTTTTCGTGTATGCAGTCAACGGATTCCAACGGTTGGGTCAGCCAGCCTCCCTAACAAATGGAACAGCGATTAAGCTGCCATTGACACATTAAACTTTTTGTAGGTGTGATTTTCACACAAACTTATAGAAAGCCACAATCTGACTTTGCCAATGAAAGATCATAGCACGTGGGCTTTCTCCTGTTATGACCTCCAATGGCCTGGACCAAACTACATATTCCAACTGCAATGCAGCTGCAGATTACGCAATAGGCATCATGCGATTAGTTTTCTTTTATTTCCAGTTTAGGAAACGACTATGCGTCTTTAGTCTAAAGATTCCATGAAATTGCGCATCCACTTACTAAGGCAACGACCTCCAATAAAGTTGGCCGCCAAGATATTTGAAACAGCGATACAGCTACAATTTCCATGATTGGCTTCGTGACACTTCGGTTTAATTCCACAATATAGAAAGCCGTATCACGAGTTTACCCACTTTTTTTTTATCCAATCGCGATAATGCAGTATATTGCTACGGCGTCTGATGGCCGGGATATTTGGAGGCCACAGCATTATAAAACACCTACCCAATACTATGAAATTAGCTGATTAAGCCCAAAATCTTTTTTTTCATTGTATAATCGAAACCACAGTTGCAAACCACCATCTACGTGCAAATAGCAGCTGAATTGCAATTTGAATATTCCGGGAGGCTGGGTGGTTCTGGCCGTTTGAGGCCTTAGCATGAAAATGCCAAAATGCAATCGCATGCAATTTGGAATGCCGTTGTCGATACTTTAGATTAAAAATAAAATACAAAATAAATTTTAGTAGATTTCACAGCCTCATTTGAATTGCGGCAGAAGAGCCTTAAAGGTCATCACCACCGGTTGGACCTGCTAATGAAGGATCGCCGACTGCCGGATTTGAACTCACATCCTCGGATGTGAAGAGTGAGCACCGTCTCTCTGCAACGTTTAATGTGGAAATGGCAGCTGTATCGCCGTTGGAATATGCCGTGAGGTTAGCTGATCCAGGCCGTTGGAGGCCGTAGCACGAGAAAGCCCATGCGCTATGCCGTGAAATTTGATTGACGGGTAAACTCGTAGACCAATTTCTGAAAGTTCGTGTCAAAACCGCAGTGTCCAAATCTTTATTATCGCGGTTCGACTATTTAGAGAGGCTGGCCTGGCCCGGGCCATTGAAGGCCGGTACACGAGAACGCCCACGCGCCGTGCTAGGGAATTTGGTTGGTAAATTCGGAACACTGTTTTCTACAATGTGGAATCAAAACCACATTTTCTCGACACGTATTGCGGAGTGCAGCTGCATCGCAGTGCAAATTTCTAGGGAGGCTGGCTGGCCCGGACCATTGGAGGCCATAGTGTGATATCACGCAAGTGCAAAGATATGAAGGAAAATAGCTTTCATTGATGAACAACGCTCATATGAGTGTGAAGAGATTTGTAAGATTTCTCGGAAAAAGGTATGCTATGATTGTCCGAGTGAATTATATTTGAAGTGATTAAGATGTTCCAGAATATAAATGCTACTATCTTTGTTGGTAAGTATTATTCCTCTAACTGTGGACGAGCCGTTGCTGATTCAAGGAAATGCCTGTCCCAAGGCTGCTTGGGACAGGCATTCTAGCACAGGCATTCTTGGACAGGCATTCCAGGACGAGCACTCTGCGACAGGCATTCTGGGACAGCCATTCCGGGACGGGCATTCTGCGACAGGCACTCTGGGAAAAGTATTCTGGGACAGCCTTTCTGGGGGGGGCAGCTCTCGCCAATTACCCAGGTAAGCTTGGCCGGGATTTACAGATCCAGCATTTTGAGCAAATGTGAGCGTCACTTGCCCAACTGCACCATAGTCCGAAAGACAGACCTAGGTGCGCAAGCAAGTCTGAGATTTGATTTGATATAATCGAGTAAATGTAAAAGTCTTCCGGCTGTGAGGGTGAAGCGTCAACAATACCATTTAATGGTGCACCGCCGACCTTCGACGAATGGCCATGCAGCCTGCATATACATCGAGTGGTCAGCAGCAGGCGGGTGAAAATAAAGACATGAGATATTCGCACAGTCAAAGGAGAAGCTTTTTTTTTAATCTGTTTGTCCTACACTAGAGCGGAAAAGGAAGAACGAAGCTATGCATTCCACCATTTAGTAAGCACTCGCGGCTTGGAAGGTAAATGTTTAACCTATCACATCCAGACCAGCGAGTCCTGCTCGTGGTGTCGTGAACGTGGAAACTGTCACGTTTAACACGTCCAGCTGATCTCTACTTGCTCCCCAACAAAGAGCATAGCGACCTCAAGGTTTCATCTCTTGTTTTGTACATTTATGGATGTATCTCTATCTGTAACTCCACAGACCTACAAATACTAAGTGGCTGCTGTGATGGAATTTTATCTGCAGTGCAATCCAATAATAGGGGCCGTGATATCCGAAGAGCTAGCCAGCTCGCTCATAACGACCGAGGTCGAGGGTTTGAATACTGCAGCAAGCGATCCCTTACTGCAAGTTGTGATGATAGCCGTTAATGATCTTCTGCTTTTACATAAACAAAGCTTGTAAATCAGCTAACACACACACACACACACACACACACACACACACACACACACACACACACACACACACACACACACATATATATATATATATATATAAACAGCGTTAAGCAAGCATTGTAGCTAACGGACATGATTCATGCAACCAAGAATAATTAGAAAGCATGGCTGAGTCAGGAGAATCATCGAGGAAGTGAGAAGCGTGGAAACAGTAACATGAGACGACTGGAATGAGTGTGCTAGAGTCAAAAGCAGGACCAAACCTATCGTTGCACAAACATTTCTGACAAGTTACGCAGTCTAGTAGCAGTACATTAAAATCTGGCCGCCAAATGTAATTCAGCAAAACAATGGAATAGTTACTTTATTGTCCCTAGACGACATGAGGGCGCGGGGAGGCCAGCGCCGGTGCAGTAGTTCGGCTCGGTATGAAGCTCGGTATGAAGCTCGGTATGAAGCTCGGTATGAAGCCAGTGCAAGCCTTGTGAGTCGGAGTAAGAATTATGCTGTGTGTCCGTCGATCAATAGAGAGCCATCGAAGCGCCTTCAGAAAAGCAGACAACGTGTCTATGTTGACCACACTTGGATCTTTATTTGACACCAGCTATAGAGACCTAGTTTTCATTAATTTTTCTTATTAAAAATCTTATTAAATATACGGTTCATTGGCCTAGCAGCGTACTTAGAGTCGGTATTCTGCTGCCAAAGGCACCGACCTCAAAGCATTTGAGCTTAGAAATACAAGTTGCTGGACAGACAAAAACTGGAGTGAAGCACTTTATTGACAAATCCCGGTTTAGTGCTGATGCGCTGACCCAGCCAGTCTAATGGCTTGAACCAGATAGGTCGACATTTGAGCAATATCAGTAAGTAGCTGAGGCAAGGTGTTCGGCCTATGCATTAGCTAAGCCTTTTCGGTAAACCTCAGGCTCTGTAGAATGGGTTGCAGCAGAAGAGACAATGTAGAAGCAGGTTGCCTCTATGCCTGGCCAGGAAAGGGAGATTATAAAAAATCACGTTGAGACATCACAGTTAATTGGCCAAATACCAACAGCACAAGCTCTGGTTTTTTGACTGTCGATAGAAATTATCAGATGCTACGAATGGCTTTACTATCCGTTGCATTTTTAATAACAGACAGCCCTTTTATTACTCGAACGCATTTACAGCCGCAGGACCTGTCAATTGCAAAAGTATCTGGATTCTGTCTAGATTTGCTTATTAGAAGCTTTTGCTATGTCCCCCTCCGGCAGGTCTAGAAGGCAGGTCTTGTAAGTTCCGTTTGTTAGTTATGCTAATTACTGAACGCCCAAGTACGAATTTGAACGACAATAGTGCCAATTTTGAACGATAGGCCTAAAATTTGAAAAAGAAAATTTTTCAAACTCTTTAAAAAGCATGTATTTTCTTCAGAATAAAACATCTAGAACGACGTTTCATCAGTTTGTACTAAAATCCTCAGGCTGCCCGTGACCCGCAATTATACACAGAATCAACTAAACCCTATTTCTATTCATCAGCAAAGGTTAACCAGCCTTGCTGAAGGTCACCAAATTGTCAAACTTCGTGAGGGTTAAAATTCTGCCATTGTCTGAGGCCAGACTTTTAGTATTGTCAAATTGCAACTACTCTTTTAATACCAAATAGTACGATTGCTGGAAGGCCATGAAAATGCTTCTCAGTGTGGTTGGTTCCGGGCTACGACTAGGTGCGAAGAGACCTTTCTAAAATTGGTGACATTAAAGATCATTTCACTTCGGCAAAAGCGCATGCCTAAAGTCTGCAATCATACGTCATGTTAACTTGATAAATTAAGCGTGATTGATGATAATTTACTAGAACATGTTGCCTCTAATTGAAACTGGTAGGCATATTGTTGGTGATATCGATATTTGATATTTACTCAAAACGCAGACGAGATAGCAGCGTCACGATGGCTGCTCCATGGTCCAAATATTGTGAGTGAATATCTATGCCTCACCTTCCGTTCAGAAACTGACCAATCTTATCCTTTTTATGACCTTAAACTTCCGGTATAAACCAGAAGTGCTGTCCTGGCACTCCAATGTAACTAACGCAGACATATTGGGTACATGGTAATGAGAAGGAATAGCAAAAGGGGCAACTACTTTTAGAACATGCCAGATGTCCAGCAGGCACTTCTCCAGCTAGTAAAGGTCAAACCAAGTAAACAGGTAACTGAAAATCAAGAAAGAGATTTGCCACACTTTGGTATGAACCAAACCTTACCAAAGCTCAATACGGCAGGTGTGAGAAATAATGTATTGAGGCACTTCTGATGCTAATACATTTTAAACCTAGCTGCTGAGCTTTGAACTAAGATTAAGCACACAAATGCAATGAATGCATGGACCAATTAGGCTGAGGTATCCGTATCTGAGGACGACTGAATTTATGCAAGTTCAGTGCCTCCAGCAAACTTGATACATTCTTAGTTATAGATCTGAGTATTCATGAAGAACAATTTTGTTACTGGCACTTGGAAAGCGTGCAATAAGCTAAAAGCATGGTCATTCCTACTAAAGGAGGCAGACAGAAAAACATTAAGGATACGTTCGGGTATTCACTGGCTTTGATCAACGCTCTTGGAGAGCAAGAAGTCACTAAGGATGAGTTTGCATGTGCATAATGTCACTGTCCACCCCAATAAGAACGAGAGATTGATTGCAGGGACGACTAACCAACCGGCCACCAGTGTTCCGTAGCATAATGATAATAATAATGCACTTGATAAAGCGCCCTCAGAGAACTTAATCTCTTTCTATGCGCTTTAAATTTGCTGCAAAGGGAAATGCAATTAAATGGTAAGTAAAATCATGCTTGAAAAACAAACAAAATGAATAACATGGTTAGGGGTGACATGCACAGGGTCAGCATGCAAATGTGGTTAGTGGCAGCATGCACCGTGTCAGCACGCATAAGCACATCAAGGACGAATCACAGGGACCCACTAAATGCTGTCCCAAATAGCATGATATCTACCAACCGTCAGATGGACTCAAATGACGACCTAAATTCCCGTACGCTTGAGGCAATCTGCAAACCAAATGCTGCCTCTGCTTCTATCTTTGCTGGAAAAACAACTAGTGATTATATATATATATATATTAGGATTTATTAAAATATTTAACTTGTGCATATGCACTAGCCTATATATATATATATATATATATATATATGTGTGTGTGTGTGTGTGTGTGTGTGTTTATATATCTAAAGTTTGCTCCCTATTTACAAAATAGATAGGGACCGTTAAACTTGTCGTAAGTCGACTGTTTTACTACTTTCTATTTCGATATGTTTTGTCAAAGTCGTAGAGAGGTGAACGAATCGAATCTTTTTCACAATATATAACAAATTGGAAAAAATAACCAGTAATATATATATATATATATATATATAGAGAGAGAGAGAGAGAGAGAGAGATAGATAGATAGATGTGTGTGTGTGTGTGTGTGTGTGTGTGTGTGTGTGTGTGTGTGTGTGTGTGTGTGTGTGTGTGTGTGTGTGTGTGTGTGTGTTTGTGTGTGTGTATAATGTCTGCCCCCAATATACAAAAGAGGTAAGGACCGTAAAACCTGACGTCTGTCGAATTTTCTACAACGTTCTGCTACAATACCTTTTGTCAAAGACATTAATAAATAACATTTTTTCTCCGAACATATAAGAAATGGGAAAACGGAACAAGTGAATGAGAATTTACATAACCGATTGTGAAGTAGCTTCAGGCCTAAAGATGATAGTATTTGCAGTACTGTACGCTGAGTACGATCGGCAGAAGAGTGAGAGGAGGAGGAGTTGGACGACCTGTTGGATCCTGGTGGATCGAGGTGGACGCTGGAGGCTCATCAAATCTCTCTTCCTCTAAACACTCGTGACTATGTATATGGCCGTAGTGAATCAGCTGCTTAGCCGGTGCATCGCCGAGGTTCACCTCTTTTGTATTTTTATGACATCATAATCGAGCTTTGACTGCTTTGCTTTTTTCCTGTCTGCGAAGATTTTACGATAGAAAGTAAGGGAATCACTAACTTGCCTTTCAACTTCAAGGTTCCGTTCGAAGTTGCAATCATTTTTGCTTGCAACTGCAATACATTACTGATAGATGAGCATACCGCGGACGTTTGTTTTATGTTAAACTTTTCTCCACCAGCATAAGATGTGCTATTTTTAAGTTTTTCAGTCATCTCAAAAGAGGCACCATATTTAAAAATGCAGTAAAAAGTAGTAAACAAAGTAATGAAGTAGCGAATGGTAAAAATAAAAACATGAAACCTGAACAGAATGAGCTAGATCACTCTGAACACGCCCTAACTTTAGCAAGTTACACAAGCGAGAGAGCGAGAGCCTCAGTACCCACAATACTAAGCTGCCGGAAAGGTTTTCCTTCCAACAGGTTACAGGAGATTTTTAAGATCTACTGATAGCGCTCGAATTGGGAACGTTTTCATAAATAAATTTTGATTTTTAATTTTATTTTCACCAGACCATGGCCGAATTTGTATGATCAAATTTTGTGTTGAAAAGTCGTAGCTTACAACATTTTAGCTACATATCATTGCTAAAATTCGGGTTTGTTTAGATACGGATACCACGTCCAAGTTGGTCCATGCATTCGTGACATCCCATCTCGACGTCTGCAACTCACTGCTTACTGGCCTACCGGCATGTGCGATCAGGCGATTGCAGCTGGTGCAAAACTCCGCAGCTAGGCTTATCTGTCGTGAGCGTCGCAGTTGCCACATTACTCCACTCCTCGCCGACCTGCACTGGCTACGAGTCAAGAAGCGGATTGACTTCAAGGTTTTGTCGCTCACTTTTAGGTCCCTTCATTCTTTGGCTCCAGCATATCTCTTAGATCTACTCCCCCACCAGGCGAGGCATCGTACCACCCACTTTTCGGAATCCAACAGTTTACTATTACCTCGTACCAACATGAAATCATTTGGAGATCGAGCATTTAGTTCGTATGCTCCAACAGCCTGGAACTCACTCTTGACTTCCTTCACAACATTCCCTGATTGACCACATTGAAAAAGAACTTAAAAACAAGCCTATTTTAGCAAGCATTAAGTGGGTCCCTTTGTTTCTTCCCTTATGTGCTTATGCGTGATGACACTGTGCATGCTGTCACTAACCACACTTACAGGCTTACCCTATGCACGTCACCCCTTACCATGTTATTCATGGTGTTTATCAAGAATGATATCGCTCACCATTCAATCGCGTTTCCCTTTGCAGCAAATGCAAAGCACCTAGAAAGAGACTGAGTTCTCTGAGGGCGCTTTATCAAGTGTATTATTATTATTATTATTATTATTATTATAGTATTATGTCATACCATAAATGTGTAAGTCTCCGGCTGTTCCTCTTCAGTGAATCATAGCTTCCAGGAAACCTCAATTTATAAACATTCGAGGTTTCTCAATGCAAAGGGTTCATAATTGAAGGTTGCATCGTTGGCCTTCGGGATTAGGGAGCTGCCTAACCAGGCTCTACATGCAAATATAAAGTATGCTTGCGCGAATTAAAGTTTAAAGGTCATTATTTTCATCGATGGATTTATTCTGTGGTATATAGTGGTATGAAACGATTTTGCTTCACGAAATATTTAGTCTTTCAAACACTGTTGGAGTTTACCTTCTTTCAACTAAACTTTTGAATCTACGGAAATCCAAACGATCGGCAGTAGCTTTAAGCACGACTAGAGACTTAAGCTGCAGCAAGAAGCTAAAAACTCCGAAGACACGAGTTATTCAATTCTGGTATGTCCCTAGCCAGTCTTTACGCAAAGGGGCGCGGGTGACCAGCTGCCACAATTGGTGCCTTTCGTGCAGTAGCAACGTTTTTTCGGAATATTCGTCATCTTTTTATTACCTTGGCCGTTTTGCTCGTTATTATATCTGGCGACCGTTGTGTGCATCTTCTCCTGTTGCATAAAGTGTACGCTTTATAAGTTTACCTCCACATGCTTCGCTGGAAGAAGACTAATCTGAGTTCCGCCATTGGGGACGACCAAATCCCGAGGCAGGCTCTTCAGTCGAAGAATGGGTCAGCAGAACATGTGACTGCGATTTCTGCTTACACATACTCTCTGCAAAAATTAGAACATTTGCTTAACTACACAATATGTGCAAGTTTATTAATCGCAAGTGTCATGCCCTTGCAATAAAATTGACAGCTGCACACACGAGTAGATTAATACTCTCCCAAGTGCACGACGCGACAATACTCAGAACGCAGAAGCGAGCTCAAAGAAACCTATATTCATGCCGGCGCCAGAGGTACGCCTAGAGGCACTCGAACACAGCCGTCCTCCCTCTGCCGGCCTTCGAACTGCCATCTGCTGCATTCTCAGCCGCAGCTCATCAATGGTGGGTTCGTTGAGGATGTGGTACTGCGTCTAAGCCGCAGCTGTGGTCACTGTATAAAGCCAATCACTAGTCGTAACGAAACTTAGCTGCTGATGCATTATAGCTGCATCACAGTTTGCAAAGTTTGCAAGACTTCAAGCAACTAAAGCTGCTGAGCAAATCACTGCAATCTGACCTTGACATTAACAGTCGTTGCCGAGCTCTTGGTTGACCTCGTCTCTGCAGAAATAAGCAAGTTCCCACCGGCTCCTCTTCCTCTCTGGACAGTTGCTTGCCTAGTTTAATTATCTGCCACGATGCGATATGATGACCACACCCATACCAGCTGGTTGTTGGCAGTAAAAATAAAAAATTATATGGTGCTGTAAGAGAGCCAAATGTATTTTTAGACACTTTTATACGGAAAACTACCTCGAGGTTAGTGGTGAAATCAACACCTTAGCACGTATAAGCGTATAAATCTAAGGGTTAGGAGGACAAATTCAGTTTCAATCCGTAATCTTGGTTACGTAACACACATTATGGTTATTAGCCCTTAAGGCTCTTCGGACTAGTTGAGTTTGTCAGCCCTTTGAAGTTATCTGGTCACTTAGGAATGGAGTACAATCAACTTGCCTTATTTAGGGTTTGATTAAGCCGCATGCAATCGAATGCATCTGCGTTTGTCAGTGAGTAGTTGCAGACGACCTGCCCTCGTTTGGCCCAGAGGTAATATACTCGACCGTAACGACCAAGTTTGTGGGTTGTAGCCCTACGGCATATGTAAAGCACCTGGATAGAGGTTAAGCTCTCTTAGGTTGCTATGCAAGTGGATCACCCAGGGCTATATTCAATACTACTAAATCCGGATTATACTTTGAAAAGGCTTTCAAAGCGTGTGCTCCGGTTACGCTTACGGTGGCAATCTCAATTGTACGGCACATTGCTCAGGCAGTGCAGCGGCCAGCGGCAGGGAGCAGCATTCGCTTAGTATGCTGCGGTTCTATTGTGCGGAGATAAAGGAGACACTCGTTTACCTGGCTCGTCTTTTTAGACGTTCGCGAGGGCCTAGTACTTTTATCTACTAATTCATCCTTCGAAAGGTAGCCGAGCGAAAGAGAATTCAAGTCATTTTGTATCGTATCTATGACAGCACAAGCTACCGTGCGAACCGTAACGATAGGCTCAAAGCAATGTCTTTGCCTTCCCTAGATAGAGGCAATCGTTCGATCAATTGATACTTCGCCAATCTATCAATCGCCGGACGTCGATACCTACTCAATCTATCTATGGAGGCCTCGTCAATCTATCGATCGGACGTCGGTCGCGTCTAGGGCTAGATCGTGCCTGCTGGCTTACTGTCTTACCACCCGTCTAGCCAGCGACGATGTCTTTTTCGTCAGTAGGATGCTTTTTAATCCGTATACTTTTACAATAAGTTCACAGGATCCTGACGAGTCGTTTGTTTTATTAATTTATGTGGAATAGCAGTGCGAACTATTAGAATAGCCATTGGGAGATCTACAAAGTTTAAATTCCGCAAACACCTTTGCATGACAGTTTTTCCCAAGCCGAGCTGGTTGGGTCCAGAGGATAATGTGCTCGCCCCAACCAAGGTCTGGCTGAGGTCGTAGGGCTCGAGACCCGAGGCATATATGAAGCGCCTGAATAGAAATTAAGTTCTCTTGGGGCGCTTAATAAATAAATCAAATATATAAATGAATTATAATTCGTATTAATCACCTCATAATTATAGTCTTGTTTGGTCACAACCCTTTTTATTGCACTCCCCATGCCTGACTACCATGAGTATATGTAATAGCTGCCAACTTAAACAAGTACCAATTCCTTCTCCCTGATGAGGCATCAATCTTGCTCGTAATGGTCTCGATAGCTCATCCATTTTCTTTCGCAGTAGAAAGATAGACTGTAGCTAGACCACTATGCAGCCCCGAGCATTATTACGTGTCAACTGCAGTAAAAGTACTTCGGAAGATTCACATTTTTTTTTCGTGGAGTTGTTAGAGATAAATTCGTTTTGCATGTATATACAGCAGGCTGGCCCTTTCACCTGAGATTATGTAAACTGCACATGCCTCAGAGGCGATTGAATCGAGGAAACTCCTAGTGGCTGGCACTGAAGTGCATTCAAAATTTGCATTAAGAGGTGTCAAAAATTCGTTACGTTCACTTTCTTTCATGCCATCACAAGTGAATCCCACGTTGTATCGAACGATTTTAATAGGTGCTAGTATAAACAAGATTGGCAACCTGATGCGGTTACGTAGTGGCCAAAGATTTGTTCGTTAGTTGGTGTTTGTATCTACGAACTGAGTCGTAACGAACGCTAGAAGAACGATTTAAGTACCAACCGTTGGTGACTTATAAAAGGCGACCGTGCAAAGGTAATCGAGCAAAGGGGATCTCAAGAGACAGCAGATGAGCAGAGACTGTCAGCACAGCAGTCACGTGGGTGGATTAGAAGAAGTCGCGGGGATTGGAACAAAAAGATAGCACTTTACTTCTTTGCAATGGGGGTTACGAATTTGCCAGTGCTTTCAGATTAAGGTAAGATAATTGGTATAGTTATGTCATCAAAACCTGAGCAAAAAGGTTTATCTTGCTTATTTTGCCGAATGTGCCACTATAATCAATAATAAGGTATGTACAGCTACTCATTGGCTGTTTGAGACTCTTTGGGGCCCATTAGCTAATATGGCATAGCGGAAGCAATAAATGGCAACCACTTCCAGCATCCATTGATAATGTCCAGCATCCACTAAAAACCTCCAACATCATTAAAAACAAGAAAATAAATTCCATGAGGTACCGTATTTTCAGTTCACACCACTGTCTCAGACTAGTAAGAAAACTGGAATAGGCTTTTTTAATTTTGTCTATCAATTTCTCTTTTCTAGTCACAATTCCAATAAATCTAGCAGAAGAATTTAAAAGCCAGTTTTAAAACGTATAGCTACTTTTGCCCCAGTGGGTATGAGACTTCTGGATGAGACTTCTTCTGGATTCATATAAAGGGGCGGATCAGGTGGTTTTCTTCCTCTCAAAAAGCCTCAACACCTTTCTTTTAATTGACTTTCTCTTAAAGTGTCGACCTGGCTCAACCTTTGTCTAATTCTGTTTTTGCGTTGTTTTTCCTAGTTCTTCATAACATCCTGCGTGACAATACTACTGTATAATTTATTGTTTGCCCCACAAAAAGCCAGTTCAGGTCCCTGCAAATTTCGGTCGTATAATAATAATAACAATAGTACATTTCTAGTGTGCTTTAATCTAACCTTTACCTCTTTATAGGCACTTTAATATACTTCAAAGAAAACCTGATCAAATTGCTATAGGTACTTATATGGTAATGATTATATTAATACATATGTATAATTCCCTCAGAGAACTGAATCTCTCTCTAAGCACTTTACAGATGCTGTATAGAAAGCATTACCTAGTTATTGGTGGTAATATCATCAATTAGCAGGCGTAGTGTAAGAACGCACATGCACACGAAGAACGAATCACAAAGACCCACCAAATGTTGTAATGAACAGGTGTGTAGTGTGTACGTACATTTGTAAGGTCAACAAGCATACTTGTTTAGAGTTGGCATACATATCGCCAATATGTAAGTATTACTAGTGGTAACCCTCACAGTTTCTGTACGAAAAAGCACATAAAGGATGATTCACAAGGACACAGCAATTGTGAGAAGTAGGCTCGTTTAAACCTTTTTTAAATGTTTTGAGGCCAGGAGATGTAATGAAAGTCAAAACTTTTGGTGACAACAAAGAGGTCACTCTGCAGAGAGCACATGCCGCAGGAATACGATGGTCAATTTTTGAAGAAATAAATAAGCAGATAAGCCTTGAAGTTTCATCGTTGCTGTACTCTAGTATTAGTACTATGATTACCCCATCGAATAAGATTATAAAGCTGACTTCAGTGACTGAGAGATTCACTAGCAGACTAGCTATATACTAACTAACATAGCTTATTACAAGTGTATGTTAACTGATTCGTATATTTAACAGATTCGCTTCTCTTGGTCGTCGCAACTAGCAAGATGTGATGTAATAGCAAGATGTGAAGATAGATGAGCACATATAGCAAGATGTGAAGGTAGCCTAGATGTGACAAACGCTTACTGGGGGTTTTCAGTGTTTGTACTTAAAGAGGGAAACCAGCCGTCACTGGGGGCAACCTTAATGGTTAGCTGATTCAACAGCCTCGTTCATGTAGCGGGAGAAACTATCTCAAAGGCCATCACCACCACATGCAGTGAGCAACTCGAGCCCACTACCAAAGGTGAAGGTCGTGAAGAGAGACCCCCCCCCCTTAGCCGTAGGCTAACACTAGCACCTTTTACCATCAGTCATTACTGGTTCTCAGGTTCGACGAGTTACCGCAATCCACTGAAATCTATTTTATTTAGGCTAAATTTACGTTGGCGTTGCCGTGCTTGATTTATGAGTGGATATTGTTTCCACCTTGGATTTGATCCATCCACCACATCCCATGTCATTTCGCACACTCGTACTTTAATTTGCAAATGAGCTGCAATGAAGGACCCTATTCCCACTGCCCTGCTCATAGGTTGCATTGATCTGCTGCTGCCATGCATAACTAGCATCATTAATATGTCATAAACCTCAGGTCATGTCCCAGCGCCTTTCAAAAAAGCTGTAGTCAGGCCACTTCTCAAGAAATCGACAAAAGACAAAGAGAACTTAAGCAACTACCGCCCAGTCTCCCTTCTACCATTCTTATCAAAGACACTGGAACGGGTCGTGGCAGACCAGCTAAACTCATATATCGAAACCTCCCACCTTGCTAGTAAGTTCCAGTCTGACTTTAGAGCTAATCACTCCTCAGAGTCAGCATTGCTTAGGGTATACAACGACCTACTTAGGAATGCAGACATGGGTAGAGTGTCTCTGCTTGTTTTGCTCGATCTTTCGGCAGCTTTTGATACCATCGATCGCAAAATTCTTCTAGAGCGGCTCTCATCTCGCCTGGGCATTACTGGCACTGCTCTGCAGTAGTTCAGGTCCTATCTCAGTGGGAGACTCCAGAGTATTGACGTGAATGGACAAAGATCATCTGAGGTACCTCTGAAATATGGCATACCTCGGGGCTCCGTGCTAGGTCCGGTTCTTTTCACGGTTTATACGCTCTCTCTTGCTGATGTGATTTTTGAGCACAATCTAGACTTTCACTTTTATTTGGATGACAATCAGTTGTACCTTTGCTTTGATCCCTCACAGCCTTTGAGCACCTCAAATTCTCTCAACTCACTTGCTGCATGTATTGAGGACATCCGCACATGGATGGCAGCAAATTTTCTAATAATAATTTATAATAATTCATTTATATTGCACCCTAAGAGAACTGAATCTCCATTCAGGCGCTTCACATATGCCTCGGGGCTCGAAATGACGATAAAACTAACTTACTAGTTATGGGCGAACCCAGTGTTATTCACAAATTAGAAAGCTGACGCTCAAAATTGGCTCTGCCAGCATATCTCCAGTTGAATCAGCTCGAAATCTAGGTGTCATATTCCAAAGCGACCTCTCGTTAGACGACCACATCAGCTCCGCAGTCAAATCTGCCTATTTTCAGCTTCATAATATTGCTAAAGTTCGGGTTTGTTTAGATAAGGATACCACATCTAAGTTGGTCCATGCATTCGTGACATCCCGTCTCGACTTTTGCAACTCACTGCTCGCTTGCCTACCGGCATGTGCGATCAGGCGATTGCAGCTGGTGCAAAACTCTGCAGCTAGGCTTGTCTGTCGTGAGCGTCGCAGTTGCCACATTACTTCACTTCTCGCCGACCTGCACTGGCTACCAGTCAAGCAACGGATTGACTTCAAGGTTTTGTCTCTCATTTTTAGGTCCCTTCATTCTTTGGCTCCAGCCTATCTCTTAGATATAGTCCCCTATCAGGCCAAGCATAGTACCACCTGCTCTTCGGAATCCAACAGTCTACAAATACTCCGTACAAACCTCAAATCCTTTGGAGACCGTGCATTTAGTTCGTATGTTCCCAAAGCCAGGTACTCCGTCCCGACCTGCGTCAGAACATCCACTGACCTGACCACGTTTGAAAGGAACTTCAAAACACGCCTATTTAGGACAGCATTTAGTGGGTCCCTGTGATTCGTCCATGGTGTGCTTATGCGTGCTGACACTGTGCATGCTGCCACAAACCACATTTGCATGCTGGCCCTGTGCATGTCACCCCTAACCATGTTATTCATTTTGTTTATTTATCAAGCATGATTTTACTCACCATTCAATTGAATTTCCCTTTGCAGCAAATGTAAATCGCCTAGAGAGAGATTAAGTTCTCTGAGGGCGCTTTATCAAGTGCATTATAATTATTATTATGCCAAAAGCCATTCCCTTGACTATTGTACAAGGAAATTTGCCTCTAAACAAGATTCATCATTGCTTTTTCAAAAAATTCAGAAGTAGGAAAGGATTACAGCTAAATGATAACTCAGATTAAATAGAAACGGGCATGAAAACGGGTATCCAGGCTTTCAGCGAGTAACACAGTCTGAGTGATGTTCAAGTTCAGCTGTGCTTACTTGTTTAGTTTCTGCTATATAGAAGGGCGAGTCTGTGATTCCCTAAACATAACTTGGTAGTGTTCGTGTCTGTGACAGCATCCTACCTCTGCATGTGCACTCATCATTAATCTGAGATTAACAGAGAAAGGATATTACATTGACAAGTCCTGACCTTCGCTGGGCTTGAAGCCAATAGTATATGGCTTCAAGGAAACTCTTACGCATGCTGGTAGTCTTGCCTTCGCTTTGCACGCGTTCTTCTAAACTGAAGTGTTCATAACTCACTAATCCCTATACGTTTGTGGCCACTTTAAGTTAGGGATGTCGTGACAATTGTCAGCAGTTATTTCCAGGCTTTGGGAGCATACGAGCTAAAGGCGCGGTCTCCAACTATTTGAGGTACCGTTCAACGACTAGAGTCAGGAGAAAGGGTGGCTCGCTGCGTAGCATGGTTTGGAAATATTTTGCACAGGGCAGCCAGAGCAAGATAATATAGAGATCTAAAAGTGAGCGATGGTTCATAAGGAGCAATCTACTTCTCTTACTGCTAGCAACCATGCCTACTTCTGACAATCACAATGGGGACACTATTATAAGCAAAGCCCTCAATAAGGAGACATTAAGATTGCACCAAGATCACGGGAAACGCAACGGAGGGTATTGAAGAACACCCGAAGTCTATTCAGAATAGTCGTAGTGTAAACCCCGTTGTGCTTTGATGTCGCCCTATATACAGATGCACCGATCTTGTTGGAAGAACCAATCATGCGCGGTCGATGTTGATCTACTCAAATACTTTCTGTGGTTTGGTTGCTGTTGGCTTATGAAATAAAATGAATCTCCGTCATTAACTTCACATAGTACCAAAGACTAAGTGGCTGTTACTCAGGAGAGTCTTGTGCTGCCCTCTCAAAGTTAAGCAGCCTTCGATACGCAAGGAGCAGCCAACAGACTTCATCTTACGAAACAAAGTGAAAGTGAGACACAAAGTTGAGTCAGGAGAGCAGGCGAGGAAGTGATCAGCATGGAAGTAGCATCAATATTCTGAATCGTTCGAGTAGGATATCTCGATCAATAGTGTCGAAGGCAGCTGATAGATACAGAAACACCAGGGCAATTACATTCCCGTCATCGTTACTGCACGGAGTGTCGTAGCTTACACGTTCGAGAGTAGTTTCAGTCGAGTGGTGTCTCTTGAATCCCCAGTGAAATTCTTCTCAGTAGGCATTCTTTTCAATGTTTGCTAAAAGCTTCTTAGGGACAATCTTTTCTAGAATCTATGATAAAAAAACAATAAAGGAAAAAAGGGCGGCAGTTTTCCAGGAATATACCGACCGACTTCCAACTATGCGATTCTAAAGCCTGCCGGCCAGGATATCGAGGGCGATGCTTCAGACTCTCCAAGTAGGGTTATCCAGTCTGTTTATTGAAGCCGTCCCAGAATTTTTATGGACTATGTTCTGATAGCGCTGAGGTTAAGACTCTCTCACAGTGAAAATTATTCTAGATTTTTCTCGAGGGGAGTCTAAAAAGCTGGGCCGCGTTCTTTCCACTTGCATACAAGTTAGTTTTCACGAGACCATACTGTTTGATTTTAAAAGATTCAATCGCATGTTTCCGGGGAACGGGCTAAAGGGGCGTGCTGGGTAGCGCACCCGTGACTCCCTACTTCGAGGTCAGTCTCCAAAAGGAACCACCAGACGTAGAGGGGCGCTAAAAAGGGAATTCTATGCGGTGCACAGTATTGCACATCCTAGTCGTTTTCTGGAGGATGGAGGTCAAAGGCTTCTAGAACCCTTCGGCTAATGAATTGCAAGAGAATGTGGGTTTACAGATCAGCTCTTTGTGCAGCTGTGCAGAAACCACCTATGGATACTAACCACAGCTGGCGCCAAAACATGCTATGATTTGGCGTGTCATTTCTCCTTGATCCTCTCTTACAGGACCCAGATGTTTGCCAAATGAATAATATCCATAGTTAAGAACACGTATAAGTGTAATGTGATGTATCTCCGTCTGTAACTCCACAAAGTCATACAGACCATGTGGGTGTTACGCAGGAGAGTTTGTATAGCGCACCCACAGCCTAAGCGGCTTTCGGTACGCATTCGGTAGCCAACAGACTTCGTCTCACGCAACAAAGAGAAATTGGGAAGCATAGCAAAGTCAGGAGAGCAGTTGAGGTAGTGAGTAGCATGGAAGTAGCAGCTCAGGACCGCTAAAAAGGATGTGCCATAGTCGGCAGTAGGAGAGTAGTTGTCGTTGCGTAAGAATTGTGGAAGCGAGCTCCACAGTCTAGGACCTGCAGAGCTAAAGCTTCCGTCGCCAACTGTCTGTAAGCGGAGGAATGGGACAGCTAATTTATTGTCCACACAGGACCTGAGGGCGCGAACAGGCTGAAACTGATGCAGCAGTTCAGCTAGGTACGAAGGAGCCAAGCCGTGGCGGGCCTTGTGGGTCAGCGTAAGAACTTTGCTCTGTATCCTTTGCTCAACCGGCAACCATCCTAGCTCTTTCAGCAAAGGAGACACGTGCTCAAACCGCTGGGACTTGAAGACTAGCCTTGTAGCCATGTTCATTGTCCGCTGTAGTGGCATAATAGCTTTCTTTTGCAGCCCAGCCAAAAGGAAATTATAAAAATCAAGCCGAGACAGAACTAAAGAGCTAGTTAAATTTTTTACAAGCCACTGTGGGAGACAGCTCCTAATCTTGGATAGGGATTGGATGTGATGGCTAGCTGTAGAGGCAGTCTTCTGAATGAAGCTTTCGAAATTGAGGCAGCTGTCGAACACGACACCTAAATTTTGAGCACGTGGTGATGGTGGTCGCACAATAGCATCACCTATTAGAACAGCAAAGCCTTTTAAACCAGCCACACGCTTAGGGTGTCCTATGAGCAGCAGTTCGGTTTTATCAACACTTAATTTCAAGAAGTTTTCCGACATCCAGGATCGAATATCGGCAAGGCAAGAATTCAGTTTCTCAGTTGCCGCAGCAGATTCCGACGGTTTGGATGACAAATATAACTGAGTATCGTCAGCATAGAAGTGATATCCTATTCCGTGAGCCTTAATCACTTTTCCCAGAGGTTGTGTATAAATGGAGAACAGCGACCCTTGAGGGACTCCACAGGTGACCCTTCTCGTGTCTGAGACCTGACCCCCACACGACACGGATTGAACACGATCAGACAAGTATGATTTAAACAATGCCAGTGCTTCGTCTGCCAGACCGATTGTTGTTCTCAATCGTTCAAGCAGAACTTCGTGATCAATGGTGTCGAAGGCAGTTGACAGATCTAGCAGAGCTAGGGCAGTGACATTCCCGTCGTCGTTGCCACGTAGAATGTCATTGTTAACACGGAGGAGAGCAGTTTCAGTGGAGTGCTGCCTCTTGAACCCAGATTGAAATGTTTCTGACATTACATTATTATCAATGTGCTCAACCAGCTGCTTAGCAACAATTTTTTTTAAGAATCTTTGATAAGAACGGAAGAAGGGAAACTGGGCGATAGTTTGCTAGGACCTACGTGTCTAATCCAGGCTTTTTAAGAATAGGTCTAACGATTGCCGATTTGAAGAACTTGGGGACGACCCCTCTTCTCAAAGAAGCATTAAAAATTTTGGTTATGGCAGGGCTAAGTTGGTCTGCTAGTGAAGACCACAGAGATGAAGGTATAAGGTCTTCAGGAGACGAGCTCTTTTTGCTAGACCTTATTAAGGCAGCCACATCGCTTGCAGAAACGTCGGAGAACCTTTTAAGGAAGGTCACAGGTTGAGGAACGACGATTGCTTTGGTCGGAGGGGGCTTAATGGAGGCACGAATGGGCACAATTTTTCCCGTGCTGCACAGACTCTCCGGCCTGTGCGGAATCTTCGGTCTGCACAGTCTCTGCATCCAGCACAAACTCTCCTTCCTGGACAGTCTCGCCGTCCTGTGCTGACTCCCCGTGCTGCACACACTCCGGCCTAGGCCACGTCACAGCCCACCGACTGCTCGCAGGCCAACGTCACCGTCACGGCTTGCTCTGCATCGCAGGCCACTGACTCTGTGGCGGACGCCGTCGACTCCGTCGCGGACGCCGCCGACTCTCCGTGCATCGTCTTACTCTCTGTGGCCTTAGCTACACCGCTGATCGTTGTCTCGCACAACGCCGTTGTTTCGTGGAACACCATCGAAGCCTGACCAACCGTCATCGCTTTGAGAGCCGTTGCCGGCCGCCACGGCGTGGCAGCCTGACAAACCTCTGTCGCCCGGCACACAGTCGGCGATCGCTGCTGCAGCTTCCGGTCGCTCCTGTCGGCCCTCTCAGTCCAACCAGCCTTTACCCGATCAGCGTGCAGCAATCGTGCTCTACCGGCCGGCGAGGTGAATGCCTTCACTAGGGCCTCACGAAGCTTGGCACAGTCATCCTGAACTGCCTGCGGGAGCCTCGAGGCAAACGTGAAGGCCCCGCCTTGCATCGCAAGGAGCAAAAACAAGTGGCTCTCACTCACTTCGTAGCCACTTTTCTCGATCTCCCTCTTGAAGTTCAGCAGCCAGCCAACGAAGTCTCCGAAGCCATCAAAGCCTAGGGACGCTGCACAAGACATCTCCCAGGGCGTCATCGGCTCCATCCCACAAAATAGTCGTTTGGTTCGCCGATCAGAGAGCCGATGAACCACACCAACGGTTTATTGCACAAGGCACGGAGCAGCAAGACACACGACTGCCTTCCTCACGGACGCCGCTGCCTTCCTCGCGGACGCCGCTGGAAGGCGTGGAAGACGGCGTCCGCGTGGAAGACGGCGGCGTCCGCGAGGAAGGCGGTACGCGGATGCCGCCGCCCTCCCCGAGGACGCCGCCGCCCTCCTCCGTTCGCAGTCTCACTGTCTGTCGCCTCGCACAAGCCGCTGTTTCGCAGGCTTGAACTACAAGTCAAGAAATGAGCGGACTTAGCTGTTGCTAGGGTTGTCAACGTGAATATTGAAGTCTCCTACAATCAAAACGGCCTGTCACGCACAAATATTTTAGCGAGGAACTCTGAAAACTCCTCTATAAATAAGTTTAGACAGCCAGAAGGAGGACGGTATATCACAACAGTGAGAGGCATTGTCTTTGATGAAAACCTGATAGCAACCGATTCAAACGATGACCCATGCGAGAAACTGCACATTTTAAAGCAAAACTATCGCGAACAACAAATGCAACCCCGCCACCAACCTTGTCAGAACGCATGGACTGACAGAATGAGAACCCGGGTGGAGTGGTCTCGGAAATACAGCTACCGGAACAAGGCGTCATCCAGGTTTCGGTAAGCAGAAATGCATCTAGCTTCTCCTGGACCACCTGATCGCGGATAAGTAACCCCTTGGATTTTAGCGAGCGGACATTTAGTAGGCGGAATTTAAGAGGCTGTCCGACAACTGGGCGACGGCGATGAAGTGGCTCGTATTCTCTACCGTTTTCGTCCGGCCCGCCGGACGCTGGCTCTTTGAATTTGAATTGGACCTTGGTAACGGCCGTCGGACGACGTTTCATAACGTGCTGCGCTACGGCGGGTGGGCTACTACCGCAACAAGTACTATTCAGCGCTTTAAACTTGGGAGTCGTAGGTTCGATAGCCGAGCTGTTGATAGGGCGAACGCAGGATGCAGGAAGGTTCTCACTGACCCGCCGGAGAAGGCCCGCCGGTAGGTATCGACTAATGGCGACATCGCACCTTATGCTAAGCAGGTCCTGTTCCTTCGGGTATTCCGCTGCTATCTTCGCTGTGACTATTTATGTGCTGTCCTCGGATATGCTACACAGAGAAATCAAGTAAAGGTCCACACCACGCTAGGAGTCGCCCGAGGCCGCTCTTTAGAGTGGGAAGGAATGTAGCTGGTGCAACCTCCTTGCTGAGGCGTGGCTCTCGGAACAAGCAGCCCAACGTACAGCTAATTAGTCGCCGAGGCCACATCGAAGCAAGCAGATGTAGTGCCGATTCGCACAAAAGCAAAAAAGCACGTCCTTAGTAGCAAGCCAACCCTAAGCGCATAGCTGTATCTGCCTCAGCCGACCACCGCCGACCAGTATGAGAAAAAGGAATGTGGCAGTGGCCTCCTCTAGAAACGGGAGGCTACTGCTCTTTGTTCAGTCGTCAGCAGCAGCCAGAGGTTGCAAGCGGGAGTTTCGGCCCTATAAAGCTACAGTATTCATCACCTAGGCTAGACCAGCAGACCGATCAACCGGCATTGACATTGAACGATCGTTGCCTGCCGAACGTGAGGATACCCCGCAGAAGGAGAGAAAAAGCCGAGCATCTTCTGACAGCCAAGGCAAGCGTCGTCGAATCATGGTGTGCCCACGGGCTAGCGGCTAGCCACTAAAGAGAGCTCCAGCAGCATCTTTCGAGACGCTACGTTACACTAGTAAACGTACAAAACTGACCTATCTGTGTCGGGAAGCTGCCCGAGCAGAAGATCGTTCTCACCACCAGCTCACAGTTTCTCCCGACATCTATGGGAGTCCATATTTTCCCTTTGATTTGATGAGTGCCGATGAGACCGTTAATCTTCATCTTCCATGCGATGACCTTTCGCATGGCGAGCATATCCATGCACTACCCTTCGTCGGTTGTTGCTTCTCGTTTGACTGCTTGGTGCGTGTAGTTCGTATGTACGTATGTATGTATTGTATGCAGGCTCCTCTGATAAGCCACTGGTGAGCTGTTGGAAGCACCACCGAAAGGGGCTGGTGCACTGCTGTGGTCCGCCTGTGATGTGGAATGGACACAGGCCGGTAACCAGCTGGTGGCCAGATGGTGGATTCACCATCAGGGTTGGCCGCTGCACAGTTGCGGTCCTCGATGAATCATCGGGGTCAACAAAGGGGCTGGAGGAGTGAAAGGGGAGTCGAGCGAGAGTATGGGCCGAAGGGAGCCGTGCGCTCTTTGGTAATAAACTGTCGGTGTTGGGCATCGGCTGGCTCTCTGCTGTGCGAACAAACGACAGTGCGTACGTTCTTCCCGAAGACTGATACGAACAAGGAAAGAGGTCTTTAATTTATTAAAAGCACCATCGAACTCACACTGGCGCTACAAATAGTGCAGATCTCCGCCCCTTACTCCTGCATCGCTTAGCTGAGTCTCCAAAGCTGCTAGACTTTCGCTTGTGTACCACGTCTACGCTCTCCTAACACTAAGGCACGATCAGCTAGCTCAGCGAGAGCCTTGGCTTTTAGGGGCGCTGACTGGGAACCGCACCCGGACGAAGATTCGTCAGATGTATCGCCGGGAAGGAGCAATACCGTACTACAAAAGGTCTGTCGCCGCCTGCCTGCCACTTTTGTAGCCCTGGTTTGACCCAGGGCTACAAAGTGCTCGTCGTGAGCGACTGTGGTTAGATGAAAGCATTTGATGACCGAGATCGTGGGCTCGAGTCCTGCGGCACACGTGAAACGAGTGGATAGAGACTAGTTTCTCTTAGAGCTTTACCAAATTCTATATATATATATATATATATATATATACATATATATATATATATATATATGTATATATAAACGGAATATTAGAATTACATATAAACGGAATGATCGGATTGGATTTTGTCTCAATGCTGAGCTGGATGGTGATAGGATCTATATATCTACAAATATATATATATATATATATATATTTGTTACAAATATATATATATATATATATTTGTTACAAATATATATATATATATATATATATATTACAAATATATTGCAATATATATATATATTACAGATTACAATATGTATATATAGATATAGATATATATATATGTATATATATCACACATAGATCCTATCACCATCCAGCTCAGGATTGAGACAAAATCCAATCCGATTATTCCGTTTGAAGTCGCAGGAAAGAAAATGGACGCCAAACCACGCTGGAATTGGCCGAGCCGATGAATTGCGACCAGAAAATGATCATTATTTTTGTCACCTTAAATCAATGGATAAGGCTTAATAGAGGGGAGCGTGGGTGCGGCATGAGTTAACGGAAAACAAAAAACGAACGGACTTAAACCTATTGACCCTATCGCATAGCATCTCATACACGTTACCTTAATGGATGTACCATCTGGCCAAATAGCACGGGAATGGCAACTGGTTGTATGCAAGAGAACCAGCCGGGTGTTCAGGCTTCGTGCATTTCTTCTCGCGGTCCGTGAGAATTGGATAGGCAGAGCCGACTCAAGAAGTTGTCAAGTGATCCTGTGATCTCCTGTCAAGTGATGCTTTGACGGTTGTACTATCTTCGAAAATCGCTTTTTGTCCTTCAACTCCCTCATCTTCCCAGACATTACTGCACGCTTATCTTACCCTGAGATGTAAAAATAGCTCTATTGTAGTACGACGACCCCTAGCCACCCGACCCTCAGCCACTAATTTTAGATTATCCCCGGGGGGGGGGCCGGTCGAGATCTTAGCTTCTCTACAGCTTTGCAGCGTTTACCGTTCACTTACGTACAATGCACGGATCTATGCTACAGGTACATCCTGAGAATTTTTAAGCATTGCCTTCCAAACTTTTCAATACGATATATATATATATATATATATTGTAATATGTAATATATATATATATATATATATATATATTGTAATATATTTGTAATATATATATATATATATTTGTAATATATATATACATATATTTTTAATATATACGCATATGTAATATATATATATATATATATATATTACTGTGTAATATATATATTACAAGGCGATATATATGTAATTTATGTTTACAGCGCCCTAAGATGGCAGTCTCTGCGAAAGCGCTTCGAATATGCCACTGGGATCGAGACCAATACCTTACAATAGTCATTAATTACTTTCACCTAACCTTGGTTCGAGGCGTTCACCTTGACTACAGGGCCAAAGCTCTACTTCTTGTTTGAGGACCAAGTGAGGAGATACGATTTTAAAGATGTTTCGCGAATCCTATTCATGTTGAAGGTATTCGATGCTACTGCTCGACTCTTTCTTCTCGATTCGCACTGCTTGGCGGAAACTACTACTTCCGGCTTCTTCAGCCATTTCACTGGTTGTTCGTTTACAAGTGCAAGTCGTTCCCCTCCGAATAAATGTACGTTCTAATGACTTCGCTCTTTTCTGCAGTACTGGAGTGGCTCTTGCTGGAATTGAAAAAACCCTCTGGTTTACTAGGTGAATAATACTACTAAAATAATAAGGCATTTATATTACGTCAAAAGAGACGTGAACCTCTTTCGAGGTATTAAATAACTGTGCTGAAATGGAAGCATTTCTATTGGCCAGTCATTGCATGCACAGTTTCAGAAGACTGGGCACACAAAAGACACTTCGCTGGCATCAAGAGTCGCAGAGATTCATTTCCGTTCATGGTAGAACTTGAAAGGATGCTCAGCGTAAAGAATAAGCTTGAATGCGGCTTAAAGAAGTCTTGGTGTGACGCTAATCTATCTAGCCCGAGTTTCCGAGACTTCCTCCGTGTCTGCATCCGGAAGTTCGGAGAAGCCAGGACTTTTTTTTCATTAGAAAACTGAAGTCCTGCCAGTCAGACACGAATCAGATTTGTAAGACAGCGAATCATTTGCTTGCCAACTCTGACAGGTCTCACTCCCCGGTTCAGCCGATAACTTTTACGTCTTTTTCCTTGAAACAGTTGCTCTTATTCGTGTCTTCATAAAACCACCACCAACTAAAGAAAACTGTTAGGTCGCAATTAATGATTTTTAATAATCTATTAATAAAAATGTCTTGATAAATTTCGCACCGAATCGATCCGTATTTATTGGAATCTAGTTTTTTTGAGCAGCAAAATGCAGACTAACGCAACTAACACGATGATGCAGATTTTCACGTTCGAACTATAAATGCTAGTTTAGCCACGGAGGCTAGCCGTTCTAACTCGCGTCGCTCTCTGAACGTACGCGACGGATGCGCTCGCTGTGACGATCGAATAGGCAGTTCCGAAGTAAAAGAGGAAAGTATTCGTCCGTGCGTACGGGCCGACGGACAGGCCGAAAGTGGGTCTATATTTTAATTCATCTCATTTGTATAGAGCGCGATGTAAGAGAACTTAATCTCTATTCAGGCGCTTATTATGTTGCACATCTGATTGATTGCGCAATGTAAGATGAAAGTACTGAACATGTGCATGACCTACAGTTTACACTGACACCACTTGCATAGTATGTAGGAATATGTTTGTCTGATTATTTGTCTGTGCTTCCATATGTATGAGTGTTCACATGATCATGTGTGCTATTAGGAATGCATGTGCGTTGACTAGTGTCACTGTGAGTACATGCTTGGGCGACGGCACTTTGCATGTGCTTATGCGTGCACGTATGTCCAAAGAGAAAATATTGGTGGCTAAACATGCCCGGTCTACCTGTAGGTATGTTTAGGGCTACAGGCGATCGGGGATAAAGTTGCCGGTTCCACAGCTGCCTGGTATAAGCATATGACGGCGACCATGTTGAACAGTCTGCCGTGAGCACTGTGTCCATAGCGTATCTGACAATGCTTTACGAACAAACGACTCCGTATTAGCTGGCCTGGTGCCAAAACACCAGTGTTCGAAGTCAAAGCAGAGCGGCCAATAAAGGTGGTTCAGAAAGGCTGTCGAGTCATAGAGGGCAACACAGCTTCCCGTGATATACAAATTTTAAGGGATCTCGGGTAAATAAATAAAAAAGAAGATTTAGTCATAAAAAGTCAGCCAACGACTTCTGAGCGGCAAATACCAGTGCTATGCTTTAGTTTAATGCGATTTTTTGTTTTTGATGACTTTTTATGACTAAATCTTTTTTAAACAAATAATTTACGGTTTTGGATGACTTTTTGGATGACCGCTCGCCGGCCGAAAGAGCGCCGGCCGAAAGAGCGCCGGCCGTAAGAGCGCCGGCCGTAAGAGCGCCGGCCGTAAGAGCGCCGGCCGTAAGAGCGCCGGCCGTAAGAGCGCCGGCCGTAAGAGCGCCGGCCGTAAGAGCGCCGGCCGTAAGAGCGCCGGCCGTAAGAGCGCCGGCCGTAAGAGCGCCGGCCGTAAGAGCGCCGGCCGAAAGAGCGCCGGCCGAAAGAGCGCCGGCCGAAAGAGCGCCGGCCGAAAGAGCGCCGGCCGAAAGAGCGCCGGCCGAAAGAGCGCCGGCCGAAAGAGCGCCGGCCGAAAGAGCGCCGGCCGAAAGAGCGCCGGCCGAAAGAGCGCCGGCCGAAAGAGCGCCGGCGGCCGGCCGTAAGAGCGCCGGCCGAAAGAGCGCCGGCCGAAAGAGCGCCGGCCGAAAGAGCGCCGGCCGAAAGAGCGCCGGCCGAAAGAGCGCCGGCCGAAAGAGCGCCGGCCGAAAGAGCGCCGGCCGAAAGAGCGCCGGCCGAAAGAGCGCCGGCCGAAAGAGCGCCGGCCGAAAGAGCGCCGGCCGAAAGAGCGCCGGCCGAAAGAGCGCGTAAGAGCGCCGGCCGTAAGAGCGCCGGCCGTAAGAGCGCCGGCCGTAAGAGCGCCGGCCGTAAGAGCGCCGGCCGTAAGAGCGCCGGCCGTAAGAGCGCCGGCCGTAAGAGCGCCGGCCGTAAGAGCGCCGGCCGTAAGAGCGCCGGCCTAAACAACGCCGGCCGAAAGAGCGCCGGCCGAAAGAGCGCCGGCCGAAAGAGCGCCGGCCGAAAGAGCGCCGGCCGAAAGAGCGCCGGCCGAAAGAGCGCCGGCCGAAAGAGCGCCGGCCGGAAGAGCGCCGGCCGGAAAAGCGCCGGCCGGAAAAGCGCCGGCCGGAAAAGCGCCGGCCGGAAAAGCGTCGCCTGCGGATGCCTTGAGCAAAAGAACTAGCTGCTTGACCGAGGCTATTTCGGCATCCTGCTTATCCAGGACGGCCAGGCCATCGGCCGTCAGAGTGCGAACGCGTGCCCGAAGCTCGGCATTCGCCGCTCGCTCCTGCTGCAACTCCTCCTCTTGTCGCTGAACCTCAGCCTCCGCTGTAAGAATCTGTTGGCGTACGTTCGTGAACATGGCAATGTCTTCCAAGATGGTCCTGCGGCTATGGTTATTCGGCCGCAATCTTTGAGCTGAGAAGTAAATGGACGGGAACTTAACTGCGACGTCCAGTGCAAGAATTGCTAGCACGACAACGCGAGAACTACGCACGGCTCCCCACCTACAACCTGCATTCAAGAGAGACGGCGGCAACCGCGCGTGCCGTGCCGCGCATGCGCCCAAGAGGGAACTAAAGCAAGCTTTCAGAACAAATGCTCACAGTTTCTGAAACTTTGGAGCAAATCGGTAAAGGTTAGTTAGCGGCAGATGAGTCGAGAAGCTTGTAAACGCCTTTCAATCAACCGTCAGAATACTTCTCCTAGCCTGGCGTGCAGTCGAAGCACCGGCGACAGTGGCATTTTGCGACGATAAACACAGGACGGCCACCCCAGCAATGCTAGATACCCGCTAAGTGGCCGCTTGTCTATCTAGACTCGCGAATGAAAAACGGCTCCATAAGCTGGACGCGGCTTACCGGCTTGGTTTTTTGCCTCGCGGGCTGCCTGTTCTCGAGCATACTGTAGCTCCATCTCGGCAGCCTTCCATGCATTGGTTCTCTGTTCAAGTTGCGAGCGCAAATCACTGACCATCGCGTTGCTACTGACGTATCTCATGATCGATCTGCCATTCTGACGTTCGCTTAACTGCAGATCGTACTGCAGGTCTGCCATGCACCTTCGAAGGTCATCCGCATAGGCCTTGACCTCATCACATTGTTCTGACCTTGACCGCTCTTCTCGGAGTTGCTCTGCCATAGAGTGGCTTAACTCTTCGGCTGCGGCAAGGTCCTCGCGAAGCTGCTGCTCTGCATCGGTCAGTGACTCGATTCGCTGATTTCCGGCCATTAACTTGAACCGAAAGTTTTCAACGGCCTGCTCCATTATTGACACTTGTGAAACGAGCCCACCGTTTGTGGCTTCCATTCCAGCCATCTGCTTACGGAGTGTGTCGTTACTTTCGCGAAGTGCTTCAGCTTCAGTCTTCGCGGCAGCGAGTTCGGAAGCTTTAGTGTCACGATCAGTTCGGAGGTTCGTCGATAAGCTCTCCCAGCAGCTGATTTCGGTTGCTAGATCGTGAATTTCGCCATCTTTTCGCTGAAGATTTGAGCTTACCTTCGCAGCTTCGTTCAACGCGTCTTCCACCAGTGCTCTTAGCCTGAGGCACTCGGCCACTTGGTCTTGCGCGTCTCGGGCAGCCTTTTTCCAAGTGCTTTGTGCCTCGGCCTCTGCAGCCTTGAAATCGTCGGTCGTCTCTTCCAGTTGAGATTGCAAATCGCAGACGAGTTTGGTACTCTTCGTGTATCTAGCAATCAACCCGCCGATTTGGCGCTCACCCAATTCCAATTTGTGGGTCAGGATTTCGACTTGCTTTCGCTGCTCTTCCGCATCGGCTTTGAACTCTTCGAATTGCATTGACCTTGAACGCTCGTCTTGAAGTTGCTCCGCCGCAGATTGGCTTAGCTCGTCAGCCGTGGCGAGATCGGTGCGCAGCTGTCGGTCGGTTTCAGTCAGAAAATCGATTCGCTGATGGGCGACTGTCAACTCAAGCCGCAGGTTTTCACACACCCTCTCTAGTGTCGACATTTGTAAATTAATCCCGCAATTTGCTGCCTCATTTTCAATAATTTGTACGCCAAGTGTCTCGTTCCTATAGCGAAGCTCGTCACCTGCGGCCTGAGCCGCAGCAAGTTCTGACGCTTTTTCATCTCGATCGGAGCGGAGACTTGCCGACAGGCTCCGCCAGCAGCTGATCTCGGCTGCTAGATCATGGATTTCGTCTTCCTTCTGCTGCAGTCTTGACGTTGCGTTCGCAGTTTCCTTCGATGCCTCTTCCAAAAGCCCATTTACAGCTAGAAACTCGGCCGTTTGGTCTCGTGCGTCCGCATCAGCTTTTTCCTTAGCGCTTTTTGTCTCGGCTTTCGCAACCTCCAAAGCGTTGGTTAGCTTTTCCAGCTGAGATTGCAAATCACATACGACCTTGGAGTTTATTGTGTATCTAGCAATCAATCCACCGATGTGAAGCTCGTCGCATTGCAGTTGGTGCGTAAGGAGTTCGATTCGTTTTTGCTGCTCGTCCGAGTCGGCTTGGAGCTGGTCGCATTGCCTTAACCTTAATCGCTCTTCTCGAAGTTGCTCTGCCATAGATTGGGTTTGGTTCTCAGCAGCGGCAAGGTCGATGTGCAGTTGGTTCTCAGCATCGGTCAGCAACTTGACTCGCTGATGTGCGGCCATCAACTCGACCTTTAAGTTCTCAGTAGTGTTTTCCAGTATTGCCATTATTGAAACGAGCCTCTCGTTTGATGCCTCCATTCCAGTTATCTGCTTACTGAGCGCCTCATTGCTTTCGCGAATTTTGTCAGCTGCTCCTTGTACTGCAGCGAGTTCTGACGCTTTTTCATCTCGATCGGAGCGGAGACTTGCCGACAGGCTCCGCCAGCAGCTGATTTCGGCAGCTAAATTGCGGATTTCGTCTTCCTTCTGCTGCAGTCTTGACGTTGCGTTCGCAGTTTCCTTCGATGCCTCTTCCAAAAGCCCATTTACAGCTAGAAACTCGGCCGTTCGGTCTCGTGCGTCCGCATCAGCTTTTTCCTTAGCGCTTTTTGTCTCGGCTTTCGCAACCTCCAAAGCGTTGGTTAGCTCTTCCAGCTGAGATTGCAAATCACATACGACCTTGGAGTTTATTGTGTATCTAGCAATCAATCCACCGATGTGACGCTCGTCGCATTGCAGTTGGTGCGTAAGGAGTTCGATTCGTTTTTGCTGCTCGTCCGAGTCGGCTTGGAGCTGGTCGCATTGCCTTGACCTTAACCTCTCGTCTTGAAGTTGCTGTGCCATAGATTGGGTGCGGTTCTCGGCAGCTGCAAGGTCGATGTGCAGTTGGTTCTCAGCATCGGTCAGCAACTTGACTCGCTGATGTGCGGCAATCAACTCGACCTTTAAGTTCTCAGTAGTGTTTTCCAGTATTGCCATTATTGAAACGAGCCTCTCGTTTGATGCCTCCATTCCAGTTATCTGCTTACTGAGCGCCTCATTGCTTTCGCGAATTTTGTCAGCTGCTCCTTGTACTGCAGCGAGTTCTGACGCTTTCTCGTCTCGTTCGGTGCGGATATTTGCCGACAAGCCCCGCAAGCAGCTGATTTCGGCAGCTAAATTGCGGATTTCGTCTTCCTTCTGCTGCAGTCTTGACGTTGCGTTCGCAGTTTCCTTCGATGCCTCTTCCAAAAGCCCATTTACAGCTAGAAACTCGGCCGTTTGGTCTCGTGCGTCCGCATCAGCTTTTTCCTTAGCGCTTTGTGTCTCGGCTTTCGCAACCTCCAAAGCGTTGGTTAGCTCTTCCAGCTGAGATTGCAAATCACATACGACCTTGGAGTTTATTGTGTATCTAGCAATCAATCCACCGATGTGACGCTCGTCGCATTGCAGTTGGTGCGTAAGGTGTTCGATTCGTTTTTGCTGCTCGTCCGAGTCGGCTTGGAGCTGGTCGCATTGCCTTGACCTTAACCTCTCGTCTTGAAGTTGCTGTGCGATAGATTGGGTGTGGTTCTCGGCAGCGGCAAGGTCGATGTGCAGTTGGTTCTCAGCATCGGTCAGCGATTCAATTCGCTCGAATGCAGCCCTCAAGTCAAACCTGAGATTTTCGACAGACTTCTCCAGAATCGAAGTTTGTGAGACGAGCCTGTCGTTTGTTACCTCCATTCCAGTAATCTGCTTACGGAGTGTCTCGTTGCTTTCGCGAAGTGCGTCAGCTGCGGCCACTGTTGCAGCGAGTTCTGAAGCCTTCGTATCTCGGTCGGTGCGCAGGCTCCCCGCCAAGCTCTGCAAGCAGCTAATTTCGGCGGCTAGATCACGGATTTCGTTCTCTTTGTGCTGCAGCCTTGACGTTTCTTTTGCAGCCTCCTTTGAAGCCTCTTCCAAAAGCGCACTCAGTCTGATGCACTCGGCCGTTTGGTCTCGTGAGTCTCCGGCAGCCTTTTCTCGAGTGCTTCGCAGTTCGGCCGCCGAAGTCTCGAGAGCGCTCGCCTTCTCTTCCAGCTGAGACTGCGAGTCGTGTAAGAGCGCGCAGCTTCTAGCGTATCTAGCAATCAGTCCGCCGATTTGACGCTCGTCACATTCCCATTGGTGCATCACGATTTCGACTTGCTTGCGCTGCGCGTCCGCATCAGCTTTGAGTTCTTCGCATAGCCTTGACCTTGACCGCTCGTCTCGAAGTTGCTCGGCCGTCGACTGGCCCAGCTTCTCGGCGGCGGCAAGGTCGGTGCGAAGCTGCTCCTCCACAGCTGTGAGCCCACGGACTCGCTGTTGAGCGTCAATCAACTCGAGGCTTTTGCTTTCGACCACCTTCTCCAAAAAAAAAATGTGTGAGACGAGCCCGCCGTACGTTGCCTCAATTCCGGCAATCTGCTTGCGGAGTGTCTCGTTGCTTTCGCGAAGTTCGACAGCCGCTGCTTGTGCTGCGGTGAGCTCTGAAGCTTTCGTATCTCGATCGGCGAGGGCGCTCGCCGACAAGCTCCGCAAGCTAGTGAGTTCAGCTGCCGCCTCTTCGATTTCGTCATCTTTATGCAGCAGCCTCGTCTTTAATTTGACGGCTTCATTCGACGCATCTTCAAGCAGTGCTCGTAGCTTGATGCATTCGGTCATTTGGTCCCGCGCGTCTGCGTCGGCCTTTTCTCGAGCGCTTTTCGCCTCTGCAGCCGCAGCTTTCCACGAGTTGGTCGTCTCGTACAGCTGAGATTGCAGATCGCTGACGAGCTTGGTACTTCTCGTGCATCGGACAATCGAGCTGCCGATTTGACGCTCGTTCAGCTCTAATTGCCGCGTCAGACTTTCGACTCGCTTCCTCTGTGCGTCCGCCTCTGCTTTGAGCTCATCGCATTGCCTCGACCTTGACCTCTCGTCGCGAAATTGCTCAGCCCTGGATTGACGTAGCTCCTCGGCGGCGGCGGCCAGGTCGGCGCGAAGCCTCTCTTCAGCAGCTCCGAGTCCGTCGGCTCGCTGATGAGCGGCCGCCGACTCCAGCCTCGACTTTTCTAGCGCCTTCTCAAGAATCGAGATTCTCGATACGAGCTCGCCTTTTGCGTCCTCCATTTCCGCCATCCGAACGCGAAGTGTCTCGTTGCTCTCGCGCAGCTCGTCGGCTGCTCTTCGAGCTTTGGCGTGCTCACAAGCTCTCGAGTCCAATTCGTCTCGAAGGTTCACCGTCAAGTTTCGGAGACTCGCCACCTCCACTGCCAGAAGGCTTCTTTGTTGGGCCTCTTTTCGCTCCAGAGCGCGTCCAGCGCTCGCGGCCTCGTCCCGAGCTTCCTGCATTTCAGTCGCTCTCAGCCGCAGTAGGCATTCGGCCGAGGACGATCGCTCCTCGGCGTCCCTCGGCGCTCCGGGCAGCTGGGCCTCTGCAGCGGCTGCGGCGGCGGCGGTGACCTTCCTCTTGCGCTCCACCGCCGCTGCTCTCTCCTCCAGCTGCGAGCGCAGGTCGAGCAGGCGAGCGCCAACCGCTTCGGCTGAACTCGTCGACGTGCTCAGCCCGCTCGCTTGCCGCCTCTTCTTCGCATCCTCGAGCTCGCTCTGCAGGCTCGCCACCCGCCGGCGCAGCGGGTCGTCGGCGGCGGCGGCGAAGCCGGCGCAGCTGGTCAACCGCCTCGAGTTCGACAACGCCTGAGCGCTGCTGGACGCCGCCAGATCGCGTAGGCCGTTCACTTCAGCGACGGCGGCAACGGCGAGATCTCGCGTTTCCCTCTCCGGATGGCATTGCTGCGCAGCGATTCTACAGTTCGCAGCCTCGATCGACGACACTCGACACACCGAAGACGCTCTCATTTGGAGGCATTCGGCCAAGCGCTCCTCCATCGCCTCCGAAGCCGCCGCCTGTCGCCGAGTGCGTTGCAGCTCTGCGTCCTCCGCCCTCCAAGCACCGCTTCTCTCCTCCTCCTGCTGCTTTTGCACGTCGAAGACGAGCTCGGAGGCGCTTCGCACGTACCTACAGCTCAGCCCGCCGCCCATTTGACGCTCGTTCGATTCCAGTCGACGCGTCGACATGCTTTCGTCTCGCTCTCGCTGCCCGTCGTCTGCATCGGCCCGACGATCGTCGTCGCCATCGTCGCATCGCGTCGACCTCGACCGCTCAGCTCCCTGCTCCGCTGCCGCCGCCGCCACAGCTGACTGGCAGGGCGCCTCGGCTGCTGGCGGCGGGCCCGCGAGAACCGGCCGCTTGCCGCAGTCGTCGGCCGAAATCTCGACACCGCGCTCGCGAGCGGCAGCGTCCTCCTCGCGCGTCTCGACGCACTGCACGCCGATCGCCGGGCGCTTTTCTCCTTCAATTGGCGCGTCAGCGTCCGGCGCCTCTGCCGCCTCTGAACAGGAAGCTCGCTGTGCGTCCTGTCGCGAACGGGTCTCGGCCGCCGAGTCGCTTTGGGAGGAGCGCTCCGCCGCACGGATGACTGACTGCCGAGAGCGCTCCTCCATAAAGCTCCTGAGCTTACGCTCGAGCTGCAGGCGGCCGATGGTCCTTGCGTAGCACGACAGGACGCACTGATAGACGGTCTGAGGTTGCTCGGGCTTCGACGCTTCGGAGGCACCCGTGAGGCGGAGGCTGCATGCGAAGGCCTCTCTGTCCGCCTCCAGGCGGCGCAGCTGACGCTCGTAGTCGGCAGCTGAGTGGCGGGCTTTCGAGAACGCATCGCATTCGCGAGTTATCGACTCGACAAGCTCCATCTCTAGCTCTTTCTCTCTCTCTCAAAAATCGCACAGCGTCCGGGCGCACTCGTCTCGACTGCTCCGTTATATGGACAGCCGAGCTAGAGAAAGCTCTCGCTGGCGATTATTTCTTGCTGGCATCACAGCATTGTCCTTTTCCCTGCTGTGACGTCATCCATTGAGCAGGACTCAATTTTTTCGAGTGGACAGCACGAGTCTCAAGTCCACTGCGATCGAGAGCTCGTGCATTCAGCCAGGCACCAGCTTAGCGCTCGCCTCGCCTCGCTCCACGAGCCTCAGCCAATCGGAGACGGAATTCAAGCCCGTAGAAATGACTCGAGTTCGCATATTCGCAAAGACTTCTAGTGGAGCTTTAGCTCGGTGGCCTATTTTAATGGCATGATTATTTGCCTCTGAGGTGGCGGCAAATTTGGGGTGACTAAATCGCCTCTGGCGATCAAAAGCCACCAAGACCCTCTAAGCAATGTTGCTATTTAGCGATACGACCAGAAAAGTGACCTAAGCAAGTCAAGCGCGCAGTAGGAGACGCAAAAGTCCCCGGCGACGGCCAGCCCGAAGATCTATGAGCGGCAGCTGGTTAGCCGGCAAGAGCTGGCCGCCGCCGCCTTTCCTCGAGCGAGAACGCAGTGCGCTCGCGACCGAGGTTCGAGTCGAACGGAGAACGACGGGCTGCAATAGCTGCCTCTCTTTTGAAGGGACAAAGTCTCTTTTCTGCGAAACAAATAACATGAATGATAATCCTCTTTGCAGTACTCTTGAAGCAACACGCTCGTCCGTACCGCGATGCATTAAGCCGAGTTCAGCTGTATTAACGGCACGCTTTCGTTCGGCTCGCCGGCATAAGGACATTGTGACGTCATCGTCGAACGTAGTCGCTGACATCAGATTAGCGCTGATCGAGTCGCTCGAAATAATTGTGCAGCTGAGCCTTCAGGTCGGATTCTATTAAGAAGCTAAAAACGCTGCGAAGGAATGTCTAGAATTAAGTAATAATATATCGCAGTAATAGAAATGAAGAATGTCGTTTAATGTCGTGCCTCGGAAGTTTATGCGAAACCTAAAAAACCGGTGGTACCGTTCATTACTGCGCTAGCCTCACACTGAGTGAGTGATAGCATCCTCCAATAGAGAGCTACTATAATGTTAAGTTTACGCCGTTCAGCGTGCTCTTAGTACATTCTAACCGGGGCTACTAGCTACCAATTCGTCAAGGTCTACAGAGGACAACGGGTGAAGTGCCGTTAGCCGAGGGCATCACGTCCTCCAAAAGTGAGGCTAAGCCGATTGCTTTTAAAAATAGGCTAACGTGTAGTTCCGGGCGGCGTGCTGAAGGTGCTCAGATACAGCGTGTCTTTCTAGTTGCGGCTACTATTTTTCATTAGAGCGGCAGCCATTTTGCCGCTTGGCTGAAGCTACGCACCGGAAGCTCACCGTCGGTGTGCAGCTTGAGGTTCTGCATTGAGAGGGCGTAGGGCGCAAGGAGAGCGAGCGGTGCTCGCGGTATGCACCCTGCAAGCTCTCCAGCGCTCCTACTCTGCTCTCTCTCTCTTACGGCTCCACAGTCGACGCTTTTTTGGACACGTGGCTAAGTAATTTACAAAACACTTCCCCTAAAAGTCATTTTTACGTCCTGAAAAAACAGGTGCGATGACATTCAAGCTCTTACCGTGGCCAAACTCGCCGACGGTTCCAATCATCCAGTCGTATGGCTCGTGCTCGCTGTAGCCATCGCTGCTTTGTGGAAAAGAAGTGCTTCTACTTAGCTTTAGCAGGATTACACTCTACTGAACATGATCAAATTTTCATAAAACAAATTTGGGACAGTAGTCGAAAGTGTTTATTCATTTTTCTTGTTCAATACTTGGCTGGGATAAATTGAAAAAGTACTGCCTTTAACAGTGAAGCTGAAATCTGACAGACGCTGGACAGCCTGACCAGAAGCTGTCATATATATAATTCATTTATTTAGCGCCCCAAGAGAACTTGATCTCTATTCAGGCGCTTCACATATGCCTCGGGGCTCAAGCTCACGACCTCAGTCAGACCTTGGTCGGGGCGAGCACCTTAACCGCTAGACCAAACCAGAAATAACTTGACGAAATGGTAGAGCTGCTGGAAAGCATATCAGAATACCTATCAGTGAGTTCTTAAACCAGAGGTGTCCCTGCACAGTTGCTTTCAAGCGTATTTAAATTTTAACTTTATAGTTGAACTAAAATTCTGGAACAAAACAATTATCGGCAAAATTGACCAAATCCAGAAACAGTTGCAGGATCTTACGGTCAATTTTAATGGAGCAGAAGCTGATAGCTGATCTTGAATCCCTGAACTAAAATGAATCAAAATTCGCAGTGATTTGAGTAAAATGCTTCGAATATCGCCAAAAATAAATGCGTAGCTTGTGGCATTGAAATTAAGAGAAGACTGAGGCGACGTAAGAGGATGTCAGGAGAACAGGCAACAATTGCCGGACTTACAGCAGAGGGAGAAATTATGCATGGCTATGAGAAGCGAGATTAATCGTCTTTAGCAAGAGATACCGACACGATTGAGGATATAGGACATATACATAGAATTTGAATCCCCACTAGATATGAAAACTCCTCTTCTCTAATACGGATACCGACAAATTCCGTGAAGATTGCATACATTTTTTATTTTTTACGACTATGACGTCAATGGTGAAGAATTAATAACGGAGCTTAAAGATTTCAAGATAATGCTTATGACGCGAATAAAAAATGTATCAAAACTCTAATGGATCATTGTACATTGTATTTTTGCATATGGCGATGATTTATTTATCCATTTCTCTCCAAGTTACTTTAAAGGTTGCAGTATCAATAAGCAGCTGTGAATGATCATTCAGCAAATTAAAACTTATTTTTATCTTATTCGCGCGCTTAAATGGGGCAAGACCGTATTAGCCATTTGGCACTTCTCGGCATTGAAAACAAACAGTTTTTCGATAATGAATTATATATAAGACTAATTTTGATGGCGTCATTGACCAATTCGTTTCGATGAAGTCAAAGGCTATCTACCTATACAATTTTGAAAATTGTAATAAAATACACTTTAAAATATACACTTTTTCCATTCAAAATATCATGATTACAATCTGAAAGATTAAATTTTAATTAGAACGTCACAGAACGTAACTAATATTCCAGATTTCATTTATTGTCACTTAAGTCTCTGCCAAGACTTACTGTAGTTTTTCAGCGGTCCTGAACTGTTACTTCTACGCTACTCACTACCTCAACTGCTCTCCTGACTCTGCTATGCTTCCCACTTTCTCTTTGTTGCGTGAGACGAAGTCTGTTGGCTACCGAATGCGTACCGAAAGCCGCTTAGGCTGTGAGTGCGCTATACAAAACTTTCCTGCGTAACACCCACATGGTCTTTATGAATTTGTGGAGTTACAGACGGAGATACATTACATTACTAAGTTGAAAATTATCTGATAGAAAGAAGGAGGGCACCACCTGCATAGTTCTGTTGTGGCTCGTGGGCGAGCGATGGCGGTGCGACGAAGAGCGAAGCGCCCACAAGCGGAGTTGTCGTGTTGCCGACGACGGCCATATTATATCGCATACAGGCAAAACAAGCGAGCGAGCGTACGTACTGGTGTAGTAGCCGTCGTGCGTGCTGCACCGGAACTCGTGGTGGTAAGAGAGAAGAGAGTGGCTAGCGTGCGTACCCGCCGACGCACAGGCAGAAAGTGAATTGAACGGCAATGAACGCGTCACGTGTCGGCAAAGAGCGCGCCCGTTGGGCGGACGGAACGTCGGCTGGGGGCGGAACCACGTGACAGCGATGGCTCGTCCACGGTTCGTCCCCGGGCGCACAATATCCTAGAAACGAGACTGCAACCACGTGACTCAAACTGACGATTAAGATTGAATTGGCGCCAGTCAGTACGACGGCGCAGGCGTAGGTACGCGCGATGGATGATGAGTCGTCGGAATGAGGCAGTCGGGAAGGGTGGTACGCTCACTGAAGCAAGTGCTTCGCAGCACCGAGACCACGCCCGTCTGCGTTCATTATTCCATTTTCTGGAATTCTCCGACGACTGCTTGCTGTGTCATGGCGTCAATTTTGTCGTTTTTTTATTTTACCGTATTTTGTAACCTTGTGTTCGCACGCGCATGATGGTGGCGCCTGGTATTTCTCATGCAACTAAATCTAAGAATCCGTGACCTGAATTCAGCCGGCATAATTAGGGTCATTTCAGGATGGCTTATACGGATGAGTTAACGTGAGGCAAGCTCTTGATCATAACTCTGCGTTAACCAGGGTGCGACGTGAAAGACGAGTTTGTGAAACACAATAGCCAAGTGCCAAGTTGAGTGACACGCGATCATTCGCTACGACGGATGGCCTAGTAGCAAGCACTCGCATTCATCTCGACGCAGGTATCTTTTCTACGATTTTTCGTTTAATAGTTCCATAAGATCGCAAATGATCGTATCTCGATAGTCGGATATAAGGCAAATTCGTTATCGGGCACGCTTTATTAGACCCAAAGTTTGATCCCTGGTCTTGGTGCTTTGGGAGTAGCATTACTTTTCGACGCTCCGAGGCTTTGGCTTGAATTTTTTGTTAGTATCTCGTGCTCGGCACATGCTGTACACCTTCTTCTCGGTTGGCGGGTATTTGTGACTTTCGTGTGGTCGACTGTGCTTGTTACAGCTTGCTGCTGCAGCTCTTATTGAGACTTTCTTTGTGGAGTAAGTTTACTATACAGAATTGAAATAGTCACCTCAATTTCGCATCTAGCTTCGATGGGAACGATGGCTCAGCATTTTGCTATTGCAGGCGTTGCATGCTGCCACCAACCACATTTGCATGCTGACCCTTTGCATGTCACCCCTAACCATATTAATCATGTTGTTTACCAAGCATGATATTACTCACCATTCAATTGCATTCATCTTTGCAGCAAATGTAAAGCGCCTAGAAATAGATTGAGTTCTCTGGGGGCGCTTTATCAAGTGCATTATTAATATTATTATTATTATTATTCGATCTGTCTCGGGCTCTGGCCTGACTCAGTAGCCAGCGATCAGAATACGATAATGATATGTCTATCTTTGACTTCTACGTGGCTGCACGTGGCGTGGTTCGATTCTGGTCAGTCAAACTTGTTAGAAAGCTCTCAAATTTTGCGGTGCAGATTCGTATGTTGAATGAATCGTTGCCATTTTTTATCGGAGCCTTTTCTCTGAATGAAATTGAGTTAGGATTACGTTCGTACGCCGGCCGTTTATTATCCCAGCGTTGTATGGTTCTCTCAAGATCTGTGTCCTACTTAAGCGGCTCTCGTATCTTTTTCCATATGTTAGTCGTTAAAACTCTCTTTGGCCGAGTTGAGACGATTAAATTGCGATCGGAATCCAGTTTAAAAGGCTTTCATATATTTTTTATATAATGGTCTCGAAACCCATTCGTTATCTACTATCGGGATTAAAGGTAAATGTCGAGAAAATACTGAGGCAATTTTCCCAAAAATTAAATGACTGTTTAGGGTACCCTTCAAAAGACTAACATGATAAGTGAGATCTGACGTTTTGACGATTTCCATATAAAATGAAAGCGGTACAAAACGATTACAAAACCATGAATAAACCGGAAGTCAACATGGAATCAATGTATATGCAATTAAAAATTGTTTAATAATAATATTGATATTGCACTTGATAAAGCGCCCTCAGAGAACTCAATCTCTTTCTAGGCGCTTTACATTTGCTGTAAAGGAAGCACGATCGAATGGTGAGTGGTATCATACTTGATAAACAAGATGAATAACATGGTTAGAGGTGACTTACACAGAGTCAGCATGCAAGTGTGATTAGTGGTAGCAGGCAACAGTGTTAGCACGCATTAGCACATAAAGGGCAAATCACGGTAACTCTCTAAATGCTATCCTAAATAGGTGCGTTTTTAATTTCTCTTTAAATTTGGTCAACTCAGGGGATGTCATGACGCAAGTCTGGAGCAAGTTCTAAGCTTTGGAAGCATACGAACTAAATGCACGGTCTCCAAGGAATTTGAGGTTTGTACGAGATATGGGTAAACAACTAGGTTCCGAAAAGCGGGTGGTACGCTGCTTAGCCTGGTGGGGAAGTTTATCAGATAGTTATGCTAACAAAAAATGAAGGGACCTAAGAGCGAGCGACAAAACCTTTAAATTAATCCGTAGCTTGACCGGTAGCCAGTGCAGGTCGGCGATAATTTTTGTGATGTGGCAACTGCGACGCTCACGACAGTCAAGCCTCGCCGACTTAGACATGGTATCCTTAGGTATCCTTGGTAACTTAGACATGGTATCCTTATCTCAACAATCCCGAATTTTAGCAATTGTATGTAGCTGAAAGTAGGCAGACTTGATAGTGGAGCTGATGCAGTCGTCTAACCTAGGTGACCTCTCGTTAGACGACCACATCAGCTCCGAAGTCAAATCTGCCTACTTTCAGCTACATAACATTGCTAAAATTCGGGCTTGTTTAGATAAGGATACCACGTCTAAGTTGGTCCATGCATTCGTGACATCCCGTCTTGACTTCTGCAACTCACTGCTCGCTGGCCTACCGGCATGTGTGATCAGGCGATTGCAGCTGGTGCAAAACTCTGCAGCTAGACTTGTCTGTCGTGAGCGTCGAAGTTGCCACATCACACCACTTCTCCCCGACCTGCACTGACTACCAGTCAAGCAACGGATTGACTTCAAGGTTTTGTCACTCACTTTTAGGTCCCTTCATTCTATGGCTCCAGCCTATCTTTCAGATATGCTACCCCATCAGGCCAAGCATCGTACCACCCGCTTTTCGGAATCCAACAGTCTGGAAATACCTCATACAAACCTTAAATCCTTTGGAGACCGTGCATTTAGTTCGTATGCTCCCAAAGCCTGGAACTCCCTCCCGACCTGCGTCAGAACATCCCATGACCTGACCACATTTAAAAGAAACTGAAAACACCTATTTAGGACAGCATTTAGTGGGTCCCTGTGATTCGTCCTTGATGTGCTTATGCGTGCTGACACTGTGCATGCTGCCACTAACCACATTTGCATGCTGACCCTGTGCATGTCACCCCTAGCCATATTATTCATTTCGTTTGTTTTTCAAGCATGATTTTACTTACCATTCAATTGCATTTCACTTTACAGCAAATGTAAAGCGCCTAGAAAGAGATTAAGTTGTCTGAGGGCGCTTTATCAAGTGAATTATTATTATTATTAAGCCTAGCTGCCTGCAGAGTTTTGCATCAGCTGTAAGCGCCTGATTGCACATGCCGGTAGGCCAGCAAGCAGTGAGTTACAGAAGTCAAGGATTTCACAAATGCATACACCAACTTAGATGTGGTATACCTATCTAAACAAGCCTAAATTTTAGCAGTTTCGTGTAGCTGAAAGTAGGCAGACTTGATTTTGGAGCTGATGTGGTCGTCTAACAAAAAAGTCACTTTGGAACATGACACCTAGATTTCATGCAGATTCAACAGGAGATATGCTGGCAGAGCCGAACTTGGGCATTAGGTTTGCCAATTTCTGAATCACATTGGGTTTGCCCATAACTAATAAGTTAGTTTTATTATCATTTAGTTTAAGAAAGTTTGCTGCCATCCATGTGCGACTGTCAGCAATACATGGCAGCAAGGGAGTTGAGAGAATTCGACGTGCTCGAGGGCTGGAAGGGATCAAAGCAAGGTACAACTGAGTGTCATCTGCATAGAAGTGAAAGCCTAGATTGTGCTTGGCAACCACATCGGCAAGAGGGAGAGTGTAAATTGTGAAAAGAACCGGACCTAGCACGGAGCCCCGAGGTACCCGATATTTCAGAGGTACCTCCGATGATCTTTGTCCATTCACATCAATACGCTGGAGTCTCCCACTGAGATAGGACCTGAACCATTGCAGAGCAGTGCCAGTGATGCTCAGACGAGATGAGATACGGATCACCGAATCAGATGCAACTTGTATACAAACCTATTGAGCTTTGACACATAAAGATACATGTTCGAAGCTTGTTAAGGTACTTACTTGTGACTTTTAGACACATTCATATACAGTGTAGTTGTGTGCCTTGTAAATTCCGTAACTCAGCCTATACTTATCCGATCAACGAGAAATTTCAAATGTAATCTCCGCTTCGCTTGCACATCATTCACTGCTGATTTCATTGAGATGTGTGTTTTTCTATTAGTGCCTTCACTTGTTCTTGAATTGTATAATTTGCTGCAATCAAGGGTGCGTATGTCAAAACCTAATTCCGAACCCAGAGCAACGAATCGGCATTCGAAAGGCTACGGGCTCGAGCTGGCGTATGCTACACTTCGCAGGAGTGAGCTATGCTCGATAATATGACCGTATCAGTGCCCCGAACTTCACTTACTGCTTGCACGCCAGCGTGTGTGCAGGCTATCCACGCACATGCACGCACTGTCTCACTCTTTCTCCTTCTTTCTCTTTCTTTTTCTCTCTTTCTCTCTCTTTTTCTCGTTCTCTCTCGCTCTACACGCCATGTGCTCCGGAGTATCTACCCTTGGACCAGTTGGTCATCACTCTGCGCCAGCTGTCAGCTCAGCCTCTACCACCGAGTCGAGCAAGCAGTGGCTTAGAAACCTATATGAAATATCTTATATTTCGGTAGATGGTTGCTATTTTCTTGGGATATTTGATTTTGTCTCTTTGAGAGCAATTTTACTCCAGTTGGTATTATTACTATTATCAACTCCTTGGTTTTCTGCCGTATCTTTATTTGAAGTGTCAAACAACTCTTTAGTTTGAGTTAGCGTTTTGAGTAGCTTATATTTTCTGGTGGAGGTTGGCTCAGGTTTATTAAGAACCTTGTGAACTAATATACATCTAAGTGCGATGTACATATTTCGAAATGCGAGCCAGCTAGCAGACCGTTGGCGAATTCCACATGCACCTGCTTTGTCCAGTCAAACGCGATGAGTTCCAGCCGAAAGACACTTACGTTAAATCTCAGACCATCCAATGCTGCCTACTCAATGAAGCCATCGGTACTATAACGATAACGTTCCTACTTAGAGAAGCCATCATTAGCGTTACTTATAATACTTTTAAATTTCATTTCTACTAACTTTGCGTCAATCGGTTCAAACGTTTTCCCTAAAAGTAATGGTGCTCTAATATATAGAGCTTGATTGCTTATAAAAAAAATTCAAATTTTCAATATACCATTTCTTGAATTATTTTTCCATAAACTTACACATTTTTTAATATTCCACCGTTACCTACTATCGAATAGACTTCGGATACACCGATGATCAACTTCATAAGCTCAAACCACTCATCACTACCTTGCTCCATTGATTTATGATAAAAATTAGTGTCTTAAATAGTAGACTAGTCGATGGGAATGAAAACCGAAGGTGGTTTCAATGCTCTGAAAACAGCACCAGCACCATTAACGATGAGATGGAGTTCCGTTTCAGAGATCCTACATAATTTTGTGAACTTAATATTCATTAGCAATTGGATTACTATAATACTTGATAGTGATATCTAGAATGTTAGTATTTCTAAGCGATTGCCCGTCAATTCTAATGCTGATAACGTGGAAAGAGCATAGCGCTACGTAGTCTGGAAGGACTCCGGTTCCAGCTATGTTTATGATCACACTTGAGAACTGTTTCCTAAACTGAGTAAAGTCCATGTAAGACAAGGTACATTGAGCTCGAGGAAAGTGGTTTTTTACGAACTTCAATTCTGGATGTCGACTTCCACCTCTAAGTCTTACTGTTATACTTCAACGTTAACGTGATTAAATACTGCTATTAGCAGTTTGACTGCGACACTTCTACGTGTTTTAAATGCGACTATGAGCCACCTCCACGTTTTCCTCTTTCGCTCCAATGTTAAGTCTATACGTTTGCTGAATGCTGTCAGTTATAGCTCTTAGGTAATACTTCACGCCTTCTGCTCCTATAAATGTGTTTAATTCTACCATATGATTCTTACGTTTTATCTATGAGATATCTTTGTATTGAAACGCTAGCCTTAACTTTAGAAATAATTAGGCTTGTCAAGGAATATTCTAGCATCGCTAATTGTGTTAACGACAGGCGCAGCCGCTAGAGTAGCTGCCAAGTGAGACACATTTATATCTCCAAACATCCAAACAGGTCATTACAACAGCAGCTGGAAACTGCTGCCGAGGTAGAGACTTGAGGCAAAACGTGCCACGAACAGCCGATCGGCGATGGAGGTGCTGGTGTCCGTAGTACAGTCGTCATCAGCAGCATCTGTTCTTGAACTGCAATCAACACCTGCATCTGCCGAGGCTCGATGACCTTGGCAGCTCTAAGGAAGGAGCTGCAGCTGCCACTGCAGGAGAATTCTGCATGCATGCGGGTGGTGAACCTTTAGGCTTCAGTGCTCGGAGCTCGCTCAAGCAACAGCGGCAGAGCAGAAGCAGCAGCAGAGCAGCAGAGCAGCAGATAGAGCTGCACTAACAGAGTAGCAATAGCAGCAGCAGCAGCAGCAGTAGCAGTAGCAGTAGCAGCAGCAGTAGCAGCAGCAGTAGCAGCAGCAGTAGCAGCAGCAGAATGAGAAGCAATAGCAGAGCAGCAGAAGCAGGGACATACCAGTAGAGCTGCTGCATTGTTGCTTTGCAGCTGCAGCAAAGCTGCAGCTGCAAAGCAACAATGCAGCAGCAGGAGCAGCAACGTAGCTGCAGCAGCAAAGCAGAAGCAGCTCAAACTTTTTAAACTGTGAGCTCCGCCCCTTTTGCTGCTTCTAATCGATGTCGCTCGGTGTATGCATAAACGCCTGTACGTGTGTCTACGCATGGAAATAGCTACTGATTCGTAGGTAACCTCTAGACTTGTTGCCTCTAGGTATGGCCTTTAAGCTATTGGATAGCTGTAACGCTTTCTCTAAGCAGCACAGATGCTGCCGATGAGGCATGGCATACACTCTCGAGTGGCCCAGGGATAAGTTACTGCTCACCTGTGACGACCGAGGTCGTGGGCTCAAGCTCTGTGACATATGTGAAGTGCCTGGATAGAGATCAACTTCTCTTAGGGTGCTATACAAATGATAATTGTAATAAGCTTTGTACGATCTGGCTCCAAAATGAATTGAACCGCGAGCAATTGAGTCTCACTTTGGCAGTGAGGCAAAGAGCTTTGCAATGCTCATTAGGTAATCCAGCCTATGCATGAAACCCATTCAACCGAGGCAGACTACGGAACACATCCGGCCATTTATTTGACTAGAGTATCGCGTGTTTGAAAGTCCATTTTGATAGCTAGTTTCAGGCTTTTAACGTTCGGCCAGCCGCTGCTCGAGAAGCCTTGTTGAAATCTCGACATAAAGAATTCGATGTACTATTCCCAGTTAATCACTACTCAAGACTGACGACACTTTAGCGAGAGGGCTACCCGCCAAGGAATGCACTCGAGCGACGGCTAGCCTTAAAGAGCCTTAAAGAGAGTTATCGTCACGGCTGACAGAAGCTGGCTTCGACTGAACATAGTTACTGCCGACCGAGCCGCTTGGGCAGGCTGGATCTCTCGTGCTGCCGATGCCACGCCTCCCTCGGTTCCCAGAGTTCCTTTGGCGTACTCAGCTTTACCGAAAATGAGGACTCAGCGAATCCCGACCAGCGAGGCGATCGTAGCATCAATGTGGCCGTCGATGCGCGGTAAATATACCGGAAAGCACGAATGCGAAACAGTTCAAGGGCTCGACGAGAGTGAGGCAGCTGGAGCACTGAACCGCCCATTAACCGCATAGCTGCGACGACCGACAAACCGACCTTGACTTTGCCGACGCGCCTCAACGTAGCGACGCCGCCTCAGTGAGCCTGCGGAATGGGAGGTGGGGCCAAGGATTGTGCCGCAGCTAGGCGCTCCAGTTACACAAGTCAACGAAAGTTCAGTGTTGCAGAGCAGGGCCGGGCAGCTGAAGACCATCAGGAGCCGTCATAAGAAAGCCGAGGAAACCCTGCGGAGCAGCGGTGCCGACGCCAGAGCTGCACCAGTGGAACACCAGTGCGGCTCGTTTTCCCTAGTAAGGCAGCCACTGTCTACTTAGCCGAACGAGCGCTGCAGTCAGAATGGAGGAGAGGGGAGGGGAGGAGCGGGAGTGGGGAGATGAGGAGAGAATAGGAGAGGGGAAGGTAGGAGGAGCCGGGAAGAGAGGGATGGGTTGGCGTAAGCTGAGGGAGAGGAAAAAGGAAGAGGAAGGGGGAAGGGAGCATGTGGGGAGGAGAGAAAAGAGCAGGGGATGGCATTGAGAGAGAAAAGAGCAGGGCGGGGCATTGAGAGAGAGGAGAAGAAAAAGGGGGAGAGGTAAGGGCAGCATGGGGAAGGGAGGGGGAAGATGGGGTAATAGAACGGAGGGCGATAAGAGTGAAGGTGAAATAAGGGAAGGGGAGGGGAGAAGAGTGGGCAGGACCAAGGTAATATTTTCGTAAGCTGTTGAAACTGGTACTTAGGAAAAAAATGAGAGATCAGTGAACTTTAGAATGAAGCTGAATCAACATTGGATTCGTCCCACCTAAACTATTACGTGTCCCCACGATAGACAGTAAAGTTGCCACGTTACAAGCTCACGATCGCGTCTGGATGGCCAGAAAACATGCAGCAGCACTCTCCCTAGGACAGCGGGTTCCACATATTTCAAGAGCTGTCGAACAACTGAACAAAGCAACCGGCAAACAAAGAAGGAAAGCACTCGTCAACCGAGTGACAGTAACTTCTTCGAGAATGTAGTGTGTTGTCGCAGCTATTGAAATCATCGCCAACAGACAAAACTCAAAAGCTACTATCGACCAAGCAAACTTATGCTGTCCACTACTGGAAAGAGGAAAACTGACATACAAAAATCAAAAGAGGTCACGTAGCTCTTCATGAAAAGTCGTGGTGACAGCCCTGTACTCTTTCCTGTAGCCTCTGGCGCCATCGTAGATAGAACCATGAGTAGACGGGGCCAATTGAAGTTTACATGGCTAGCTCAATTGCCGGTAGAGCTGGCTGCAATGTATAGGCCCTGCAAACGTTTACACCGCTGCATACTCCCTGCCCGTTTATACTGACCTGCCGGAATTCCTTAGCGATTACACCATTGAAAGCTTAGGGTTCTAGCAGATAAGTACACCCCTTTCCGAGACCACTGCATTGCTTGGCTAGGAATGCTGGCTACGAGTACTATCTAGCCGCCAGTTCTGTATCGTGGCTTTAGCGGACCGCGTACAAACTGCCGCACGGCTGCGATCGAATCGCCTCGGCTTCCGATTTGGGCTCGAGGAAGCGCCACCCGTCGAGCAAGCCCAGAATCGCTGGTACCGGAAGTGTCTAGGGCAATGCTCCCTCAATGCTTTTTTGCACGAGACACGTGAGGACATATGTGGGGCATGAGGTAGCTAAAAAATTAGGCGCTGCACTAGTGCTTGTGATCAAGGCGGGTGGCGCGAGTGTCCCTCGGCGCCTGGGCGGGCACGCTCGAAACGAAATCAGTCAACACGCCCTTAACCTCATCGCCGATGCACCAATGGTATGCTACACTTAACTCAGGTACCTTGTACGCATGCGCGGCACCGAGGGAGGCTCGACTGCTTGCCCAAACTCAACCCAGCCCGAGTTAACTGCACGGGTGCGACGCCGAATACCTGGATGGTTTTTAGCAGTCTAGCTCCGTAGCTGTCGCTCCAGTGCCGAGTATGTCTTCTGTTTGTCCGTCTGACGTGGTCTCGTTGCCCCTAAAACCCTCAAAAGCACTGAGCCGGCGCACTCATAGTGCACAGCAGGCCAGCTACCAACTAGGGGCCAAGCCGGTCGTCTCTGGCAAGTAAGTTTAATGACCGAAGTTGACATCGCCGATCCAGGTGGGAATTTTCAAGTCTGTTGATCTAGTTGAAGTTTCACCGTACAAAGTGGCCGTGGGAGAACCTAAAATCAACTTGACTTGTACGCCTCAAATGTTGGATGAACGATGGCTCGACTGAAAGAAGAGCTCCGGCCAATGATGTGACATTGCAAATCAACAGCTTTACGCGGTCGAAGTAGCCCGGCAACAATACTACGTCAGATCCAACCCGTAAGACAATACGAGCTGGAAACGGAAATACAAACTATGGGCAGCTGCAACACCATCCGCCAGACGATCGTAACTTAAGAAAATTTCCTAATTTGCAAATACATTGTCGGAAATTTATTTTCTTAAATTAAACGAAGAATAATAATATTGCACTTGATAAAGCGCTCTCAGAAGAAAAAGCATCGCAAAATTCTCTCTCGCTAAGGTGATCCTGAGTGAGCGAAGGTAAGTAATTTATTACGGGTAACACCCCACGTTCCGCACTAACCGGACGGTCCACAGGATGAGGCCATCTTGGCGAAACGCTGCAGCCGCAAAGCGACGCCGCACGTCGCGGTCGCTGAGTGGCTCACGCGCTTTCTCGCCTGGCTGTAGCAGCTCGCGGAGTCTAGCGAACTAGCTGAGAGCGCGCGCAGCGAAAGTTCCCGTTGAATGTCTGTTGCGAGCGAATCCTCGAGAAAGAAATCCTCGAGAGCGAATGCCTCCGCTCGTCTTCGTGCATCCGGTTTGAAACTTTGCCACTGCAATTCGCCGTTCAGCTCGTCGTCGTTACCGAAAAGAAGAATAATTACACTCGTACTATTATTTTTAGGGCCGTCCGATTAAGGAGACATCTTGGTTCACCGTAATGGCGGCTTATATCGTCTATGTTGAGGATGAGTATTTTTTGCGCGCGCTTGACTGGCCGGCGACCTTTTGGGCGGCACACTGTTATATCCATTTTGATTGCCTTGCTATTGTACTGTGGCTTTGTCTGGCGGTCTGATAATAGCAAATCAAAGCTAGCGTAATGTTAATGTTAGTAAAACTTCTAGAGAAATTGGTAAGTAATTATGCGCTACCAAAAAAATTGATTTTATTAATTGACACTGGCTAACTGCAGACACTCATCTGGCATTTGCTACGTCTGGCTTTCACCATAGACATTCGGAGATTTCCCGAGGACGCCTGCTAGGGGAGACGATGCATTTTACAAGCTGACTATCGAATTCAGTGATATTTTCATGCTTTTAAAGTTCCAATTCGTACAAATACGATATTTTGTTCAACCAAAATTTTAATTTATTATGAATATTGTCTGTGAGCATATGCCACCCATGGTCAACGTCGTTTTCGGCCCTCGCCACTGCAGAAATTCCTGAAGACGTGCAGATTCGTGCAAAGTTCATTTTCTCTCTTCACCGAGCTTCGATTTGGTAGAAGAAGACTCTATGAGTTTCAATAAATAAGTTTTAATGTGTATGTAAGTACCACTCAAAGCACGCCTCCATGGGCTTGCTCGGCAAGTCATGCGACAGTCGTCTTCAGATGCATACTTAATTAATAATCGAGCTGCTACCCATCGGAGGCTTTCTCCTGCCAGTACTGTTCGAATATATATGATTTTATTGGTAATATAAACTCTCGCAATGATTGATGGTACTTTATTGAATGAAGTAACCCACAACCTTAAAATGTACAACTATCAAGTGAGCTAGCGGGTATTTTAATTTAGTGGATTGCTCAGCATATAATTAATCGCTCTGATAGCACAACCATGTCAGTTTCAATGAGGTCCTGTAATCGCGAGTTGTATTTCTTTTTCAGAATAACTTGTTCATTATCTCAAAAAAATTCTTAAAAATCTCGGTATCATATGCGACTTGTATACCGACTTGTCAAACCTTGGTAGATCGAGGTATGTGAATGAAGCTTTTTGATTGCATTCTTGTCACCTTTATACAGTTTTATTACTGAGTACGGTCTTCGTCATAAAATCCGTAACTCAGTAAGATCACCTCTGCTTATTTTACACGAATCTAGAATATTTTAGATTTTGGTTCCATACATTTCTGTGCATGTAATCGTACGTCCGGTAGCTTTTTTCCTCAATCGTGTAGTGGTCGCCCAAAAGGTATCGAATTATCAACCCAAGAATTCGTTCGGACTAGGGGACTTAATCATTTCTTTTTGTTTCCAAGTGTGCTCGGGCCCCCACTATAGCATCGGACCTATGCAAAATAGTATTCGCTGATCTAGCGGCCTCGTGTGTATAGCGGCAGGAGAAAATTGACGACTATTACCACTGCCTGCAGTTGGAAATACAGAATCGCCCAACTCTAGGATGCGAAATCATGACCTCAGTCGTGAAGAGTACTCACCTTACCTCCTGGGCTATCATGACCCTAAACTGGAAGTTCGGATTCACGTGAATTTTACTTATGTAATTACTACGTGAACTTTTCCGGCTGCCTTACTCTCCTCTGTGCTACCCATCAAGGAATGCACTCGAACGATGGTTAACCTTAAAGAGAGTTATCGTCATGGTTGACGCTAGCTAGCTAGTGTAATGAAGCTAGTGTAATGCTAGTAAAATTGCTAGAGAATTGGTAAGTGATTATGCTATATCCAAAAAAGTGATTTTATTAATTGACACTGGCTAACTGAACACACTCAGCTGGCATTTCCCCGTCTGGATTTCACCATATACATTCGGAGATTTCCCGAGGACGCCTGCTAGGGGAAACGACGCATTTTACAAGCTGACTATTGATTCTAATGGTTTTTCCATGCTTCTATGGGGCCGATTCATGCAAATACGATATTTTTATTTACCCAAAAGTTGATTTGATTATGAACCCATTGTCTGTGAGCATATGCCCCCATGGTCAACGCCATTTCCGGCCGTCGTCACTGCAAAAATCCCTGTAGCCGTCGTCCGGACAGCTGTCACCAGTCATCTCACTCGTGATGGCCGAGATGAGGTACATCTATATCAATATGCCGAGCTGGTTTGGTCCAGTGGTCAAGGTGCTCGCCCCGATCAAAGTCTTGCTGAGGTCGTGGGCTGGAGCCAAGAGGCATATGTGAAGCACCTGAATAGAGATTAAGTTCTCTTAGGGTACAATATAAATGAATTATTATTTTTATTATTAATATGACCAATAGTGCATGGCTTTTATTGGGAAGACGTGCTGATTCGTGCAAAGTTTCTTTTCTCTCTTCATTGAGCTCCGATTTGGTAGGTGAAAACTTGATCAGTTTTAATAAGTAAGTTTTAATGTGACAGTCAGTACCACTCACAGCATGCCTCCATGCGCTTGCCCGCCGAGCCATGCGACCGTCGTCTTCAGATGCATACTTAATCAATAATCGAGCCGCTACCCATCGGAGGCATTCTCCTGTTGGTACTGTTCAAATATATATGATTTTATTAGTAATATAAACTCTCAATGATTGGTGGTACTTTATTGAATGAAGCAACCCACAACCTTAAAATGCACAACTACCAAGTGAGCTAGAAGGTATTTCAATTTAGTGTATTGCTCAGTATATAATTAATCGCTCTGATAGCACAACCATGTCAGTTTTAATGAGGTCCTGTAATCGTTAGTTTTATTTTTTTTCGAAACTATTCCTGTTCATTAATTCAGGAGGATACTTAAATCTCGGCATCATACGAGATTTGTATACTGAATTGTCAAACCTTGGTAGATCTATGTGTGTGTTGTTGATTCGATTCTTGTGACTTGTATACAGCTTTATAACCCAAGCACTTTTTCCTCATAAAATCCGTAACTCAGCTAAAACGTATCGAAATAAAATTCAAAATGTAAGATCACTTCTGCCTATTTTACACGATTCTAAAAAAATTGATTTTGGCTCTATGCACTTTGCTGTGCAGGTCATCATATGCCCGGTAGCTTTTTTACTTAATCATGTACCTGTGCAGCAAAACAAATGCGAGTTAGTTCGGACAGGGGGACTCTATAATCTCTTTTCGTTTCCGAGAGCGCCCGGGCCCCCACAATAGCATCGCACCTATACAAAGTAATATTCGCTGATCTAGCACCCTCATGTGTGTAGCGGCAGGAGAAAATTAACGGATATCACCACTGCTTGCAGTTGGCAATAAAGAATCGCCCAACTCTAGTATGCGAAATCACGACTTCAGTCGTGAAGGGCACTCACCTTGCCTCCTGGGCTATCATGACCCTAGGCTTGAAGTTCAGACTCGCGTGAATTTCAGCTATGTAATTAATACGTTAAATTTTCCGCCTGCCTTACTCTCATCTGTGCAGACCCTGATTTTGGCGTTGTTCCTCAACTGAAAATAGGCCGACTTAACAGTGGAGGAAAGGCATTGATGTAACAGCAAGTCATTTTGGAATAGTATGTATACATTACGGGCAGACGTGCAGCCACCGCCCCGCCCCCTCCGAAACACCACTTTCACAGCCATCGCTTGGCTGACGGATCGTGGCAGAAAATGCGACATCTGGTGCCGCCACCCTGAGTCTGGGCCGAGCGGCCATCGTTGCCAATGGCCACGTACTAGCGGCTCGTGCCGTTCGCCGTCTACAAGTGGATAATTGGAGCTGTAGTAGGCGTGGCAGTAGTTGGCGAGCACTTTTTCGACAATCGGCACTCAGTCTTTTAGACCTGGAAGCTGCGTTAGTTGTGGGTAGCTATCCCAGCCTCCAGTGCCACCGACGGCCTCACACCTTCTGAGCCTAGCCCTGGTGCCTGCCTGCCTGAGGCAGCCGCATGCCTTCCGTATAGCTCCCCAGCCTGGTTCATGCACAGCCATAGGTTGCTGGCTTTCCCTTAAATTGCAACCTTATGTCTGCCGTGGTCAGGCGCCGTGTCCGTCCAAAGGAAAGCGAAGGACGTGACCAGCCTGTAGAATATGAGCCTGCAAACGGGAGGCTCTCAGCCATCCAGCATCCGGACGCAGCTAGACGACCCGACGGCTGGGTCAGAGAGCCGGCAAAGGCGGCTGCTTTGCCGGCGCTGGGAAATGGAGAGTCGACGTGCTTTGCATGCGCCCAAGAGCGACGGTGGTGGCTGGTGATATCACTCTGTCTACTCTTCGCGACCCTCTCCCCCGCATCGGCGTCGGGCAGAAGACTCCGGCCGATCTATGAGCCAGCTCGATGCTGCCGTGCAAGCTTCGCCCAGAGTGCATGCTTTCGGAATGTACTCAGGTCGCCTGGCATATCGGTAGACTTTTTCTACTATAAGCAAATGAAACCAGATTTTGCACGTATTACCTTTAGCGATATTCCATTAATTGATTGCAGATTCACCAGGCTCCTGTTTTAAATCGGCAATCGAGACAGTGTATTTGCCGCCGGACGTGCAGCAAGATCTTCGAAACGAGGCCTCCATGCAGCTGCCTACAATTTCTGTATCGGCACAAATAGACTCATTTTGGCAGCCACTAATAGTTGTACCAACTTTTTACACACAGTACAGTTCAGCTCCAAAACGAGGTGGTTGTGCATGAAACTATATTTATAATATTTTATATGTAAATTTAGATTGTCTTTATTTCCAGCAGCATTCTGAAAAGCTAGGCATTGTTCGCCATATACCGTAATGCTCGCGGCCACTCGGATTTCAGACAGGAAGTGGAGTGTTGCAAGCAGCCATTGGCGCTGCTGCTCGGCGGCGGCGCCGGGGGCGACATCTGCAGCGAGAGAGAGAGAGAGAGAGAGAAAGCGTCCGGCAAAACATGAGCTTCTCTGCAGCAGCGTTTAGGTGAGAGCGATTTGGGCGAAGTGACCTCGGGCGGGCGTCCGACGTGAGGTTTTACTTGTTCCCTTTCCAATAAAAGAATAACTTATTTCACTATTACTTTGCATTCAGGCTGATTTAACCAATCGTTTTATGATACATTGAAGTGTAATGCTCATTGAAAGCTTGTCAGACAGTGCTGCTGCTATGTACCAAGACTAGACTTACCAAAGTTTGAACGTTTACTTGCAGGTGCGACGATCGAAGAATCCATAAATTCCGGATCGCCTTCAACAATAAGTCAATTGCTGCCTGCATGGACTAAATTCATATTCAGCTGCACTTGGACCGTTGTGGCATTCCATCACCTGAAATCACCTTCAAACTTACTATTCTGGAGAATGTAAGCGACATTGACTCTTGTTATGCTACAGCACGTATGCTCTACCGTAAGGGCCAGGAACTGTCTTGCTCACGGCCGTTAAAGCTCTTTTCAGAAATAAAGGATTTTAACAGAGGCTTACTGTAAAGTGTTTTCAATAAATATTTGAATTTGGAATGTCGAATATTGGCTCTCTTTCGCCTACTGTTTGTTATATGTCAAACTTTAACTGGGTAATTATTTGCATCATGAATAAAAATTTAGCATACACAAGGGCACTTTTCTCTGAGAACTTAAAAATAATGTTAAGGCACTTCTAAGCTCAAGCATGCAAATGACTTTCGAATGCAAATGACTTTCGGAACTTGATCCCTCGCAGCCCTTCAGCAAGCCGAACTCTGTTAACTCCCTTGCTGCATGTATTGATGACATCTGCATATGGATAGCAGCAAACCTACTTAAATTGAATGATGGCAAAACCAACCTACTACTTTTTACAAACCATGTGTGATTCAGAAATAGGAAAGGCTAATTAACGCTCACAATCAGCTCTACAAACATTTCTGCTGTTGCATCTGAACGAAGGCTGGGGTCATGTTCCAGATTGTCCTTTCGTTAAGCGACCGCATCAGCTTCAGAGTCAATTCTGCCTACTTCCAGCAAAATAACATAACTAAAATTCGTGCTTGTTTAAACGTGGATACCACATCTAAATTGGTCAATGCATTTGTCACATCCAGTCTTGACTTCTTCAACTCACCAGTAGTCAAGCAGTGCATCGACTTCAAGGTTCTGTCATCCACTTTTAGGTCCTTTCATTCTTTGGCTCCAGCCAACCTATCAGGTCTGCCTCCAACAGGCTGAGCATACCACCACCAGCTTTTCGGAATCTATTTGTTTACTTAAGTCTCCCACAAACTTCAAATCCGTTGGAGACCCTGCCTTTAGTTGGCATGTTCCCAAAGCCTGGAACTCACTTAATAAACTCAATGAACTGTAAAGAGATGGACCAAGTACTGATCCCGGAGGCACCCCATATGTCATAGGTTCTCCTGATGATTTTTGTCCATTCACACCAATACTTTATAGTCTAGCACTGAGCTCGGACCTGAACCATTGCAATGCAGTACCAGTGATGCCCAGGCGAGATGAGTGGCACTCAGAAAGGACTTGGTGATTGATAGTATCAAAAGCTGTCAAAAGATTAAGGAAAAAAAGCAGAAATACTCGACCTTCGGGTGTACGACGACCTCCATTCCTAAGTAGGTCGTTATACACCCGAAGCCATGCTGGCTCTGTAGTGATTAGCTCTAAAACCAGAAATGAACTTACTAGCACGGTTAGAAGTTTCAAAATATGAGTTCAGCTGATCTGTCACAACTCGTTACAGCGTCCTTGGTAGAAACTGTAGATGGGAGACTGGGCCGAAGCTGCTCAGGTTCACTCGGTCTAGTGTTGCTTTTTCATAAAGAGGCCTGACTACAGCATTTTGTAAAGGTCTGGGACATGACCCGAGGCTAATGACGTATTTATGATGTTGTGCATGGCAGCAGCAGATGACTCGTAGAAGCAGGACAGTAGGAATTGGGTCCAGATGGCTAGTTGCCTTTTTTATTGGGACATGAACTTCTGGACGTGGTCACTAGTGACCTCCTTGAACGTAGACATTAAGTTGCTGTATGGAAGTGAGCGACATGATTCCAGGGGGTATGCTGCCATCTTAGGGATGGACTCCCTGATTTTGTCTGTCTTGTGGACAAAGAGCTAGAGAAGCCATCAGCTAGATCATCGCCAGGGCTCACTAGGCAAGGAGCTAAATTGGGAGCAGTTATGGAGATAGTTGATCGTCTACACCAGCATTTTTGTATTGTGCATCTGTGATTCAACGGTGTTTCTATAAAAGCTAGATTTGGCCTTTACAAGGATCGATCTGCAGTAGTCCTCGTACGCCAGCCGATGAACAGTCAGTCCCGATCTTTCGAATGCTTTTCCAAGCTTGTGCTTAGTAGACCTAGCTAGCTCAATGTTTTGTGGGAAACCATAGGCTGTCTGAGCATTGACCATGAGTGTGCTCAACCAGAAGTGCCAATTTGTCGAGCATTTTTAGCGCCTAGAGAGAGATTGAGTTCTCTGAGGGCACTTTATTAAGTGCATTATTACTATTATTTTTATTATGTCAATTAGTGTCATTGTGTAGCCGTCTACCAATGATGACAGATCGGAAGAGGAGTTTAGCAGCAGAGTAAGGCTTGAGGGAGGACCTGCTGAGTGGTTAGGGAGAATGCTAAGAATGCCAAGAGAGCAGGTACTCAGCTTGCATCTCCATAACCCCCGGCTTCATCCCAAGTGTTAGCTCTCAACAGCAAGGCTCGAGAATGCTGGACAGGTGCTTCGAGCTTCCAACTAACCATTTATGGATCAGCAGCTGCTGCTGTACTGCCGTAGGACATCAACCGGCAAGCCAATCATAGCTAGTAAGAATGCTGCTAAGTGGTTACTTGTATTTGGGCTGAGGCTCGCAAAGTGCAACACATCCACCTGACTGTTCTAAGCGCCTTGGCTTACGACGTAATACAAGTCATGCTGTAGGCTGGCTGACGAGACCATTGCAAGATTCTCAAGGCATGCTTCTGCAAATCTGGCTTTCCCTACGGTTTAGGAAGTATGAGCTTAGCATATTTTATTAATACCTTTCCTGATCTTAGGATTCCAATAGCTTGTTGGTTTTTTTAGTTCAAAATCCGTAGCACGGCCTAAAGACGAATAGCTTGTAGCTGTTACCGGGTCTTGAAAACTCACGGAGCCTTGTAAGATTGACAGATGCCGTGGATGTACACAAAAGGCAAGGTCTGGCGTTTAGTTGCTATGTTAAGGCAAATATGAGCTCTATAGATTTTCCGGTATCTTTATGCCTATGACATGGATATTAGCAAATGCAAAGTGCCTAGAAAGGGATTGGTTTCTCCGAGGGCGCTATATCAAGTGTATTATTACTACGTAAGCGATTCACAGTAAGGCTTGAGGGAGAACATGCTGTGTGGTTTGAGAAAATGCTAGGGATATCAAACGAGCTGGTACTCAGCTTGCAGCTCCAGCCAAACCATTGATGTGTCAGCTTCGGCTTCATTCGTAGTTCAACTGCATTCCTTAATTAGATAATAATAAAATCAACATGCTAGTATTGGCAAACCTAGTGCGATGCAGAAATCGGAAAGCTTAAGTGGGTAAGTCGGCCAGTAGTAGGAGTTATCCCCCAAAATGGCCGCCAATTGGGGGAGTTGTCCCATCCAAAAGCACATTTATAAAATATTGTACGAAGACAAGTAAACTGATTGGCATAAAAATTGGCACGAAGAACACTGGTAGCATTAGCTATCGTTTGATGTGATATAGCTGCTGTTTTGACCTTCTTATGACCTTTAAAAGTCTAAGGTCACGTATGGCTCCTTTGCTGAAAGAGCTAGAATGGTTGCCGGTTGAGCAAAGGATACAGAGCAAAGTTCTTACGCTGATCCACAAGGCCCGCCACGGCTTGGCTCCTTCCTACCTAGCTGAACTGCTGCATCAGTTTCAGCCTGTTCGCGCCCTCAGGTCCTGTGTGGACAATAAATTAGCTGTCCCATTCCTCCGCTTACAGACAGTTGGCGACAGAAGCTTTAGCTTTGCAGGTCCTAGACTGTGGAACTCGCTTCCACAATTCTTACGCAACGACATCTACTCTCCAACTGCCGAATAAGGCACATCTTTTTCAGCGGTCCTGAACTGCTACTTCTATGCTACTCACTACCTCAACTGCTCTCCTAACTCTGCTATGCTTCCCACTCTCTCTTTGTTGCGTGAGACGAAGTCTGTTGGCTACCGAATGCGTAACGAAAGCAGCTTAGGCTGTGAGTGCGCTATACAAAGCTCTCCTGCGTAACACCCACATGGTCTTTATGACTTTGTGGAGTTACTGACGGAGATACATTACATTACACGGCACTGCTGGTAAGAGGCAGCTCCACATTTTTCAGAAGATAAAATACTCATTGTAGAATAATGGCAAACCGCTCAAAAATGCAAGACACTCGACTGGACACTCTCCCCCACACAAAAATTTAAAAAAAATTAACATCTCAGACTGCTGCTCTCAGAATTGGCTCTGTAAGTACCTATACTGTACCGTCTGCACTTAACCGCTGGACCAAACCAGCTCGGCAGCTTCGTAAGCAGCTCAAGAAGACTATGGGGCTAAGCCCATGCGGAGAAGAAAGGCCAGCCCTCCCTGCCGTTCAAAACCGCTGGCTGTGCGAACCATGAGCTAGCCGTACCTTCTCTTCTTTGGTAGCGAGGCTACTGCCCGGAGCCATTGCACGACCTCGTCAAGATGAGAAGCATTGGCGTGAGAGCACGCCTGAAATGGCGAATACCTTCCGCGACCTGACGAAACGTACCATATAGCATGACAGCAAACAATATGTGCAGTGTTTAATGTCGCAGAATACGTATTTAAAACTTCGTTTTATAATATTAGTATAACAAATGTGATAGAAAAGTCTCGCATTTAAAACCGAATGAAAGTAACGCGACCGAGGTCGGAGAGAAGGATGGGCTGGCCCGAAGGGGCGGGGCTGGTGGAAAGGGCGGGGCTTAGGTACTAAGGTACGCTCTGAAAATCCGTTCACACCTAACGGCAGGAGCCCTTTCGTGCGCCATGGGCTTATAGAGGGGGCACTTGACTTTAGCGAGTTACTCCAGGCGCTTTACCATTTAAAGGTAGTCGTGAAAGTGGGTGTGTTTAGAATTTGCGAACACGAGGTCGACCTGCGGATATGTGGGCTGACGAATTACCGAAATTCACTTTCGTAAAGCATAAATGAACCGGAAATATGTGGCAAGAAGCTCAAATTTCGAGCGAATGTATTAGAACTTCTTATTCGTTATAACTCCAAGTTTCATAGAATTTCGCTCGCACTTTATTGCGAAGATGAGCTGTAAAAACACTGCAATAGCAAAAACTACCGAAACCCAACGTGATCCGCTCGAGTCCACCGAAAATCTACCCGAAATTGGCTGCGAAAAATTGCTTTGCATATTATTCTAAGATACCTCTCAAGTTTATCCACACAATTTCACGTCTTTTCGCGCGCACGTTCTCATGCACTTGACTGCAATCCACTTCAGCGGTCCACGCCAACGCCGAACCCCGAAAAATCGATCTCAGTGGACTGCACGAGAACTCTCGCGAGCTCGAGCGGCACAACATCGTTTAAAAGGAACCTAAAAACACACCTATTTAGGACAGCATTTAGTAGGTCCCTGTGATTCGTCCTTGATGTGCTTATGCGTGCTGACACCGTGCATGCTGCCACTAACCACATTTGCATGCTGACCCTGTGCGTGTCACCCCTGACCATATTATTCATTTTGTTTGTTTTTAAGCATGATTTTACTTACCATTCAATTGCATTTCACTTTGCAGCAAATGTAAAGCGCCTAGAGAGAGATTAAGTTCTCTGAGGGCGCTTTATCAAGTGAATTATTATTATTATTATTATTATTATTATACGTGTACACGTGAAGGAGAGCTGAGTGTGGCGTGCACTTCAATTCAAGCGGTCGATTTTTTGCAGCAAGCTCGTAGCGAAAGACAAGAGACCGCTGTAAAGCTAGCTGTAGCGAGCGTGCGCTGGGGCGTAGTGAAGCGTGGCGCTTTCGAACCAGCGAAGCTACTCGATGAGCCGTACTCGGTTAAAGACTCACGCGTTAAAGCTAGCTAACGCTGAGCTAAGGCTGAGGCTCCGACTTCCTACTGGCTCCTACTTCCTACTGGCTCTCTCTCCCTCGACGCTCAGCACAAATTGCCGGAGCCGCTACTTCCGTGCTACTCACTACCTCGCCTGCCCTCTCGAGTTTAGCTATGTTTCTCGCTTTCTGCTTCTTGCATGAGATTAAGTTTTTTCGATACCGTAAGCGTATTGAAAGTCGACTAAGCTTTGACTGCGCTATGGGAAACTCTACAGCGTAACTTCCACTTAGTCCTTTTAACTTTTCCGATTTACAGACGGAGGTACTTTACGAAACGCGATCTGGTGACAAATGTTTATTGGTTCTGTCAGCAGCATTATATCGAGGCGCCCGACATGACCGCGAACTAGTACATCTGACCCTTACAGCTTCATCGATATGAGCACCACAAGAATAGTGACGAGCATTTCCTTCCGGTAGACTTATTCTAAAATGCAATCGACAAGCTAAAGTCACAATTTAACTGTAGATGTGACAGGAAGACGATGGTGGATAATTGATGGAAATGCTCTATCTGATTGCTTGCATCTCTCCTCAGCAACATTCTGTGCATTCTAAGTCGATAGATAGCCGTGCAGAGCTTGCTACCAAACTCTACAAGTAGACGTTGGGCCGATCCTTTCGAGTATATAGCTCCACCACGACTTTCCTAGAAATCCTTAGATACGGACTCGGCCCTGAAGAACTTCAGGACGCTTCCCGAATCTTGCAGTCACGCTGGCTGCGTCAGGTCGAGTATTGGCCGGATATGGCCCTAGTATACAACCCGGTTGCGATTTATTCTGACGCTATCAGTAACTACCACCCAGGCCAAACGTGGAATCAGCGTCATTCAACTCATCTAGACAGACCTTGTAACGATGGTGGGTTCGGACTACGTCAAATCCACCATGCTGTTTTATGTCGAGAATGAAACGGCCGGGACGGCAACCCTCACTTACTTTCAATACGTACGCATCCACAGCTCTAGTGTCAAATAAAAGACGCGATATCCACTCGTTACTCATAGTCGGCAGGGCTTGCCTTCCTACCTGAAAACCCTGCCTCCACCACTGCTTCAAGAGATCGTACGCAAGAATCTGGAATTGAACGCCCGCACGCACGAATGAGTGTCAAGCACCTATGCGAGCTCTAAGAAAAATATCAGCAGCTGAAGAGTACAGTCGAAATGCATGTATGTCTCGCGATCGAATGCAGTCAGCGTCTTACCCTAGCAGGCTGAGACCTCATTTCGGCCGTTGCACGTTATTCCAGATGACCGACCCGACAGGTTCGTGGTTCGTCGATTTACTCGGTATTCTGACAGGCTAACAGTCGTTAGACTCTTATACTTTAACTGATCTAGCCGGAAGGGGCAACTATCGATCCAGGATTCTTCACTCAGTGCCGCTTGAGGTGAATCAGTTAGCGTTTAGCTCACTAATATAAATTAACGCTTTGCAGATATGCAGTATTTACATGTAATTTCTGCGACTCGCTGGCACTCCTCGATTTAGCAGGCGAGGGGTGTCAGCATCGGTTGCCAGAAAGATAATTTCCCTGGCACTAACCAGCTACATTCGCAGAGGTGCAACGGCAATGCATGCACAACGACTGGAGCCGCGATGGCACACTAGGTAAGGTGGTTGCTTTCACGACCTCGGTCCCGAGGTCGTGGGTTCGATTTCTGCGGTGGGCGATTCTTTATCGCCACTGCAAGCGGTGCTGATAGCCGAAAAAGGCTCTTCTGTCGCTATACAAAAAGAGGCTGTTTAATCAGCTAGGATTTTTTTATAGGAAATGCTATTTTATTGATTACGTAGGGTCGTATTCATATTTGGCTATTTTTAACCTACAAGTCGCAATTAGCACCACCTCGGTGGTCTTAAGTGACCACATGCCAGGCCAACCGGTGACAGTACAACTTCTTCGATGCAAAACTAGCTGAATGTGAAAGTGCCGTTCGTTTAGAAATGGCATGCTCAGAAATCACTGTTGTATTGATGCCACTGCTGTAAAACTGA